>VZSC01001600.1:293039-329798 GCA_013398225.1 Steatornis caripensis
TACTGGAAGATCATGTTGAGCATCAATGAGTTAAACAGAAATTTAATTTGTTTTATTTGATCTTGATGTACTACTGGTAAGAGATCTGAAAGTCTGATCAATGAGCACACGGACAGAAGTGTCAATGCACTGTAAGAACAAGTAAGGCCTGATGAGTAACTTTGACAGTTACTTTGGAAATCAGCAGGGTAGAAGGGAAGGTCCGTTTCACAGCAGAGGCAGGATTTACAACAGTTTGAGTTGCTTAACCACTCTAGAAAAGTAGCATCCACCCACACCAATGCATATCCAACATTCAGTGCCTTGCACAACCTTTACCCTGGAATTGGCAGCAGTGCTGTTGGCGGAAAGATCACCTTTATCAACAGGAACTAGGTATTTGCCAAAGATGCCTGGTTTGGAAAACATCAGGCCCAATTTTCATAATCTGTCCATGAGACATCTATTGAGCCTTACCTCCTTTGACTTCAAAGTGTGAAACGAGATACAGAGTGCGGGAATGTATTCTTCCTCAAGATGCTGCGTTAGTATTTATACCCTCACACAGAAATAAAAAGTAACATCAGGTGCACATATGGCTTGCTCAGATATTGCTGCTAGTTCTGAGGCCTGGTGGGCACAAAATACAACATGTGTATTTGAATGCCAGTTATCATTACTTACTCACTATTTTGAGCAAATTCATTAACTTTCTTTTCTTTTATTTTTCTATCCTCAAAAGTCAAGACAGCATATAAGCAGCAGATTTTTCAAATTCCCATTCTGTGCTAGAAGATAAATATGGAAGAGTCAACCACCCTCAAGTTAAGTTCTAACCCTGCTGCAGTTATTTGACCTTTAAATTCCAGGAGCACACAAAATTTTGCCTGTGCAAAGTTAGCATCAGACCTGCAAGGCGCTGCAGCTTAAAGCTTGCTACCACCAAAAGGATCTCTCCCAGTTCACCTTCTCCTGTCCTTCTCCCAGCCACACATGCTCTTAGCCTCCTTAAAACCAGTTGACATTCATCTGGTACCTTAATGACCCAATTAAACCTACTAAACAGCATTACCAACGGGTGGGATGAGCACCAGCTCATGGCTGGTGAACACAGGAAGAGAGACAGAGAGACTACACTAGTCTTGACACAGGCTAAACTTTGGATCAGCTTAACTGTAACACAAAACTGCATCATTAGCTTTATCCCCAAAGGTGAATGTATTCTTTAAATTCAAATTAATGAGCAGATAGAGAATTTGCTGACAACCCACTCACAACTACTTAAAATGTGCTTTTTCTCCCCCTTTCACCTCCAGTCCTCCCTGCAGCAGGTTCTTTGTCTTCCTTCACCCAGTAATAATGCTCTCAGACGACATAATGCCTGCAAGGATCTGCATGCACACAGTTTAGTGATGAAATCAAAACAATGTACTGCTAAAAACTGACAAACAGCTGCAATATACACACACTCAGGTGACGTGAGAGAGACCTCAGCCAAGGTCTAAGCCAGATGAACCCTTAAAAAAAAAAATATGAACCCACTATATTTGAAGATCTGGTATTTCTAGCAAGCAGACAAAAGCTGGAAAGATAACAGAATGCTGCACCTAAATGATTGTAAAGCTTTGATGTCTTAGGACTCTATTAATTTTATACTTCAAAGTAAGTACAGACTTCACACTGACACTCGTGTCCCTTACTTTTTCTCAGCTAAGGATCACATTTATGTAATGTGAGTTTGCTTTGGATATTCCCAGGATCCTGCCTCCCACCAACAGTGACCTTCAGGAAGAAGTAGAAACATCGGGCTGGGAGCACTGTACATTCTTGCTTCTCCAGTTCTCAGCAAGAGCCTGAAGTTTACATACTCTGATCTTTTCAACTAGCTGGTGACAGCTAGTGCTGCCAGTCAGCATTCAGAAAACTCCTAGACATGACAGGTAGCCAAAGGTAAACCACCGTGCAGATGTAAAAAAAGGCAACAGCAGCAGGCATGCCTGGGAACCTGGACCTTTGCCGTAGCTTTTGAGTGGCTCTTCGGTCCCCCAACCCACTCTGGGATATACCACCACCCCCACTTCTGGCAAGTTGGCTGTCATTGAGCTGTAAATAGTGTGAGTTGAAAGCATAAAAATAGCTGCTGCACAGGCTGGAAAACCTATCAGATGATGTCAAGGCGCGTTTTGAGCCCTCCCCTCCCCCCCACCATTTCCTTTCCTATGTCACTTTCTCATTACCTCACAGTCTCCAATTCTGAAAGTGCTTCTCTCTGCATCTTTCAGCTGCCAAAGTGAACTTTACACAGCAGCTAGAGCCAAATCAACCCCCAGCACATATATAAACTCTGCCACCCACCCCATTCCTTGGGATTCAGCCAAGATGTCAGTTTGCCTTTCCCTGAAAACATGCACATGAAATCCATGATTCCTATCTGCAAAACACAGGAGCGAGAAGAATCAGTTCAGCCCAAGGAATGCAACGCTGATCTGCATTTGATTAACTCCGTAGATAAGCAGTTTCCAACCAGCAAGGCAAGTCAATGTTGTAAGTGAGGTGTGGAGAGACAGCAGCAGTAATGCTGAAAACTTTACTTTTCCCACCTCTCCCCTCCCCAAACCTCAAACTCTCTTGGTCAGTGTTGCTGACCAAAGGTCAGCTGCAAAGAGACAGCAACAATACTGCTACAAGGGCAGAAAAGAGGGGAAGGAGAGGAAGGGAAGCAGAGATGTTAGTTCGCTTATGGACCACGCCTCTCCTCACGCCTCCATCCAGGACCTGTTGTACTGAGGAAGCCAGGGGTGATAAAGAGAAGGAAATGGTCCAGAAGTCTACCCTACTCTAGATTGTACCGAAACAAAAGCATTATGTAGCACATGCTCCTAATATTACTACATGGGAGTGTTACATCCACTCAGAATATGTTGTCTACACAGCCAAAGAAAGCAGTGCAACTTTTAAAGACAAGTTGGTTAAATTCACTATGGTTTTTTTTTTAAGTTGGATTTTCCTTTGAAAACCACTGGCAACAGTTCTGTCAGTGCTACCCTCCGGAAAGCTGCACGTACACTCCTCAACTACAAAACGATGTTGCCTATGCAGAGATTTCTATCCAAGAGAAGAAATGCAACTAGGAGGAGGATTTCTCTGGCTAATGTAGTGGAAGGACTCTGTCCACGCAGAAAACTTCACAGTAGAGGGCAGGAGGAAAGCAGAGGGATTAAGAGAAAGGAGTTTCATAGCTGGTTCCCAAACAACTGCAGTCCACTGTGCATATGAGCCCAATGAAAACAAGCAAGTAAATTAAAAATACATATCCAAAACCATTTTATTTGTTATTTTCACCATTTTGGTTTATAAATCCTGGTTATCTGCAAACACTGTTGCATACCTCTTTATAGTTCAAAGTTACTAGCCCTTCTTCAAGTTACCACCCCCTGCTGAGACCCCAGAACTGGTTGTGTGAATGCTCTCACTCTGTTTCAGTGCAAAGTTAGAAGGATTAGCTCAAATTACCTTTGCTAACCCAACGAGCTTCACAGTAAGAGCTCACACATCAGGTAGGGCATCTCAGTTGTGGGCTGGACATCTCCAGTGGAGGGGCTTAACAGAGAGCTGCTCCAGCTGGAATTGCAACAGCATTCCCATCTATTCCTTTAGTTCAGCTACAACTCGTCTTGCTCTAAAATAATTACTTAAAACCGAAGGAAGTACTAGTTCCCTGCTCTTACTTAAGAGCAATTATTTACCTGTTATAAAAGAGTCAAAGGTTTCAAGCCAGAGACAGTCACCCAAGATTCAACAAAGATAAAATTGTTCTTATCAGCCTTCCCACCTACAGTTAGGTCTGCTAATTCGCTCACATGTACCCCAAATAACATTAACCTCTCCAGGGGTAGGCAGTTGTGCTCACACACATGCAGATGTGCATTTCCTTACTACCACCACCACACACAGACAGAAACATCCAGAGGTTGCAGGAAGACTGACGTGAATAAGTATGCACTCTGCCCAGTGAAGAACATAAGCCCAGTGAAGAGCACAAGACACCAGACTTCTCAAAACATTTCCTCTCGCAGATATTCCAGGCTTTAATTTAAACAACTATGAACAAGTGAAAACAGAAAAACTCAAAACATTTGGTTTTGCTCTCAAGAGCGTAAAAAAAGAGTAAGTTCTGGCTGCCAGACCAAGGAGGGTAGTGAGCAGAACACATGGTAGAAAAGGAGGTGATCTGAATTTGTCTTAAAACAGCAATTTCTTTTTAGCAGGGAATAACTGGGAAAGGATGGAAGAAAGATACCCTTCCCCTCATGTTAAGGCATGTCTAAGAGTTTGAGAAGTTATGTCACTAATTCCTGTGGTTGTTGAGCAGAAGATAACCCGCACTTCTCCCTCCCACATCCTTTCAGCTTCTGGCAATAAAAGGTTTCTTCTCTATCAAACCCTCCCACTGCACAAAGAGGCTACCTGCAAACACTTGGAAAATGCAGTCTATTTTTAAACTACCTAAGCAAGGGACGAAACAACCAGGCTGCACTCGATGTTCATGCACTACTTGCGAAAGGATTAGCAAACCCTTCATTTGCTTTGCAGTTTATACTAGCAGAACAGCTACTAGGTAAACCCTTACTACCAGATTGTGACTTTTGACCAGCAAGCTACTGTTCCTTCTCCAAATACATCAGTTATACAGGCAATAACAGCGTTGTTGAGGCTCAACATGACAATTATCCTTGGTTAATCTGATACAGAATTGCAATCCCTAGATTTTTATTAAAATGTTTCTTTAGCCTTTACAGTTGCAGAAGCCTGCTTCCCAACTTGAAACACCTACGTACTAATGGAGGAATAATTCTAAAAAGACCATAAACCACCCCATCCATTGAATACGTTAGAGCCAATGTTAATAATTTTAGATGGGGGGGGGTGGTGGTTCCACCCTTAACTTTTTCTCTAAAAATGGTTCAAGTGCTTTGTCACAGGCAGTAGTGGAGACTTTGAAGAGGTAAAGTAGGAGAGGAAGTTTTATGATACTTCTAAGCCAATTCAGTGGTTAACTGCCACTGAAAGTGTGGGTCTCCTTTTCCACTGTCACAGATGCTCATCTCACCCCATAGTAAAAAACAGCTATTGTCAGGGTTATTTGAGACAGGAAATAATTTCATCCTTAGAATGTAAAATTTAGTTCTTGCATTGCCAAAGATCTACAAATCACCTCCAATGTCAAATGCTCAAACTCCTCTTTTAGTGCCAAAACTCTCAGCTATCTGCTGGATAGATGTCAATCTCAAGCTTTCACGGCAGCTTCAACAACTGAATTTATGTTTCCAATATAAAAATATATAGCACGTTCAAGTTTCAATCTTTAGCTACAACAATAAAATAAGCCTGAGACAATGTTCAGGCACGCAACCGTTTCATCACATGGAACGGACTGCACTGACCCTGGAAAAGGCTTCCAGGGTCTAGTATGGACTCATCCTCCCTCCTCACGTGCAGACATTTCAGACCTTAAGTGCAACATAAAGCAGGCAGCTCAAGAGGGAGACCGAGTGAGACTGGATTTGAGATAGTTTTTACCTGCATGACACAAAGTTACTCAGCTTTCGACTAGCAGGAAAGGAATCCTGGTTATGCCACAGTGGAAGGAGTCCTTTAATGCCTTCATGGCGATTCACTTGCCTATCACTTCAGGAAGATGCAGTTGCGACGGTTCTACCATTCCTTCTCCATAGCCTACATTTTAAAGTAAATTGTATTCTGCATTAACCAAACCAAAAGTTGATTTTTCTTAGAGCTGCTCAAGGCTATAACAGAAGACCTCTCTTGGTGTGAAATGTACAGCTTCTCCCAGTTCACACATCATTTGCACCTCTCCCCAATGATTTGGTTACAATACTCACAGGAACAAAACATAGTGTTTTTCCCAAATGACCTGAATTGACCTAAAATATTCATGCAGTTAATGAGAAATCCCATTTTTCAAGTATTTAAAAGAACCATTTCTGGATGGAAAAAATCTCACCAAAAAACAGGCTTAAGCCAGAAACAGTAATTTCACAGAGCCATAAAGACAAGAGCTCCCTTCAGTGAAAAGCAGGGTCAGCTACCTTGCTTTTACTATTTGGTACCTCAGTGTCACATATATGGAGAATTGCCATAAAACATAACGCTGTAGCTCTACATCCTAAATTTAGCCTGCATAGATCCACATCTCTGCCCTAAAGACCTTTCCACACATGCGAGACTGCAATTTTTAAGTGCCCATGATACTACCATCACCGGCAAAAGTTTAAGGCAGAAAAGATTTGAGAGAGGTAGGGAGAGTACAATCAAATACTGCATGTGGTTTGATCTAACCTACATGGTTATCCAAAAGAAAGTGAAGGGGGGAACGAAAGCAAAGACACAGGCCTTCTTTGCAAGGTGGATAATTACTTTTAAAACAAATTTGATCTCAGATCCAAGAGTTCTGGCAATCCTGGCCTTGAATGCAAAGCGAAAAGACAAGTAACTAGGAGGGTGTATTCTCTTCTGTTGCCCCAGCAAAACCTGCCAAATCTTATGAGTTTTAATCCTTAGCTGGCTTAAAAGCATTGAAAGGCATGTAGCCTAAGTCCTTATAACTGTAAAGATAACTATGCTTGGAACATTACATTCTGATTCAGGCCTCAGCTTTCTGTTCTGCTTCCCTCCTCCTAAATCTGTGAGCTCACCTGAAACAACATGCAGAGAAGCCTCTTTGGTCACCATTTTTCCTAAGTTGTCCGGCACCCCTTTAAGATGTTCTTTTGATGCTTTGGTATGAATTACTAAAGTCAGAACCTCATGTTTATTGATTCCAGACAATTCAATTCTGCCTTTTGGCTAGATAAACTGGGCTAAACCAAGTAAAGGGATTTACACGTAACACAGAGTCTGTGCGTCAGAACTGGAATTAGAAATCCTAGCATCCTTTCTTGGCTACCAAAGCTATACTGTGAATCCAGACACAAGACAGAGACAATTGAAGCCGGACGGCATAAAAGCAAGCAGGTTGATGATCTAACTGAACAGACAAACATGCAACTGAAAAAGCTATGGTTTTATATGGCTGCCAGTTCTTATGATCTGACAGGACTTGGATGCTCGCTCCCAATCCGTCTAACAGCTGGCTTAACAGAAGTTGCTTACAAACAAACTCTTTAGAACAAAAACAATTTTAACAGTATAGACATTGCCATATGCTTACTTTTGGCAACCACGCTATACTAAGTCCAGAATTTACTATAAACCCACAATTCTCTCCTATCAGAAAATATTTTTGCCCAAGCAAGACAACTGTTGGGCAAAACTGTCTTCAGATTTGTGCTACAATGTAGAAATACAGATATGGTAGAAGAGAGCAGTGGATATCGTCTACCCTGACTTAGTGAGGCTTTTGACACTGTCTCCTGTAAGATCCTCATAGAGAAGCTGATGGAAGTTGGGGCTGGATGAGAAGACAGTGAGATAGAGTGAAAAGTAGCTGAGTGGCTGGGCCCAGAGGGTGCACCAGCACATGCTGGGGGGCACGTAGCTGGAAAACAGCTTAGCAGAAAAGGGCCTGGGGGTCCTGGTTGACACCAAGTTGAACATGAGCCAGCAATGTGCCCTTGGGACAAAGAAGGCCAATGGTATCATCCTTGGCTGCATGAGGAGGAATATTGCCAGCAGATCAAGGGAAGTGATCCTTCCCCTGTACTCAGCACTGATGAGGCCACACCTGGAGTGCTGAGTCCATTTCCAGGCTCCCCAGTACAAGAGACACAGGGGCATACTGGAGAGAGAGTCCAGCAAAGGGCCATGAAGATGATGAAGGGCCTGGAGCAACTCTCCTATGAGGAAGGGCTGAGAGAGCTGGGACTGTTCCGGCTGGAGAAGAGAAGGCCCAGGGAGATCTTACAGTACCTTAAGGGAAGGTACAAAGAAGACTGAGCCAGACTCTTCTCAGTGGCTCCCAGCGACAGGACCAGAGGCAATGGGCACAAACTGAAATACAGGAGGTTCCCTCTGAACACCAGGAAATACTTTTTTTACTGTGAGGGTGACTGAGCACTGACACAGGTTGCCTAGAGAGGCTGTGGAGTCTCCATCCTTGGAGATATTCAAAAGCTGTCTGGACATAGTCCTGGACAACTGGCTCTAGGTGGCTCTGATTGAGCAGGGGGTGTGGAGAAGATGACTTCCAGAGATTAAGTCCAACCTCAACCATTCTGTGATAGATGCGTAACTGCCTTTTTTCCAGTGGCTTGCTTGTCCATTCATAGATACGTAACAACCTCAGTATAAAAACAACAAACAAATTCTAACATGACAAACCTTATACTGGGGAAATGCACATGTTTTTAATATTCTCCTAAAAAAAAATCATCCACTTCTAATTTCATACATTTCTTAATTATTCAAGTCTATCACACACTGTATATTCTTCATTGCTGACTGATCTTTTCTCTCTCCTAGACTTACCACCTAGCCACTGCCACTGTTTACCGGTTCCACGATCTAGTGTTCAGCAGTTTTCTCATCCTGCTGATGACTTCAGAGTTGAAACTGTTTCTCTTCTACCTTACTCAGCTTCGCTATTCAGTACAGACAGTTTGAGTGATGTTACCCAAGTCGGATGAAATAATCTAGCATCTTGATCCTTTTCCCATCATTCCTTCTTTTTGATGGCTCTAGGTTTCATAAGAAAGTTCAGTGAGCTAATTCAGCTCACTGATCCAGCATTTTTTTTTTAATGGCTTTGTTTTCAAAAGTGAATCAGACTGCTCACAAAAGAGTCCAATTGTCCAATTTCCATCCAAGCTACCTGTGGCTAAGCAGCAGGTGCACTGAGCTGCTAATGATGAAAAACAGAGAGTAAGGAAAGTACAGCCCCTTCCTCTCCCTTCCATTGGCCATGACAAATCACTGGGTCAGTTCAAACCATTTCCTGTTATTTCATCCTTGAGACAAGCTTCTTCATTTTAGTTTCAATCTCTTTACCATAAAGAGGTTGGACACAGAGACAGAGTTGCCACAATTCTGTTTGGAATATCTTGAAGATAAATAATAGTGCTGTGTAGATTGCCAGAGCATGTACAATAAATCCAACACTCTGTGGACATGCCAGGATTACTTTTTGTACTACAAGCACACCACATTCTTAATTTACAAAAGCACAGCATTTTCAAGATACATCATATTTATGAAGATTATGCTGCTGAAATGTCTGGGATTTCTGAATGTCTTCTGCCCTCTCAGTTACCAGGGTGTAGTTCCAGTAGGGCAGACAAACATCTGGAAATTCTGCACAAGTCTCAGAAGAACCCCTGTAGTCCAGATGGGAGGGAGAGAAGAACAGGTGGAAATAAGTGGACAGTATGGAAAAATCAGACATATAGTAGTCATATCAAAGTTTACAGGGAGAGGTAGTATCTATTACTAGCTCAAACCTCTGGAAATAAGAGCTCCCACCACAATTTAGGTCCCTAGCTCTCCAAAACCAACTCTTGCTTCAAGGTTAAGTCTGAAAACTCCTGTTCCACACTGCTTTTTCACGCTGTGCTTCTGCTATCAGCATCTTGAAACCATCATGTAATATGAATAAAATTATGCACAGCCAGCTTCCTTACACAAATTAGAGAGAACCACTTAAGCATTTGACAATGCCAGAATTATGATCTTAAGACAGCCTTTCCCCACACAGTCCTCCTACGCTTTTCCATCTTCTGCCCCCAGCTCTTCTCTGCTCCTCCTCTAAACCACTTACCATTCTTCAGTAAAGACCTAATTTTTCCCTCCTGCTCACTCTTCAAATTATTAACTATTCAAAACTCTAAATCAAGCTCTGCAATCTTCTGTCCTAATTAAATCAAAGGAAAGAGCAGTTTGCATAAATAACGTTTTCAAAATCTAGTTTTAGCTTCTAGATTTTGCAGCAAAGTTTCCAGTCCCGCTTCAGGGCCAAAAGGTTAAACATTTCTCAATGACGCAGGCTCCCTTAGAGCAAGAGAGTGACGAGGAAGTGATCCAAAAAACCTCATTCTTCCCAGGCACTAAATCAACAGCCACAGCAAACAGTGAGTGCCTCTCTCTGAGGAAAACTGGGAGGAGCGGAGCAGTCTCTTATTATAAGCAGTCATTTAGTCTGCCACCATAATGCAAAAGCCCAGCAGAAGGAGAAGAAAACGAAGCATAACAATAGAAAACAAGATTAAAAAAAACAAACAGAAATGAGATTGCATGTAGTATATTTAAATTTATATGGAAATAAAAATAAAATAAATAAGTAAACCAACTTAATCTTCTGTAGAATACTGCATTTCTGTTTAAAATTGCTGTTCTTTTCTGGTCCATTTAGGTTGACAGTAACTTTCTAGCTTAAACTTTAAAATGCTTTGACCTTTAAACAACCTGAAATTTTCCTGCCTGAGAGACCACTTTTCATACACTACCCTGTTCCAGACACTCACATGTTAGTCTCTGGATTTTCAAGATAAGATTAGCAATAGAGGTTTCTCCATAAGGAGCCTACTAATCTGGATCTCATTCTTGCTTAGTTTGAGGTAACACGGGGTCAGCAAAGGCGTACTGCAAAGTGTTTGCTGTTTATTTCAGTTTTTGGTAAAAGAATGTTGAAGGCTCTAAGCCTTTGGACTGTTTTGCAATAAGTCAAGCTCAAGATACTTTCTGAAGAGCTTAACCAGAAGTTTTGGGAGTTGTAATTTTTAACTGGTGGTACCTCAGTGTCAGATAGTAACTTTAATAAATCAAAACTACTCAATTTATTTGTAAAAGGCATATATTTGATTTGAGTTGACATCAGAGAATGCAAAATCCAAATCTCAAATACTGAAAGACATAGACAAGGAAAAGCAACTTCAACCAGAGCAGCTCCAGCAGAAAAAGAAAGGGCGGAGGGTGGGAAGGGGGGAATCTCATCAAGGTCACTTATTACAGGCTGATCAAGCCAGCTTGTGCTTCACTGGAAGCCACAACTTCTTTATTTGGGATACACTCATTTCTGAGAGAAAACAATCAGGGCAAAGAAAATGGAAAAGACTATAAAGAACCATAAATACATTTCTCAACCTACTTCTCACACTGGATAATTAAATAGGTTCCTAACCTGTTGGGATTCCAGTGCTGTGCACAATGCCTAGGAAGATTCATTAACATTACTTAGAGGATCTGATTTAAAATAAGCATCATGATATAAAGATACAAAAAAGTATTCAGCAGGTCACATTAGCAGACACTACTTTAGCACTTGCCTACTTAAGGATATTGTAAGTGGATGGAGCTTCTTCTAGTGAAAATATTTTGCCTACATTAAGATTTGCATCACTTTAACTACAAAAAGCTATTTGGACTAAAAGACACTGAAACACATTCTCATTTAGTATTGAAAACTATACGATTTTTAACCAAAGAGAGAAATTCTAGGACAGCTTTCCAGTATGACTTGCTGATGAGTGAGAAATCTAACACTTTTTAAAATGGTACTCAATAAAATTATGAAGGGGAGTATCTGACCTGATTACTTCCAACAACAGGGGAGTGGGCTCTGTGACCTTGAAGTGTAATTCCAGTTCTGCTTCTTTATAACCCCTTACCTACTTAAACTAGTGCTAAATTATACATTCTTAAGCACACTAAGATTAATCACAAAAGGGAGCTGTGCCAATGTAATTAAACTACTTTCCTATATTGATTCTATTAGTAAAATTCTCTTGAAATAAAAAAATGAGGGGAGAGAGGGGCAATATTTCTTCCATTAAGATAAAGATTCTAGTTTCACCTCCATAAAGCAGGGCTCATGTTTCCTTAGTCACAAGTGGAAAAAAAAGTTTAGATCACCTCAAGATAACCAGCTGAGGTTCCTGCACTTGAAAAGACAATTTGAAACAAGTGTCAGTCTCTTCTTGGAAGAACCCTGAGGTCAGAACAGCAGAGGGTGCTGTAAGGCTGAACTGAGCCTTACATCAGCTCAGCAGCAAGGAAGACGCAGATGCGACCCCGAGCTGTAGGTTACCTCAGGTTTGGGGTTGGGTTTTTTGTGGGTTTTTTTCTTTAGGCTTTGTTGGGTTGTGGCGGGGAGGGTGCTGCAGGAGTCACTTGAGACTGGAAAAAGCAGATGGCGAACAGTTAAATATTAAAATGTATCTATGTCATTTTCCACATAACATCAAAGAACAACATCAAAAACATTCCCAAAACCTCAACAGTTACCTATAATCCCCACCACCGATCTGTACAGCCCTGGGCATACATTAGAGACTGATTCATATTGAAGCTCAGATATAAAAGATTCTTATTTTAATGCCTATAATCAAAATGTAGACTGGACATGGATCCCATTATTAAAAAAATAATCCTGAAACTAAATCCTAAGGTAAATTTCTGCTATCACACAGGAGTGGAAACTTGAGTGCTTTGTTAAACATAAGTCATCTCTTAAATCTGGCAAACACTGGCTAGCAAGAAGTAACCAGGTAACTGGAAGACAGAACGGATGTGTGTCTGCACTGTATCCCTTCAGGCAAAGCATGCATGATGTAATCATCACACCAGTTTAGAAACTTAGCATAACACGTTCAGATATTAATCCAGAACCTAAATTAGTGGCAGGCCAGAAAGATGACTATGATCAGTCTGAGCCACAAAGATAACAATGATCAGTATGAGCTTATTTAAATAATCATTAAGTAATTTTTATACAATCGTGCCTGAAGACCCCAAATAAGAAGCTGATTTAAATAATTTTTTTTACTTAATTTTGCTCATGCACTTGAACTATTTTCCTAAAGAAAGGTTGAGTCATATTCATCACGTAAATGGAACAGGTAACTTACAGAATATGATGGCAGCAATTAAATAGGGCCCATTATACATAATGCATTAATTTTGCAGCAAGGAGCACTCTGCTTTGATTCAAGTTACAGCATATAGAACCTGACATGAGTTTACATGCATTTTAAACTTCCATTTAGTTTTTAATAGCAATTGATGAATGATACAAAAAAATGCAGTATGATGAAGACAATCTTAGTATGTAGACTGGAAACTGATTAAAATGCACACATCCATCCCCTTAAAGTTATTTCTCAATAGTTACATTTTAAAGTAAGCTGGAGCCCTAAGAAAGGTTAGGAAACAAAGCAGTTGGTGAATAATTGTTTTGTGTCTACCACATCTTTGCTGTTTTAGAACAAATGCAGCCTGTGTGTGCCGTTGCAAGTTCATCTTAGTGCGCAGAATAAAGACAAAAAGCTGCCTGGGTGTTTTTTTCTACTCCCTCTTTCTCAACCTGTAGTGTAACACTCACGGCATAAAATGAGTAACAGAGTATTTTCAAACCAGATAGAGAAAAAATTACTATTTTTAAAAGGTAACTTAACACTTTAACAAATACTTACTCCAAGTTGTAATAGATTTGCAGCAGTTTCTTGTTCAAAGTTATCAGTAGAAATAAATACTGCTCAACTAAGTTATTCTAATGAGTAGTCTTTATTGTAGGCTGTCATTCTTGACAAACAAAAAAGCATCATTTATATATTTCACTTCAGAACAATCCTTTAGTTTGGCTAACACAACAACACAAGTGATTTGATTACTCAATAGTTAATCACAGGGATAAAAGACAGCAAAAGGTTATATTCAAATCTTTCATGAATGGAATAACTCAGTAATGTGCAGCTTACAGTTATGCACTCCTCACTCCATGTCTTATAACAGCCAACTCAGAAATTCATGCAGTTAGTAGCTCTGGCGTAAAAATTTCCATATTTAAAGCTGACTTCAGGAACGTCCCATTTGCTGCTTCGGAAAGAATTCCCACTGCAGGATGACGATGAAGCTCACATAACTTTACTCAGTCTTTGGATCACATGCAGGATTCTGGTTAAAAGCCAATGAAGAGTCATTTTATCACTACTCAGAATATACACATCTCGGGGAACTGTACCAGCAACCAGGGAACTCTTTACACTCCCCAGGAACTTGCTACCTAGATACAAAAGGTTACATTTCTAAGTACCATAGATTCCAAACTGAAATAAAAAGTTCTATTTTTAAAGTGCTGATGATGCAAACTATAAAGCTAGGAATGTTTTCCCTGCACCTCCACCCTCCATCCAAAACCAAAATCCTGATTGTGTTGATTCAAGATCTCATTGCAATCTTGACATTCCAAGTTGGGGAGGAAAAAGAAAAAAGAAGAAGAAAAAAAAAAAACCAGTATTTGAAGCTC
Organism: Steatornis caripensis; assembly: GCA_013398225.1. Taxonomy (NCBI): domain Eukaryota; kingdom Metazoa; phylum Chordata; class Aves; order Caprimulgiformes; family Steatornithidae; genus Steatornis; species Steatornis caripensis. Next base: position 307,273 of record VZSC01001600.1, read on the forward strand.
TACTATTCAAACAAAATGAAATGCCAAAAACTAGAGGAAAAAAATTACTGCTAGAAAAAATCTCTTACAAGCAAATGAAAACAACAGTAATGAAAAAAATCCTACTAAGAGGTGCTTGAAAAAGACAAGATGAAGTGAGAAGGCATTTTAGCGCATGAATGAGAGGTTATTCTTATGAGTACCAAAAGCCAGCACTGAACTTAAACTCCATTTAAAACAGGAAAAAGAGAAAACCAACCACAAAAACTGCAGCTCTGACATTTGTCACTCCTGAGAGAGCTGAAGAGGGGGACCCTGCCTTCCTTCTATGAATTCACAGGCATGCTGTCCCCTTTCTTCCCATTAGAAGTAGTTCAGCAGCTGACATCCCTAAAGCACTTCAACTTAAATTCTTTAAAGAGGGAAGAGAAAGAGCCTGGGAGCTGTGTTTTGAAAGAATGAATGGGATTAGCATCAGTTTGTCCTAAATTGAGTTTAATACACCCCCAATCTGCTAACGTAGCTCAAAAATGCAAATTTTCCCCTGAAAATGAGTGAAGTTTTACATTTGGTTCAAGACGACACTAATTTGCAGCTGAAACGATTGTTCCTTTTTCAGAACTAGCTGGATACAAAGCAAATTAGACCAGAGAAGTCAAGTTTTATCCACTATGCAGAACTGAATTATTTCTATGCTCATTTACAGTGCTGACTTCAAAACAACACTTCTTCTCTAAATATGCATGGAAAAAACCCTCTTTCATCTAAACTGCACTTCTAACAGTTTAGAACAACCTGCTTTTGGTTTGCATATCTAGCTTGATCTCTAACAGACTCTATGTTGTTCCATTGATCTGCTGAAAAACACGTTATCAAAACCCAAATATGCTATGCAATAGATCACTATGTTGAAGAGATCTTAATTTTTTTCTATGAGTATACTGAAAAAAAATGAAGATTACACAATTATTAACGTGCAACATATACCAAGACAGTACAAATCACAGTGTAGTGCACAGAAGCAAGGCAATGCTACCCAGAAAGAACAGTAAATGAAGAAGGTTTTAAGCAGAGCAATATTTAGGGGAAACAGGACTTATTAACAAAAGTAGCTATTCGGCCAAATGATAACATCTATTAACTTTGGCAATGTATTGTTAGATTCTAAGTGACACTAAGTGGCCATAACTTTTACCTATCCATGCAAAACATCTGCCAAAAATGATTTGAAATTTAGAGTCTATCTGTCTGGCTGATTGCACCTCTGTATGTGTACTGCACACACATTTTCGCCCACTCACCTGCCAGAAGTCATAAAAAAAGGTGTGAACAATAATAACTAAAATAAAAAAGACAGTGAAATTGTCTTTGAACGTTTGTATTTGCATTTAAGCACAAAATTTGCATATAGAAGCCAGCAGCACACCCAGGTCTTCTGAGATTTCCCTAACTTGCACGAGTCCTTCATATGGCTGTTCAAAAACAGTTTTAAGTGTTACTGGATTGTAGATTATGTCAAAAAAAGTATTCTTCTAACACTCGTCCCTCTTCATTTAAAAAAAAAGAAAAAAGAAAAACGAAAATAATATTCATGACTCATTCTTTCAGTGGGCCAAACAGTCTGTTACAGAACAAAGCCAGGTCATATCAACAAACTATTCAGTCCATATCTTGACTGAATAGTGACCAAGAGCAAAAGAATTTGCAAGATCTCCACATGGGATAATTAGGCAGTGATATGAGTAACACAGAGGCTTCAGAGGAACACATAAGAGACTACATAGGGATATTAGGTTGAAGTAGATAATGGAAAGAAAATAGCAAGCTTTTGGAATCAGCAAACACAGAGAAAACAAATGTGTCAGATGCTGAGAGTCAAGGCAGCAAAAAGGACTAAGTGACTCTTGGAGAAAACCGCTAATGAGGGAGCTCCCACTGCTAAGAGCTTGGTATAGACCGGCACATCAACTTCATTTTCAAGGAATGAAAAATTGCAAACTGGCATAGGGCTGTTTCCAAAACTGTATTCTTGGATTTGAACACAGAATTTTACCTCAATTGTGTATGACTGGGTCAGTAATATCTCAGTTCTTCAAACAAGTTCAGTATTCCAATGAGATGTCAAATGCAGCAGTTAAGTTTCCGCGCTTATTTTCACAATTTTTCCTGAGTCTACTGCCTTTTTGAAATGTCTTTTCAGCCTGATTTTTAACTTCTACTTTTTCTTCCTCAGCTGTCATCACTTATATTGATCTTTAATTCTTCCTCTTTTTCAGTTTGACAGGTGTGTTTAATTTTTTCTGGTTAATGCATACACCTCACTAGTCATATTGTTCCTGCTTCACTTATGTTTTGTTCTGAACAAAGAGTCCCTCCCTGATAAGCTATTCTGTTCCCAGAATAGTATAGTTGTATTCTCCCCCTCAGTTCTTTCTCTAAAACATTAAGAATGCTTTCTCATATTTAGTATCAAGGGAGTTGCTTTTTGTGTGCCCACTAACATGGAATACAAACATTATTTCCTATGTCAACTATGCCTTCTTCATGTTACTTCTTGAGTGGACTGCCATTGGTACCCAACCACTAAATAAGCACAGTCTTATGACCTGCATGCTTTAAAAACATTTGGTTTACAGAGTGCAAGATGTGTGAGGTCTATCAGGATAATTTATTTACCCAGCTTAGGCCATGATTCTCCTACTTCTTCAATGGCTATTCAGAAACCTTGTGGAGTTGACTGGGACAATTGTTTCCAGCTTCCATCTTTCCAGGGACGAAGAAGCCTTGAGAAGTTAAGTCTTTCCTCATTAGATTATTCTGCCTTTCAACAGAAAGGTGATCCAACTGCAGTCTCTAAAAAGTTTCAAGTAGTTTGCCCAACAGACAACTTAATTACCTCCTAAGCTAAATAACAGTAGCAACGAACAGCAGCTGAAGCCACTCAATATTATTTTTCTTTATTCTAAAAAATGCTGAACAATTTGGTCTCAGCAACAAATAGACACTTCCCTTATCCAGGAGCTTGTAGTACACTTCCATTATTCAAGACTGATCTTTAAAACTTACTATGCCAATGGTTCCATCCTGTTGTCAAACTTTATTTCCCCATCAATCTTGTGAATCCATTTACGTAAACATTTGTCTGCTTCTTGCTTAATATTTCTCCAGCAGTGGTTGATCAAGGAGAAAAGAGAGCTGCCACTGATGGAAGAGGTGCAATAAATCTGTATCTCTCATTAGGTAAGCTAAGTCTGCCAGGAAATTGCATCAACATTGCAGAACGCCACTGCATAATCTAGGACTAGGGTTAGCTGACAGAAGCGAAAGCTACATACAAGTACTCTTTAGTGGGAGAAACTCTCACCCTAAGAATTAAATGCAAGCCTCAGGAGTTTTCATAATTTGGAAGAAACAAGAAACACAGTCACAAATAAAGTTTTGAAAAAAGCAATGCTCATATGAAGGCTGTTTCCCTAATTTTAACAAGTCATATTTTGCTCTGTGAGTTTTCCCAGAATATCATGCAAAAACTCGGTTACAAGAACCCTGAAATGTAAATTCCATGGCTTCTCCTTGTCTGAAAAAAAAAATTAAGATTATTAGAAAAGCTATTAGAAACAAAGCACATTGAAGTAAACAGCTCTTTTAGGCCTTCATGTAACAACTGTTATATAAAAATAAAAAAAATTCTTTACAACAAAGACTGATTAGATACTGTCTTGCCATACACATCCTGTTCAATACCAAATACCTTGATAATGTCTAAATCCTACCTCTAAATTTCACAGACTGCAAAAGTACAACTAAAGGAATGACATATTGTGTCCAAACATACTTCTGAATTCAGACACAAACTATGTATTCTGTGGAAGATGTAGCCCTGCCATAACACCTCTCTTGCCTTTCCTATCTACAACAGGAGGTGAAAAAAGAGGTACTTTGGTTCTCTTAACAACAAAGAATACAACCATGTCAGAACTATAAAATAAAGGTCATACAGCATCTTTATAGACATACACAATCTTCACAGACATTTTACAAAATGTAAGACTCTTAAGTTAGGCAAATCAGTGCTGCAGATTCAAGAAAAAAGCAGCAATTTCTGACAAAAACTGTATTAAGCTTTGAAGTTATTGGTTTACTTGTCTCTTTCCCAAGTCACTACTTCAGGAAAAGAAAAAGCATTTAACTTTCAGAAACAAGTATGTCGACACTTTTGGCACTACGTATGTGCTGCTTTTCAGGCAATGCTGTACAAGGGATTAAGAGTACACAAATACAAACCCAAACTCCTAGGCTACTACTAGTCTGCGGTCGGATCTTACTAAGCTTACAGTCAGTCTCTGTTCCCATCCATAGAACAGAGGACATTCGTATCTATAATTTAAGTTTCATGACTACAGAATGTTCTAAAGCTTCAGATAAAAATGCTCTACAGAAGTACACCATACCGTCATTAACATATAATTCTCACTCTAGCATGTTTTACATGTCAGAAATGCAACTGTGTGCACATCTAACAGGTAAGCGCAGGATCACAAAAAGACTAGTATTTAGCACAAAATCATATAAACACAATACCATTTCCATTATCAAGGAAACAGTCTTTCAAGACATAAAAAAAGTACTGGGAGTTTCAAGGCAGAAGTGTTTTTCCCAAAGTATCAAGAATATGTTTCATAGAAAAATGTTTAACAATAAACCCGCATAAATCAGCCAAAAGCTAAACAGAGGAAATTTATTTAGAACGAGTCCTTGACTTGACTGGGATTTTCTAATTTTCACGAGGCCCTTAAATTTAACAGTGAGGACCACCAAATGAAGGACAGAAAGATAATGTTATCTCTGATGAAGTTCTAAAGTGATCAGTATTTAACATCCAACTAGTATCCGTGTGCAGCCTGCACATGAAGTTACCACAGCTCTCTAATTTGTCTTTACTCAAAGTCACATAGCCTCGTGGCACTCCCTACATAGTTCAGCAACCATGAATTCACTAGCAAAAAGTACTTGTGGGATATGTTTGGGGTGATACCTGATTGGAGTGTTGTCATCTTCATTTCTGGTTCCAGCAGTGTCATGTTGATCCTTTTCTCAACAGTTACAATCTCATAAAGACCTCTCTTTATATACAGATAGATAGATATAGGTATGTTAAAAAAAAGCCCAAGAAGACCTCCCAACTTTAATCTCATTCAAAACTTGCAAGAAATTCTCATCCTTATGTGATAAAAACTATGCCTACTGAGAAAACTTAAGTCTTTCGACATGCAGCTCTCTGCTTATTCACTACAGGCATGTTGGAACAGCCCAGAATCAAATTACTGCTAGGAGAAAAATGAATACTGAAAGGGAAACGCAAGATGTGTAGTTTGTGGAAGGTCCGCCCCTTGATGCTCTGTAAGTAAAAAGGATGGGGGAGGAAGGGGTCAGAGACACTAGAACTGGCAGGTTTTTCCCCTTTTAAAAGAGGATGACGTCTTGGGTAGACATTCAATCCCCTAAGGGGCTCCGCTGATGAAGCAATTTCATTCCAAGGACAAGGAGACCCAGTGTTAACACAAACGTGCAGACATCCTCAGCTTTGAAACAACATGGCCAAAAACATATACATCCTGCTGACAGACCAGGCATTTTTCTTCAGTCTTTACAAGTTCTTTTTCTGAATTGCTGCACTATTCCCTTATCCCTATCAGCTCCCCTTGCTGACCACTAAACCTGAGCTACTGTAACACAGGACTGGAGCTTCTTCCAAATAGACCATAGGGTCTGTTTCTTAAAACCAAACAAAATGTCCTTTCTCCTTCAGACTTCTTCTATTCAGACTTTTCCCACTGTGGATCACACCCTCCATCCAACCTGTCCAGAGATTTAAAAAAAATTAAGTCATTTCCCATATCTAGATGATCAGTTTCAAATTATTTGGCGTAGTAGACAAAACTTTTATAGTCAAATATTTCTTGAGTAAAAGCTAAAAATAGATTTAAGTCTTTCCTCACTAGATGATTCTAGCTCCCAACAGAAAGGAAATTCAATTTCGGTCTCTAAAGAGTCTCAAGTAATTTGCCCAACAGATAATTTAATTATCTTAACAAACTAATTCCAACACTCTGTCCCCAGAGCAGCTTTCCCTTATTCCCCATCTTTCCCCAAGGCTCATCATCATTTCTCATTAGGTCATCATATCTGCGCCAAGCCCAAAAATATATTGAGCTCTGCATCAAAGATACAGACCAATTTTTAAATTTAAAATCCCTCTGTAGCAAGTCAGAATCCCTCTCCTACCAAAATAGTATTCATGAAGATGAATAACTGGGTGCACAAAACTGCTTTAGTGCTGTTTTCTGACCACTCCCATCTTAAGTAACTTCAGGGCTTCTTAGCACTCAGATGCAAGAACTCCCCAACAGCTGCTCAACAGCTGAGAGAAGAGCATGGCAGGTTTTAGCAGTGTATCTTCCTTCCCCCACACAAACACATCTGGGGCTTCAAAGGAGGCAGCAGAAACTCATTTGGCAGCTTTAAACAATACAGGATAATCCCTTACAGTGATATTCTAGTATTTATCTGACTTCCATACTCCTCATATCAGTAGTGTGTTGGAAAAGGACAAGAATCAGCTCATTTGAGCTTCTCTCATATTCAAACACCACCTATTTGCAGCCAGACTAGGCCAAAACTGCAGGCCTAAATATTCATTCTTGCTGTGCAATCCTTATGTAAAGGAACTGCAGTGGTGCACTGTATCCCGAGAATTTAGAGACACTAGTGACAGAAATAAGTCATTTTAACACCTACCCTGAATATTCATATTCATCCTAAATAAAGGAAACCATCAACTTTCAGCAGAAGGTACACTTATTTTTGTGGTGGTATGTGGAAATATAAGGAGAAGCAGTATGAGCAAAGAGGAAAGGAAATCTTTCCTACAGTGTCCAAGAACATCACTTAACTCCCTGAAGCATGTACATGTGCACTGTTAGTGACCACGAACAGAAAGGTGAAATTTAATGCATTAACAAGGCTGTTGCTTATTTGACCAGTAAGGAAAATGAAGACTTTACTACCAAATGTCTTTGGACAAAGATTCCTTCAATATACTTTGCCGTAATATATTGATTGCAGCAGAGAGAGTGTCACGGCCTGCAGAAGTGGCTGACAGCATATCCCAATATCAATGAATTACAGAAAACTTAATTTTCATGAGAAAAGTCACACGTTACAGAAGCAGGCTATCACCCAAAGCTAGGATTCAGTTTGCTAAGTTTGAGCAGCAAGTGACTATTATGAAATGGAGCAATCTTTCTTTCATGAAGCAGCCGCTCACTGTTTCAATAGAGCAGACTACGAATCCTGCTGAATGGCATCCTCCCTTTAAAGAACCAGACTTCCTTTCCCCATTACTATCCTTAATATTTAAAACAGCAAAAACAGCAACAGAAGTCCTTACTCGCACAGACAGAACAGCTGCCCAGATCTGGGCCCGAGTTGTTTAGCAAGTAGTTTAAATTCATGGAACAAGAATGGGTTTTAGCTATCAAATTGTATGTCTAATGTTCATCCATCAGCCCTGAACCTTTAAACCTCAAATACAAACTGAAATAAGAGAAAAACTGGAAAGGAGAAAAAGAACGGAGAGGGACATTACAAACCAGTGACTGGAAAAGGGCATTGTAATCTTGTTAACTTGATCAGGAACAAACAAAAACCTTGAGCTAACTTGTTAAAGCCACTACATTAAAGCTGCCTTTGGCATTACTCCTTTCAGCTCAACTATTCCCCCATCACTATTTAAAAGTTTGTTTTAAATATTTCAAGAGATTACCACTTCTCAGCTGTTTAGTAGCTCCTATCAGTAACAAGCCAGTGATTTCTATCATCCTCTGAATCTCATAGCCCTATCAGAAACTTCCAGACAGCATGCTAAATTTACAGTCTCCTGGGATATAAAGTCTCTTAACACAAATCTATCCAAGACAGACTGGTTGTTTTTATTTTAACAACCATTCCCCTTACTCACACACAAGAGAAAACAGCAAGCCTCATTGGAATGCGTGTGAAGGACAGATCACAGAAAGCTATATATTTCCTGTCTTGGTCCTTTTGTTAAAATACAGACTTAATCTTCTTCACATGTAAGTTCTGGATGAGGCAGTAACCACCACTTGGTAATTAAATGTAACTTTGAGTCACACTATTCCAGAAGTCAGACACTAGAACAAAAACAACCCAAACCCCAAAAACTGAGAAAATAATTTCAGAATAATTCTGTCTCTTTAAAACCCTTTCTTGGGAATAAAATACCACCCTTTTTGATAAGCAAACATGCTTAACTTCTTAAATGAATACACAAGTCACAATATTACCTTTCCAAAAGAACAGTTTATTACATGATTTTAAGAAAACGTTTTCAATGTTTTTTAAGTCACATTAGTAAGAAGACAGCTATAAAATCTGCAAAACCACTGTAATATTTGAAATAAATCCTGAAACTGACTGTATTCAGCGTAATGACAATCTAGAACGAGAAAGGGAAAGAAGGAGAGTGAGACAGGAACATATAACCTAATAAAAGAATTATAGGAGCAATCACCTACATTATTCTTTATAATATAACCAGGTGCCCTAATAAGTATTTAAAATATTACTCCTGTCTTTTAACAGTAAACGGGCATAGGCACAAAATTAGCTCCATAGGCTGTTTAAAAAGTTTTACTCTGCAATTTGCGAGTATAATCACCAACAGCTTATATGGCAACAATTAATCCCATGTTTTGTACAGCACTCAGTCTTTACAGTAAAAGGAGTACCTTCTGATACCTAAAGCACACGCCTGTTACGGGACTTCGAGTCATACTGAATTCCACACATTCCAACTAGTCTCTTTCCCCCAGCACATACAGTACTTTATACAAGTCAAGCATCCCAGATCAAGTAAACTCCAAGAACTGACAAGCTGTTACAAGTTGTGTCCAAACCTGTAATCATAAAACGCTGAAGTTCATTTGAAAGAATGTTACCTCATCTTAAACAAGCCTACAGTGAGAAGAAACCACGACCATCATAGGCTTCTAACACAATGTTTTTCATGACCTCTGGACAAAGATAACTGAATTCATCTGGGGAGAATGGATCAAGAGAGAGGGTCAATAAGCTAGTGGAGCAATTATCCTAATTTCAAATGGAAGTTAAATAGAAGGACAATTTTGATCAGAAATTATCAGACTGCATAAGATTTGTATACTGATCACCTGTTTTTTCTCTTTTTGGTAACCCCATCCATCAGGGCCTTGCTCTAACCCTGCCCTAAGGGTTGAGAAAAGTTATCTTGGCATCTTAGTACAAATGACTGAGAAAAATCAAGATACACTTAGGAGCTTCAGATGACTCTGTAATGACCTTTTTTTTTTGGCTTGTGTGGCAACGAATGAGTCACTCACGGGTAATCTCATAGTCAAAGAACGTTGAACATGGGTAAAAAGGAGAGTGAATGTGAATTTTGGGTAGAAAATTCACTGTAAAGCACACAGACAAATTAAATAACACCTTAAATGTTCCATTAAGCTTGATGTCTCAGTAGACCCTAATAATTGTGTCAAAATATTTTACTAACACCTTTACCACGTAAGTTTCCTTCCACTGAAGTAACAAGAAATTGTTTCCTATCTATCTGTTATGTTCCAAAATTTCACACATACCCTTAATAGCTCTTATTGCATTTTAATTTAGTGTAACTTCATAGCAACTATTCAGTCAAGATGTTTAAAGTCTTTATACCCATCTATCTAGGTGTACCTATCCTTATATGTAGGTATGCACACCTACAAGGATAATGTGTAGCTGTGATGACAGAAGAATATGAAGAGGAGTCTGGGTCTGTGTCAAAACAAAATCAACAAGAAAACCCCCAGAAACTGTCTCTTGCTGCTCTTCAGTTCTCTAAGAGCAGGGGAAAAAAGAAAAAAAAAAACAAAAAAAAAAGAAAAAGAATTCGTTGTCCTAGGACATATGGCAGCATGTGCACGCAGGACTGTACTCCCACGGAATACATAATTCCATGATGTTCACATACCAAAGAAATTTCTATTTTACCTCAGCTAATAGTTTATGTTCCAGAACCACGTTCTGAAGTGACAAATTAAGTACAAATCCATGTAATATTTTTCTACAGACATCTACAGATAAGCAAAGTCTTCCGTAAGCAAAAGTTACACAAAGAGTTAACCTGTTAGAAGCACTCGGCATAAGTAGTTAGTTCAGCTGTGAGTCAGCAATGCCTGTCTAGAACTGCAAACAGGAGACCCTTTGACACAGATAGGCAGCTTCTAGCAAGCTTCTTATTTACCATCTCCTCCCCTCCCACTGCCACTCAGCTTGAATCTTCCTCATACCTTGAATTTGGCAAGCTGTCACAGAAGAGGTTTCACTGTGCAAGATATGCTTCTACAACTACTTTGGATTGCTCAAATGTTTAAGCAGATTGCCGTCTCAACTGACAGATAAAAAACTAAAGGTTTTTTAACATGTTTGAAGCCAAAGGCACAACAACAAAGATACATCATATTAAAAAAAAACTTTAACCAGCTCAACAGCTTTCAGTAACTGTGCAACCTCTACCCCAAGATAACTGAAAAGTTCCCATTTGAGTGAACAAGTTTATTAATTCAAAAGGCATCAGCTATGTTTCTCAACAGCTCACTAAGCCAAGTATCCTTTTATGCTGTGACAGTTTGCAGATAACCATGTTTCAACAGCACTTTTCTGTCCCACAATACTTTCACGAATGTACATAAAAACATACCGCAGCCTAAGAGAAAAGAGCATTGTATATCTCTGAAGATAAGGAATATTCAGGTAGTCTAGATCAGGGACTTTGGACTTTATGCCTTGTCTGAAAAGCTGCACCTCCAGCAGTAAAATTCCCACTATTGTGCTGAGCCCTGATAAAGAATCAGCTCTGAAGAGACCCACCTAATGAGTCATTTCTGGGAATATCCTAATTTTCTTTGGCAAAAAGCATGGGCAGAGGTGTTCCTTTTCGAATACTTTTTAAACCCAACTCTATTTTACCTGTTCCAGATTTGCAGCCCACAATGATACAGCTTCAAGGTTGAGTTCATAAAAATAAAATTATTCTGATACAGGAAAACCATCTATTTCTGTAAAATATTCCCAAGATATCAATTTTTAAACCTATCCAAACAACTGAATCATACAAAAACTCTTTCATTTCTGTAACAGAATATCCTTTCCTCTGACCATAACAAATGCTGTCATGTCTTGCTTGTAGCCACTCAGAGTGCTGCTACAAGTTTCATTTTCCTAAAAAGGTCTTATCTGTTCCCAACGCTAATAGCTGTTTCCCTGTGGCATCAAGAATAAATCACTTCTTCCCAATCCAGGATCCTTAATGATGTCTTATTCACTGAGAACTCCTCTGCCTCCAGTAAATTCACAATGTCACCTTCAGGTGGCCAGCTGTCAGGTTTTGGAAACAAAGGCTCATGTGCTTTTCCCATGCTGCCTTCAAGCCCTCTACCAGTTTCAAACCTACCTCGCTTAAATTTCATTGGAAATATCTCCTTGCCTTCGTAACTATAAAATGCCCAATTCTACCACTAGTTGAGATCACAGTCTACTATGCTGACTAATATTCCGATCTCTTCTCTTGTATTTACCACCATCACCTTTACCTCCATTGGTTGTCTTTTATCTTATACTTCAAGGTCTGCAAACATTAAGGATTAGAAGCTCTTTGTTCTGTTTTTGCAGTTTCTAGCTTCTCCATTTTTAAGACCTGTAAACAGGACTATAATCACATAATGATGGCATAATGTATATGAATGAGGAACCTCTTCTTATCCTCTTAAAAAACAGTATTTTGGGTTGAAGTGAATTAATTCTTCCAAACAGAAAAACAGTCATACACTGTTCAGAAAAGGGCGTGCTCATTTTCTGGAGGTAAAGAACCAGGCACGTCAAGTGAGGTATCCCTCCAATCCAAATTACTGTCCTACAGTTCACATATGCTAAATCACTTTACCATAAGCATTACATTCTGGCTAGAAATCCACTCCAAAGCTCACCAGCATTTCCAATATGCCATGCTATGCAACTCTATGTAATAGGTGTAACTCAACATATAACGCCCGACACTATAAGGCACCCAGGACTCAATCATGCGCAAATCCATAGTATCTTGCAGGTAAAGTTGATAGCAAGAATTCAGACTCTAGCAAGACCTTCATATTGCCAAGAACCACCAACGCATACCCCAGAGAATATATATGGATGAAGGGGTATCATCAAGAGGAATTCACAAACAGAAGCCCCCTGTTAACAAATGGTTTCATCAATCTGTCACAGGATGGGACTGAACGTGCAAAGGCTTTCATGGCAGTCTGGTGATCCTAAGCTTCAGACAGTTCACACTCTTCCAAAATCAGGAATTCTGGTCACCAAGTGACCCTGTATTTTGCCACTCCACTGTCACTCACCAAACAGTTCAAAGGATTCATACCATAGCTGTCTGTAAACCACCCACAACTCAAGCAACATAGGCAGGTCATTCTCACTCTAGAATTAGAAGGCCTACTGGAATATTTTTAACTCTAGGTCTTGTTCCTCCTTCTAACAAGCCTGACAGAACTGTTCAGACATTGCAGTGAGAAAGTTACTCACCTTTGGTAAGTGCAGACCAAAGTGGCAAAGAAAAATCTACAGATGGCTATAGTCTGAAGATGAGCTAACACTTCTTTTGACTGACTGTCTCAGCTTTGCACAACTTTAGTCATCACAAATCACATGGAAGTTGTTTCTGGTATTCACCTAAAACAACAATCTAAAGCATTTATCAGTGGAACTCTGGAACTTCCACAGCCAGTAATATCAATCCTTCCCATCGAACAATGTAAATCAGTTTTCCCAATGCCAGATTATTAGTTCTTCATACAAACAAAACATTGTAAGAAGCAGCCCTATCATCAGAACACGTACCGTGACAACACCACAGTACTTCCTTAGTGAGGACATGCTACATGAGACACGAGTGTACCACTTACCATTCTTCCTTTCACTGAGTGGAGGAAGGTTGGGGTTTCGGCCATGATGGAGGCTAAGGGTCAGCTCAGGCTGCAAGGAGAGCTCCTGCAGCTCATTGGCAACAGCTTCGCTCTGAGGGCTGGGGGCCGCCGAAAGCGACACCAGCACCGGCTCATCATCATTTTCGCCAGCCCCTCCTCCGTCCAGCCCATTTCCAGCAATGACGGAAGGGGGCAGGCACACCACGCCGGAGAAATCCACTTTGGCTTTCGTGATGGCAACCTGCAAGACAAACCAGAAAAAAACAAACCGTAAATCTCACATGAGAGTCTTAACCCACATGTACAGTTCACCATGGCATCTCCATATTTTAGAGAAACATGTTCTTTAGCACAGTGTTTGTGTTACCATTATCAACTCAAATCCAACTAGTGATTGAAACTTGCTAAACTCAGCAGTTTATAAACTTGCCTAAAGCTCCAGTAGTGTCACCACAGAAACTACTGATGAAACTACAGATTATCATCATTTTCTTTAAAAGTATAAGAACATTCTCAACTTTTGGTACTTTAGGAACGCAATCTTGAGAAGACTCAGATTGAGTTGTTCCAGTGAAATCAGCCTATCTAGAATCTTGCTGAACTGCTGATAACTGTTCTTTTATACCAGCAATAGTGTTTTTACAGGACAACTGTCAATTTGAAATCCAGTCAGGTAAAGTAATTCTTCATAATAAAACTGGAAGGACAGCTAAGTACAACAAATGAGGATTTTCAAATAAAATCAACTGCATTTAAAAAAATAATTATCTTGTTTCACTCTCTCTTCCCCATTCACTATCGCTGAAAATGAATGCAAGAAAAATATTCCACATGAAGTAAACAAAAAAGCTTTCCTGTCTAAAACCTCAGCTACAGTAACCAAGATGTGCTATATATAAAGCGCTTTAATGAAATAAGCAATTTTTAAATGTTTCATGATATTTCCGTAATTCTTTAAATAAGTATTTAAAACCCACCACTATGTTAAAATTAAAATTATTTCATGTTCAGTAATTTAAACAGAAACAAACCATCTGGAAGTCTCCAGTGAAATGGTTACTGCGTCAACATTTAAACAGTAACAGACATTATACAAGGGCAATCATATTTGTTTTTTGATTAATGAAGACGGAAGTTTCCTGTTTCTTAGTATGCTGCTGTTTCAACCAGTCTAAACTCAGAAGACTACCACTACATAACTCTGCTGCACTGTAGTAATTTATTAAGCAAAAGGTATTTCCAGAGGCTAACCTTCAGCTTCAAAAGATGCAGGTAAAGCAAGCTGCAAAGAAGCAAAGTAAAAACCATCACGATAATCCTCCAGAAATCATCAGAAAGCATAAACTTGGAGCAGTGGTTTTAACAGTACAGTGTTTTATTAAGTATTAATACTTAACACTCATCATCAACCTGAATGAGTGTGACAACATCAACACATTAATAGCTGATGAAGTAACTCAAATAGTAATTTTCCGCACTTCCATTTCAGTTTCGTACTTCAGTTGATTAGTAACATTTGCTCTGTAATACCCAGAGCAAAGTTATAAGTGGTAGCACAATTGTTTCAAAAATTTGTTCAGTGTATATTCAGGGCAACAATAAGAATTTACTGGTCATGAATACAAGCTATTTTGTCTATGTTGTCATACATTCATTCCCAGGACCCTATGTCATGATCTGAAAAAAAGAAAGAAAAAGAAGGGTGGAGGAAAAAAAGAAAACGAAAACAACACCAAAGCTGGTGCTTGTTACAGCAAAACAAATCAGACTGAGCCAAACCTTACTGCCATGTGAAGTATTTGCTTTTACTTCAGTTACAGTTTGGCTAGAAAGTGCCTACACCCTCCTTTATATATTTCCTGTCCAAAGCAAACATTGCTCATATCCATCTGAGAGCAAATTGTAATGGTAATCTGCAAAGAGAAAAAATTAGAATTGTGCCCTTCACGTTAACAGTGGATACAGAAAGCCTGGAAACACACACTGTTAAAACGCAGACTTCGAGTAACGGAGGTTGGTAAGCTATAACTGTCCTTGCAAAGGCTGGAAAGAGTTAAATCATGACCAATAAAATTGGCCTCAAGCCTCATCCCTGTAGTCATGTGAGGCCTGTGGAAGGGGTCTAAAAGGAAGAGTAATTGTGCAGTTAGGGGGCTGGCTGGTAAGGACTGCTGTCACTGTCTTAGAGGAGCCAAAGCCAATTTGCTGTCTCGAAGGGGATGTACTAGAGACATTATATTTTGCCTGGTACCACAGGAAGATTAGGCCAGATCTTGCGGGAGGAGAAGTGCAGCCAGGCCTGAATCCGCAAGTAGGTGACAGACATATGTAACACCCACCCAGTAAGGATTTGGAATGGCAGAAGACTCAACCTTCCCTCCTCAATCTACCCTAGAAAAGAGAGAGTTCCTTCCTCTTCCCAAAAGAGGAGAAAAGGCTTGACATGTCTCGAATATGTAAGATCTGCTTCAACTAGGTAAACAGCAAATGTATTTAGGAACTTCTGACATACTGGATTTTATTTTAAACAGGAATTTGTAACCTGCATAAACTAGGAAAATCACATTTCAAACACCATTTTAACAACAGTGTTGTAAAACAGAATCTATTTTCCTAATGTAGGTATATTCACATTAGCCAGTCCAATGAAACTATATGCTCTGTGTAACAGCATAGTACCAAGCAACAGTAAAAGCAGTCTAGCCTAGCCAGCCACAATGTAGAGTGGTGCAGGAGATCAATACTTGCACACCAGTTTGCTATGTAACCCTGAGCAACACCATATCAAGTGGTCTTAATTGGTACTGGGATTATAAACCAGAGTTTCTCCAGTAAACTGTCTAATTTACTGGATTATCTAGAGTTGTACCTGGACCTGCAGGTTTCCTAACTCATGTCAAGATGACAAAGATGGAAGGTAACTTCTTAATCCTAGTTGGCATGTCATTCAGTGTTTGTTCCACAAAGGTAACACAGCTTAAGCAAACCTTGCCTTGCTTTGACATTCATTCTTGCCGTGCCACTATGCCCTGCGCTGTGCCAGCAGCACTGGTTGTAGAGCCACACTGTGAATAGTATCAGAAAGCTGATTCAGCTGAAATGCAATTTTTCCTGGGTTATTTTTCAGCTGGATCAATTTTTCCATACAAGCCACAGCTGAACCAGCACAGTACAGGGAGACACTGCCACAAAANTTCACATTCATTCTTGCCCTGCCACTATGCCCTGCGCTGTGCCAGCAGCACTGGTTGTAGAGCCACACTGTGAATAGTATCAGAAAGCTGATTCAGCTGAAATGCAATTTTTCCTGGGTTATTTTTCAGCTGGATCAATTTTTCCATACAAGCCACAGCTGAACCAGCACAGTACAGGGAGACACTGCCACAAAATGCAAAAAAAAAAAAAAAAAAAAAAAAATCACAGTCTGACTGTGCATCTGAAGGGGCCTGGATGACAATTCTATTACTTCAAGTAGAGTTGTAGCTCAAAGGAAACTAAACTGGGATGAACCATTAAATGCATTAGGAAAACTTGCCTTCTCCTTCCTCCACATCCCCTCTCATTTCAGGTCACCACAAGAATCTGCAGTGACGCATCATGATAAACCAATGAGAAAACTGACCCAGGTGTAAAAGCTAGGTTTCTGGTTCACTCCAGCCAAATCTGGTCCCCAGTGCAGTTTGCCATTCAGCCACACCAACGCTTGTGCCATCACAGCACAGGGAAGAGAACCTGTTTACACCATTAGTATATTCAAACATCTAGCCACTACCTAAGGGAAAGAGAACTTTTTTCAGGCCAATGCCAAGTCTTAGCATGCAACATATCCCCACTTAAAGAAAAAAAAAACTAAAAAAATGCATCCAGTCCACAAGACCACAGTAAAAGCTATAATTGGGTGAGCTTGATTTTAATGTTTTCAATTAAAAGTCTGATGAGGACATAGAGGGATTTGGAAGATGCTTTGAGGATTTACAATCATCCATGCTGCATTATTTGAAAGTCCTGTGAAAGGCACAAATCCTTTTCTGTAACCAACAGTAAGACTGCTTTTAGACTTCCCAGACAGTTATACCACTCTATAACTGTCATTGTAAAATGATCAATCAGTTACACACATCAATATTTAGAACCTAATTCAAATTTTTAAATGTTTGTTTTTCTGTCATTTCTGAACAGACTAGAAACTTTCCCATAAAGAAATGTGCCATACCATGATCTTTAAGTGAGTCATCCAGAAGCTGATGGACAGTATTAAGAGCAAGTATTTATCCTCAGGAAGGGTTTCAGGGTGAGTGCCCTTAAGGATTTGTATCTGTTGCCTAACCAGTCTAAAGATTTCTGTCATGGCATTTTTCTACTTTTCAGCCAGCTGCTTCCAGGACAAGAGCGGCTGTGATCCCACAATGTTCCACAGCAGCCACACCAGCTTAAGCAACCCTCAAGTCCTCCACTGTCCAGCTGCTCATTTCTGTCCCTACGCTGCCCCTTCTTCAACTGGGGAATCAATTTAGCTGAAAATTAGACATTTTTCCTGTGTATTCAGCAAAAACAGTTCCTCAATCTAATCCATTGCCAACGATGCACACAGCTGTGTCACCATAATGCAGGGGCAACAGTGAGCTCTCAGGAGCCAGGAGTGCTCAAATTATGTTGCTGTAAAGCACAAAACTACTGCCACAACAATACAAGCATGGACCACATCACTAGGGAGAAGATGGAGCTGCTCAAAAGAAACATTAGACACTACTCGTAAATACATCAATAATCTATGTCCCTTTCTGACTTCTGGAGGCACCTGAGAAACTTCAATTGCAGATAGACAAACATGGCAGAGTCGGTTTTGCACAATGTATAAGATTAAGAACCATAGCCAATAAGAATTTTTGGAAAAAGATTATCAAACCTGCAAACTACAAAGACTAAATTGCTCTGCAGCTTCTACATGGTAGCTTTTTAGGTGCATCCTCTTGCCATTGCAAGACCATATCACAATAAACACACAGTAAACCTGACTAGCTTACTCCTCGGTAAAAAAAGTATTCTACTTTGCATCTACGATACGACAAAATTACTTATAGCAACTTCTCATAAAGCTGCTCGTCCGAAATCACTGAAGGATAGCTCAAAGCCGGTGAGGTCAAAGGGAAACAAAACAGACACATGCAGTACTGAAACCTGTCTGACCCACAGTAAACTAGTTCACGGAGCTAAATTAAAAGAAAACTGGGAGGGGGAGAAGGGATTAGGATTAGTTTCCTGCCATTTCAGCTCCATTAATCATCCCATCATAAGGCCAGACAAGCACCAGTGCTGGCACAAGGAAGCAACAAAGGCATGCATCCAAGACCACCCCTTTTGGCAAGAGCTAGCTTAGATCAACTCAGCTGTATCATAAGACCACATCCTCTGGTTAGACACTAAATTGGCATTGCCAACAAAAGGAAGAGTCCAGTCTGCTCACTCCTCACCTCCTGTGGGCCAGCACAGGCTGAACCAGATCAAGGAACCGACCTGTGTTAAATCTGACCTGGCCACACACACACACACACACACTACTAGTTTTAATCTGCATCAGTTCCTGATCTGGCTTGCCACCCAACCACAGAAAAACTTGGGCTAGCATGAGGGAGAATGAGGCGTGAAGAAATAAAAAAGAAATCAGGATGGCTAATTTTGGTAGCACTGTCACCTTAAGGTGCTGTTATATAGTTTAATCTATCCAACATTCATGTTGGACATGGGTACATGCACTAGGTCTTTGCGCATTAGACTTCTCTACACTTCAACAATATGCACATACTCATGGCATAATCAAGATCTTGACAGTATTTAAATGAACAGTACCACCTCCCCTAACATGAACCCTCAATAACCAGAGTAAAACAAAAGGAATTTAAAAATAAGTAAGTAAAAATCAGAGAGGCACAGAAAAAAAAATCCCAAATCAAACAAGGAGACCTCTATAAACAGCTTTCCCTTGTTTGCATTTTGGGGCTGAGTTGCCAAGGTAATAGCCATTTCCTACCAGTTTAAGAATTGCTAAGCAACCTCTAGTACCTAACAGCAACAGCATGTGTGTGCAGCTGGGCTATTTTGAGAAGACAGGTTTTTTTATTTTAAACTTAAGAACAGCCTTCTGTTAAATGATTATGCCAGCTGAGATCATCCAGCCAACAGAAGAGGCAATCTTGGGGCAAAGTGTCTTTAAGTGGATGAATCTTTGAAATGAGTGAGAAGAGAGGAAGAAAATGCCATGACATGCCCAAAGGCAACTATAACTCCCAGGCTATCACAAATCAAAATAATAACCCAGGAGAAGTAAGTTTGCAGCAGATGGAAGCCAAAGCATCACATTAGCTTGAGAAGCTGTAACAATCACAGTTAAGAGATATTCCTTTTATCTTTAGATATCAAAGAAAAGTCACCAACAGGAAGACCTCCAAGGTTTTATTGAAAAAAATAATAATTTAGTTTCCCGTCAGTCAGCTTAGCCCAGGCACAAAGCTGTTGGCAGAATTACATCTCCAGTTAATTGAGAGTTAAACTGATGATACTGTCCATGAAGTATATACAATACGGTAAGCCACAAGGCAAACACATCTCAAAGACTTACCCTGACAGTGTAATAGCTTGTTCTTGAGGAACCACCTTAGTTAAGAACTATGCAGACCACTAAAGAGAGACCTTCTTAGATTACAGAATTTTATTTTAACACACATATTCCACAACCATTTGCCTTCTGCAAAATGAACCAGGCATCAACTTACTTCACTTTTGCAATAACTGGGGGAAAAAGAAAAGGCAAAAAGCAGTCAAAAAGTAACCAAATTTGTTCTGGATTCGAACCAGTGATTTAAAGGCATAAACTGTCCACCTTACCACCATCACAAGCCACTACCCTACAAAGCCTCTATTAAAAATGCAAAGATTGCAACATATGTGAACAGTGATGCTGGTAAAACATGGATAAGCACAACTTTCTAAGTTAAAGAATCTGAATGTCTATGTATACTGTGCCAGTAACATTACAGTGAGAGAGGACATCTTTGAATCATCACCAGAAGTCTCTTCACCATGACCTCCGGCAAACATATCAGTACAAGAATCAAAAAACAGGCTCGGGCCAGCAAGAAAATGGCAAGAAATGTTATCGGACAAAAGGCACAAACAGCTGCATATTGATGTTAGGATTTGAGGGGGGAAAGATGCGAAGAACACACCTAGTGCAAAGCAATCAACTGCATAATTTCTGCTGTAGTCAAACACAGCCTCACACATGATTTTAACAACCGCTCATCAAGAACCGTATTTCTCAAGCCCTAAGTATTTCCTTCATAAGACAGTAGCATTTGTTTCACTCAGTCCAGCAGCAACAGAAAGTCTTCAAGAGGTCTTGAAAAATCACCATCAAACATTCATTTCTTAAAACCACAAACAGCAGGCTAAGAAATGTAGTTTGGCATTCCAGATGTTTTTTAAGAAATACTTTCCAAGATTCAGTATGTATTTGGAGGAACTTTGTGGCTTTCAAGCTCATGGAACTCTGGGTACACAGAAGAACTGATAATACCAAAACTAGTTTTGAGGATCACTATGATATTTATAATAAAAAATACTTGCTCAAAAAGAAGGAACTCCTTACCAATTTCTGAGGTTCTTATTTAAGCTCAAAGCATGAATGAGGTAGACATCCTTCTAATTTCAGAGGATACTGAGCTTTAAACTGGTGAAGCAGCTTACAGACACATAATTCTATCACACCTCTTAATGTGTTGAATTAATGTGTGATACTAAAGACGATAGCTACTGAAGAAATAACAATTTCTACTGAAGTTCAAAGAACAAAAGAGAGCAAAAAAGATGGGATGTTCAAGTCTCATGGGTCAATGGGTACACTTGTATATTTTAGACTTTGGTCATGATATAGCACAACATCATAATTAAAACACGAATCCAGCCTTCTGCTACCAAGCTATTGGCTCCTGCTGCTCCCCTTTTGTCTGATCTAATGAGTGTGCACCCACGGGGTGACTCAGGTCAGCCGAACCAGCAGACGATTAACTGCAAAAGATTAGAAACCATTTTCTACGGGATCAGTCAGCTGGCTGGACGTGCCCTGTGGCTGCACAATCACTAGCTCTGATGCAAAGGAAGAAGCAGGAGTGCACATCTGCGTAGAGGTTTGACCAGCCTTTGCAACAGCAGCTCACTGAAAGATTAACTTAACTGTAATGTCAAAGAGCACACTTAAACATCTAGCAGCGGTGCCAACTTAAGCAGTCTGCTACACATTCCCACTCTCATACCTTCCTCATTGTGAAACTAGCATAAATCTTATGGAAACAACATGTACTGGACCAGATGAAAAATAACCTAGAAAAAAACCACTTCTTTCCAGGAGGATCTGTTCCCCAGAGTGGCTCACCATGGCCACAAAAACAGCTATGCCAGCAAAACAGAGTGAGCCGCGAAAGGGAGCAAGCTGTTTAAGCTTGCACTGGTGCCAAAGAAATGCATGCTGGACTACAGTGTGTTTAGAACAGGATTCCTGTTTTCCACCACCTTCTGACTGACTTCCTTACAATTGCTGTCTGATGCATTTTTTAAAAAGTTTCCTTCGTGTTGGAGGCAAAGCATTCCTCCCCACCCCATAGGGGCAAGCAGATGAAGCAACAGATTCAGCCAGCATCAAAGGCATGTGGTGACAGATGCCAACAACCAATGGAAGCAGGGAGGCTGCAGCAAAGTAGAAAAGGGAATGCTGACAATCTGCAGCCAGATGTGAGCTTTGACTTGGAAGGAAATTCATGGCAGAAAAACTGAGGGGCTGAGAAAGTATGAAGGAACTCATATTGAATGTGGATTTAGGGCAGATTGGGATGAGAAAGTCATTGGACAGGAGGAAAGTGGAAATAAGACCTCACAAGAAACAATACACTTTCAAACGCAGATCTCAACTTTGGGACATGAACTGGATAGCCTAGGGCATAACAAAGTGGTGAACTGGGCAAGGAAGAAAAGATAGCTCAGGGAACCAATCTAGACTAAAAGAAAAGAAAATAAATTTCAAAAAGGAAACAAAGGAAATAAAACAAAAAGTAGGTAGATTTGAGTTGGTTCAGTTCCTGGCACAAGCATTCATGTCAGCACAAAGCAGCAGGCAAAACTGCAGAACTTAGAATCTTAAGGAGTTTATGGCAAGCTTTTTTGGCAACTTTTGTGTGTCTGAAGAATCACAGAATCATAGAATGGTAGGGGTTGGAAGGGACCTCTAGAGATCATCTAGTCCAACACCCCTGCTAAAAAGCAGGTTAGCCTAGAGCAGGTTGCACAGGAATGCGTCCAGGAGGGTTTTGAATATCTCCAGAGAAGGAGACTCCACAACATCTCTGGGCAGCCTGTTCCAGTGCTCTGTTACCCTCACAGTAAGGAAGTTCCTCCTCATGTTCAGGTGGAACTTCC
>VZSC01001600.1:335521-371930 GCA_013398225.1 Steatornis caripensis
ATATATATATATATATATATATATATATATATATATAAAAATACACACATATACTCTGTGATTTCTGACATCTTTGCAGAAATTCAGCACTACCCCTCAGAAAAGAACATGCACATGTGTGTATATGCAAACAGACACTCAGAAAACAGGACAAATTATTTTAATAACTTCCTTGCCTCAGTTCATTTACTTCCTTGCCTCTTCTGAGTTTCCAGAACTTTCATCAGCTTTCTCAGGTGTCCAGAGATCCTTGTTCTCCCACACATAATCCATGCTCCAGGATAGCATATATTTATCTTTCTCTCTCTACTAAGAGCTAAAGTTTTATTCCAGATAGTCTGGCCAATAAGAGGCCAACTTTAAAACTTCCAGTCTTATCTGTGAAGGAAGTTCCTGCTCAAACTTAGCAGGTGGTTAAAGTAATGCATCCTGTGATTTACTGCTTAGTCATCTGAACCCCAAGAGGAGATAATCTGTCTTGCAATAGGCATGGACAGCCATCAACTTTTTTTCTAATATGTGTGCCATTAAGCTAAGAGATGCCGTAGGTATAATATATTTCTATCATTATCCTTATTCAGTCATCCCATGGAATTTCAATCCAGCTTGAAGATGGAACACAGACACACCCCACTTTCCAAATAACAAGTCAGACTTCAGAAAAATTTAGCAGAAACAGCCTTACAACTGTAAAAGACAAGCTCTTTATTGCTCCTTCTATATTGCAGCGAGTGAGTAAAGATGAATCTGATAACTGAAACATTTTCTGGCAAAATTCCAGTTAAACTGCTTTTGTTATTCTTTGCTTATAGCACAATCAAAACATTCCGCCAATCCTTCTTTTTCCTCTCACTATTCAGTCAATGCAGGGAAAACTCTACTGTCCTAGATTTTCTGAAGAAAAAATGGTGTCATCTCTAAGAAATGCAGGAGTCTCATCTTGCTGATAAACTTCTCCATCCAATGGAAATGTTTATATGTCAGTGTTTACATGTTCAAGCCAAATGGCTGCTATTCCAGTGATTACAATGGCTTATTGCCTTCACTGGTGACTTGGAGTTCGAGCACGTCTGAACAACACAGAAACTCACAGACATGATTCACAAGTCTGACCTGAGCATGGCAATGCAGAATTCATATCCCATGTTTCTAACAGCCATACTACCTCTTAGATGGAGGCTTTGAAAAGATTCAGACTCCAGGCAATCTGTTGCTGTAAAGCATGCTTGACGGGATGTACAAGAGAGAATTTAGAGACACGGTTATATTAGGCCTAACACTAACTTGGCCCTCCCAATCACTCAGAGAAACCTCTCACTCAGGTTTAGGTCCGTCTTACACAACAGAATAGAAGTTAATTTACAATGCAGACTGTAATCACATTCTGTTCGGAAACTTCTTGTATCGCTATAAAAATTAGAAAAGAGGGTAAAAATAGTATTTAAAAAAAAAATCATCTAAGTGGAGTCTTTCAAAGCTTTTCCAGAAGTTTCTTCCTGAAGGAGGAAAAGTTTCCCCGTAATTAACAGAAAGTGAATCCTGTGTCATCTTTGCTCAGAGCTGCACCTTCACACACACAAACAGTTGCAGAAAGAATGAGTTCATCATAACATGGGTATGGCTGTGTGTAAAGGATGATCTAGTTTGAGTAAGCCTAAACAGGGTGTCGACCGTATGGATCAATCATGCAGTGAAGACATATCCTCAGTGTCTCTACTAAACTACAGAAAGGGTAGAACTCAAGGAACCACAGTATGCACACACCCCCTCAGTGTGGCTAGAACTTGTCGTAATTGCCATATATTACAGGAAGCATTAATCTGAGGTTTAAAAAGATCTGTGATGCAGACTCCTGTCCCAAAACAAAATTAATCCCACAAAACTACATGTATCATTTCAGACTCCTGTTTCCCTAACATGAAGGTACTCTGAAGGTGATGTGTAGTCAGCGTGTTCATTTGCCTTGCTGGAAGATGGCAAAATAGGGGATTTTCCACATTTCTTTATGCCAGAGGCTCCTGCATTGTGGTACATACACACTTCAATATGCACCCATGGCAAGCAGAGACAACAGCAGCAGCAGCTCCTGACCACGTCCAGGGGAAAATTTTTATTTCAGTGAATTAGGAACTTCCACAGAGGCAGCCCCCAATGATGAGCTGTTAACAAATAACATCCTGGCACATGCAGCAGCAGCTACCATGCTGCTTCTGCTCTGCATTCTGGTTTTCTGGATCAGCGGGGCCAAAATAAGCTGAAATAGGGACCACAAGTTAATCAAGAAGGATAAGCAGAAGTAGTTGACACGCTAGTTTGTGGTAAGAGAGCAAAAGCAAACAGATAGCATGATGTTACAGTGCAAAATAAAATCCCCAATTAAAAGCTCAGCCTTTAGTTTTCAAGATTTAAAAAGACTTGTGACTGTATGTTAAATTTCACCTTCTTACACAGGTGTTATCAATATGGCTATGTGCCTAATTCCAAAATATTTCTTCACACAAGAATAATGATGTTGCACACACACAAGAAAATGGGGGAGGGAAGGGGAAAGGAATGCTGCACAAATTAAATTCATAACTTCAATTTCTGAAATATAAACCAATCAAATTTAAACAATTACAGTACCTTGCTCAGTGACAAACTCTCAGATTTATCTGTGTGGCAAATAAGTGTCTCATATCGTAACAGAGATGGATCAAAGAAAGTGAGCTACTGTTACCGGCATTGTTTAACGTCTGAAAACATGGTATCAGACTGATGGTAGATTCCTAGGTAAGCTGCATGCACCATCTGCCCTCCATGAGGACAACCTGGGTTTAAAAATCTCAAGGCATTGACTGACCACTATGGTATACCTAAGCCTGGTAATGTAAACTGTCCTCACCCCAATGCCATTCATTTCCCTTGAAGAAGCCACTTAACAGCGTTTGCACTCCATAAAGCACTCAAAGAAGGGAAGGTAAAATATACACATTAACCACACACATTATGTCCCTGAAGGACTGAACAGAGTATTTGACAAAGGAATGAGTTTCTAAATTCACATAAACTCATCTATTTCATCTATTTGATGCTGATGCATAAAAGAAGAATCACAGGAACAGTATTAAACTATGGTTCCAAAAATGTTCCCTTTAGCTGTAGCTCTTACTGATTCGCTTCTGCACTCTCTGCCATCCGCTTCAGCTACGCATTCCTTCAGCTTTCCCCCACCTTTTATTTTGGGGGCTGAGGGGGAGAGAAACAGAACACACATAAATTAAAAACTGGGTCTCTAACCTGGCTCAGCATACAGCCCCACAGACATACCATCCCTACTGAGGTGGACAGCACATGGTGGGGAGAGAGGAAAAAAAAAGAAAAAGAGGCAGATGGGAATATGAGCTGTTTAAGACAGCTCCACCGCTAAAAGAAACGTCTGTGTAACCACATCCTCTGTTTTCAGTCTCAGTTCAGCAATGTGTCCAGCAGGAAATAATTAGATTTGGCTTTCCCAGAGTAGGTGTTTGACGGTTTCAGACTGCTGAACAGTTGCTTTTTCTGCTTCCTCTTCAACAGTTTCTCAGGAAAAGACATTGACCCTCAGGACAGAGTTGATAAAAAAAAAAATTCTTTAAAGGAAAAGCATTGTGTTAACTATAATAAGACTTACTAATTGTTACCTCTTTATACACAGAGGAAATCAACTGTACTCTTCAAAAGGGATCTTAATCATAATACTGAATTATCAGAAAGTAAACAGACATTGAGACAGTCCGATTATATCATCTACAACACAGGAAGGACAGCCGAGTATAGAGACTAAAGACAGAAGACTCTTGGAATTGCTATAAATTGTGCTTTTGAGGTAAAAAGCATATATGGAGACACCTCACACATTCCAAATGAATGTAACAATTAATTTTGTGATAATGTTTTGACACATCCTAAGAATTTATCTGCTTTCTGCTCTAACACCTAAACCCTTTTTGCTCTGATTCTCCTCTACATCTAGTACAGCTGCCCTTTCCCCCCACCAAATACCACACAGTAATGTATGTAATCATGGCTTAACCATGAAGGAAATCCAGTAGGGCTTTTTCTTACTATTATTAGATGAAGGGCTATTTTGATTGCCTGAATGTACCTTTCACCTGGAGGTTCAAGGATGAAAGGGTCTGTGAAAAATGCTGCTGCTTTACCATGCCAGCAGAAGCCAGAGTTATAAAAAACAGTCACAAGCAAGCGCTCCTGTCCAAACCCAAAAAGTTTCCTGTTATTTCATATTCAAGGGGAGGAAAATTTAAAGACCGCTTTTGGAAAACCTCCATGTTGTCTTAGCCCTATGTCAAAATGTCTTCAGTACTCCCTCTCTTTGCATTTTATTTCATAAGCTGCCTGTTGCCTAAAGATTTGGGGGTCTTCTCCCACATGATGTTGGAGTGGCTGACCTTAATTAAATAGAAATGAAAGTTGCTTGCGCAACTGTTGGAACCAGCAAACACAGCACTACTTACATATTGTACAGAACAATACGATGCCCAAGAAGCTATAACTAGCAATATTTCACTTTTTCCCCAAAACCACATTTGGTATCTAAATTACAAGTGAGGAAAGACTGAAAAGTAACTTAATATCTGGTAATTAAGAAGGGCAAATTTGCCTACTTGTGAAAAGCTTAAGGCATTTGCTTTCAGCTCTGAGTCTCTTTCTCCTCCCAGCAGAAAGCACAAATCTCAAGAACAGAAAAGGAGTTCACAGTCAGCTTCAGATCATACACTTATTTTAAAATCTTATTATTAGATTCTATTTAATCACAAGTATTAGACCACTCCTTTAATCACTTCAGCAAATGGGAACAAATGGGTGTCCCTCTCATTTCATATTCAGAAATGACTGAAGTATTTTTGGCAACACTTATGAAGACCTATGAAGACACTTCCATAATATGGATTTTAACAGTGTCTTTACAAAAGCCTACTGATTGGTTTCATGCAAGCAGCAAGACGTACTCTGAAATCAGTACTGAAAGTTTGTTTGTATATTTACCTGAAAGCAAAACCAACACACAATTAGAAAACACGCTTTCAATAAGTCAGCTATGCCATAGCTAACTAGCCCTGATGTCAAACGCAAATGTACAATAAAGACAGAGCCGCATACTGAATTAATTGTCCCAGTGCCTATGCTAGAAATGTTGCGATAGACACATTCAGTCCCAAATAGCTGCATTTCATATTTCCATATTTTCCAAATATTCAGAGCTGTGTCTTCAAATCCTACCAAGAAATAAAACGCACATTTTGGTTTCCATGATGCAGCAAAATGTATTTTCTATAGACAGCAGACTAAGATGCAGTTTCATGTCAGCGACCCTGATATTGTCCGGACAAACATGATACAAGAAAGGAAGCGCTGTAAGAAGCAGCAAACCCAAAACGCCTTACATCAGCCCCCTCAAGATTCATCTTGTAAAACAGAACTACACAGAACCATGTTAGCACACAGTTTGCATGATGCAGTATAAGGGTACGCAGACGCAGATCATAAAGGTCTCAGGAGGGTATTTCCACTTACACACAAGGCAAACCGTCAGAGCGTTCACCCTTGATCAAGGGACATGTGAAATTACAGTCCTCTTTGACACGAGATTTTATAGTCACAGAGAGGGTGACCTAGTCCCCACTGGACAGACTTCTGGAACACGCGGATGCTACTTTAAATGTGCATATAGCCATAGCCTGGACAAGCATCTTTTCAGTGGGGAAAATTAACCCCGCTTAATACAACCTGGCACGTGCACAGAGCGGTGGGGACGGCAGGAGCCTGCTGCTGCACAAACCCTTGCAAACTACTGTCGCCACTACGAGGCCTGTAAAATCGGAAAGAGAGCACTGGAAAGAAAAAACACCGCCGACCTACCGAACGCGAGGCGCTCGGGACAAGAGAGGGGAAACGGTGCGCCGAGCCCCTCCCGGGGGGAGGCGGTGGGGAGAGGCCGGAGGGGGGCAAAAGCGAGCCCAGGTGCCATGGGGAAACAGGCGCGGGGGCTTCGGAGGGAGCGAAGCCGGCCCACCCTGCATTGTGGTACATACACACTTCAATATGCACCCATGGCAAGCAGAGACAACAGCAGCAGCAGCTCCTGACCACGTCCAGGGGAAAATTTTTATTTCAGTGAATTAGGAACTTCCACAGAGGCAGCCCCCAATGATGAGCTGTTAACAAATAACATCCTGGCACATGCAGCAGCAGCTACCATGCTGCTTCTGCTCTGCATTCTGGTTTTCTGGATCAGCGGGGCCAAAATAAGCTGAAANGTCGCCTCGCAGCTCCCGGCCAGGCCGGAGCTCCGTACTCACCCGGTCACGGCTCCATCTCGGTCCGACCCCGCCCGTCCCTGGCGGAGCCGCCGCCCGCCGAGAACGCGCCTGCCCCGCAGCCTGCAACCCTGCCTCGCTACCGCCGACCGGCGCCTCGCAACCGCGGAAGCGCCCGCCCCCGCGCCTCCCTGACTCGGCGACGCTTTCTGGNCTCGGTCCGACCCCGCCCGTCCCTGGCGGAGCCGCCGCCCGCCGAGAACGCGCCTGCCCCGCAGCCTGCAACCCTGCCTCGCTACCGCCGACCGGCGCCTCGCAACCGCGGAAGCGCCCGCCCCCGCGCCTCCCTGACTCGGCGACGCTCGCCGGGCTCCGCCAATCAGAGCGGAGAGGCGCGGGTGAACGCCACCGGGGCTGCCCAATGGGCCGCGAGCACCTGGGGAAGCTAACGGGCTCGAGGCAGGGCGAGGGGGCGGGGGCTGGGCGGGCGCCGCGTGCCTGACGGGTCGAGGAGCCAATCGGAAGCAGGGATGATGTCTTCGGTGGGGGGACGGGGCGGGGCGGGGCGTTGCCTGGGGAGGCGGGGGCGGGGGGGCGGTCCTCGCCCTTAAAGGGGCAGCGGTGCCCTTGTGGCCTCCGTGTGCGCCGGGACGGGGGCGGGGGCCCGTCCGTGGCAGGGCGCGCGGCGTTTCCCTTTCTTTGGGTTTATGTTCTTGCCGTTTCGCCCGGGGATCGCGCGGTGAAGGCCTGGCCGGTGCCAGCTGGCGAGCGGGGCCGCGAGGCCCTGAGGGGGCACCATGCGGCCAGGCGAGGCCCACCGGGGCGGCCCCGAAGGGAGGGCAGCGCGGTGCAGGCCCGGCCGCCCCCTTCGCCCTGCCCCCTCCCTGCCCTAGGACGCGCCTTCCCAGCGCCACCCACCCCTTAATCCTTGGGGTGGTCGCCCAGCCGTGGGGGAGTGGGAGGCCACCGCTAGAGGTGGCAGGAAGAGGCTGGCTGCCATGTTGCCATCGCTGCCACCGTCGCTGCCCGACCGGACTGAGCTGGAGGTTTCAACGGATTTGGAGGTTTCAGCTGCCGTTCCGGTGCTTGAAACCTCCAAATGTCTGGGCCACGGGGTGTGCTTCTCTTGGAGAAGCGCCTTGTTTCTTGATTTAATGTGAAGCCAGGAAAAGAAATCGCAAATGGGTGAAATGTCCATAATGAAAACTTAAGTGAAGCAAGATTATTGAGAAAATAGAGGAATGATGCTATACCTAAAAAGCAGGACAGAGGATCATAGTTAGACGATTATAATATTGTTATAAATAGTTGATGAACCTCTACCTGCAGCGTTGTTCTCACTCCTGCTTATTGTATCTTAAAAGGATGCTATGGACGTGAATCGTGACAGTGGCTATAACAGTGCTCAGTAAAGGATTGTCTGACTGAAAAACTGAGGATTGCCTTTCAAAACAAAGAAAAGGGGATGTGAGGAAGGTATAAAATAATAAATTATATAAAGAAGGCAAGATTGGCCTTTTTCCTTATCCTCTCATGTATTCAAAGAACTAGAGGACATGATATAACTGCAAAGCAATGTATGTGAAGTAGTTAGGAAAAAATGTTTGCGCCATATACAATTAACTTATTAAATTCATGATAAGAAGCTTGATGATACAAGAACGTTAAGAAGAACCAAACAGCCAGTTACTGCCAGCCAGCCACTATCTCGCTGTAGTTTCTAATCCTGACATTTACAGCTCTTTGCTTTTCATTCCCAGGGATCCAGCTCAGCTTTGGCTATGCACATAAATCTTGATGTAATGTAATTATTCTCCATGCTCTTTGACAGGGTTAGCCCTCCAGAGGTAGTTTAGTGAAAGAGTAAAGTCAAAAACATGAAACATTCCCATGGATGATGGTAATTCTGGGAGTTTTAAGTTTAATGACAAGTCAGGAATATTTACCTTCCTTTTCTCCTATATTTTCTAAGAATTGCTCTTTAGGGATCCGAGATAAATGCTCCAAGAGGATAAGAAAGCATGTATGTCTTTCTGGTTTACATTGCCAGTTTTGGCAAAAATGGTGCAGGGTTTGTTCTTGAGATCATTTGCTTAGGAGACTTGTTAATAGATCTGTTTACAGTGTGGGCAGAGAGACGATGTGTCCAAGGGCATACCACAAACTGATGGCAAAGCTCACCGCTATGCCCATATTTTAAATTCACAAGCCAGAGTCCTTCTCACCAGGCTATATCTTCCTCAAACAGATGGACATTTAAGAGATGGAAGCCTTTCCCTTTATTTCTGTGCTAAGGTTTCATTGGTTTGCTAACATCTCTACTGATGTACATACTCTACATATTGCCAACTGTTTTCAGTATCTACTACTACATTTTTCTAAATTTCCAAAGGTATTTACATACCATGATAAAGATACAGGAGGGAAAAATAGAAGAGCAATGAATCTGCTTGCCTATAAAACCTTTCTGTCTTCACCACGAATAATGAAAAGTGAAGAGCACGTTACATGCAAGCTATATTTTTTGTTACAGTTTTGAAGGCCTCTTTGTTATTTTCAGTAGCTTTGTGTTTCCTTAAGACTTATAATGAATGAACTAAATTCACATTTTATTATCAGATGCATAAGAACAGTCTGTAGTATTGGTAAAGGCAGCAGATTGAGTATATTAAATGACTTCCATTTGATTTAATGTTAGATGAAGATTTACGCTGAACAAAGAAAACACCAGTGAGGTATGTAACAGAATACAGCAAAATTCCATCTAGTTACAGTGGGACTAATTCTAAGTGCAGACTAATTCTGAACTCAACTGCGTAATTACAAGATGAAGTTACTTTTGGGTGCCTACCATGAGCAACTAAGCCTGGAATCTTGCACGAAAATATTTGATTTTCCTAATCTGATGTCTTAGTCATCACTGACATAGCATTACATTCAGTTTTGCATTTGGATTTGCTTTCTCTTTAAAGAAAAGTAGGAAGAATAGGAAAAAAACACCAGAAGAGAAGAAAGCTAGATGGTGTCACTAAGAGTGTTTCTGAAGATAAAGTTCTTAAAGTGGTTCAACGCTAAGCTTAACCTTAAAGACTTGATGGCCTTCAGCCATCTAAAGATGACTCTGCTTAAAACCACAAACTATTAAAGAAACCTTAAAGACCCAACAATTCAGAACATGCCTTACAATGTTTATTGTCTTGCCATTAGGCTGATGGACAAATTGTCTCCTGATGAAGAAAGAACCGACTTGGCGCAGCTAACTATTCTGGCTTAATTTTTTTTGAAAGTAATGAATTCTGCTAACTTGGCTTCTGACTAGTTATATGCATCTTAGCAGGTCAGCAAGATTCCAAGTTTTCCAGTGGTCTGCACAGGCCACAGCAGCAGACATTTATATGTGTGTGCGCAAGAGTGTGTAGGGGCTTTCCAGGGCCCTGAGGAAACTCCTCCCAGAGTCAT
This sequence comes from Steatornis caripensis, assembly GCA_013398225.1. Classification (NCBI taxonomy): domain Eukaryota; kingdom Metazoa; phylum Chordata; class Aves; order Caprimulgiformes; family Steatornithidae; genus Steatornis; species Steatornis caripensis. The sequence continues at coordinate 345,280 of VZSC01001600.1, forward strand.
TTGGCCAAACGGGTGATTGCCAGCCCTGGGCTCAGGCGGGGCCTGCATGCCGGCTGCTGTGGCCAGGCTCCTGCAAGACACTGACCTGGGCTGCAAGGAAAATCACCTCTGTGGTGCCTCTGCCCTAGGAGCTCTGGAAAACACTTGCACATAGATGGCTTCTGCCGGGCCATAATTGCCTGCATGGAGGTTGGATGGGCTCTTCCACCAGACCAAGCACTGTCAGTCACTTGATCAGCTCAGCTTCTGTGTATGGCCTCAAGCCAGAGCCTGTGGTTCGCTCTTAGGCTCCAGGGCAGAGGTTGATGAAGAGGGTGTGCCTGACAGGGATGGGCAGGGAAAGGAATAGGAGAGTGCAAAAGTGGATACTGGAGTTCAGGCCTGTGTATTTGAATGTACAGGAGGAGTAGTGGGCTGTGGATACTGAAGACTGAGCTCCTAACAGAGTGTGGTGTGAAGACACCCTTCTGCGCATGGTCCAGCTCTGAGCAGGCAGCTGATGCAACCACTCGGGGTGGTACAACAGTTGTGCTATGTTAGGAGCCCCTGTGGGAGCTTTGAAGGTAGCAGTTGAGTTTGGGGTTGTGTTGTAAAACTAGGAAGAGATGGTATGTTCTCGGTTTTGTTTAATCAAGTCCTGACAAGAGTAAGAGATGACTGAAGTAAGTGCCTGACATGATTCCCTGCCTTCAGAGAGGCCAGTCGCTTGCACTTTTTTAACTGAAAGGTGTTGTATGCATGGTTTCATTCTTATTTTCCATCTCCTGCACATCAGTGGCTATAATCCCCACAATACAAGCGCCTCTTGAGAAAGGAGTTGGGAGAGGACATAAACATCTTAGAGAGATAGTTCAATGGCTGCGTTCAAGGCATTAGAGACAACCAGTTTTCCTATCTTGCTAAGGATTTTCTGTTTTCAAGTGGGTCAACAGCTTTAGTTTGATAAACACCAACATGTTTTCTGTTAATGTAAGCTTTTCTGGGCAAAGGATATACCTTCCTATCTGCCCTTTTCAAGAAAAGAGGATTCTGTGTGCTTGACTGCTCAAAGAAAGAGTAACAAATAGGAAAAGGAGAGCAAAAGCAACTGAAATTTTTAAAAAAAGTATGTCCTTTTGGAGAACACTATGAGAATTTCAGATAAAGAAATTGTTTCAGGAAGTGGTAAGGGCATGTAAAAAGTGCGTGGAGTAGTATCAAGAGTTCAGGATTAATAATTACAGTGTCTTCTATCAAAGAATACATAAATTATTAACTTAAGGCTGTGGCTTACAAGTTGCAATCGGGTAGAAAAGTGTTTACCATAGTAAAGAACGCAGTTTATGAACTCGTCGGTTCAAAAGTGCAGTGATAAAGATACGTTGTGGTTTATGAGAAAGGTTGAAGGTTGGCCATAATCTTTTGGTCTGAAAGGACTGGAACAGACACCAGCTCACTTCTGGGGTTATTGTAATATTTTACTGCTTCCCATAGATGGAGCCAACCTCACATCGACCAGCTGCATGTGACTCACCAGCAATGAATGCAGCTTCCACAAAATCGCAGAGGAGAACTATACGAGGAGAATTTGTCATATGCCCCCAAGCCTCATTTCCTGCCTGTTCCCCTAGGCTGACGCCCTCATACTGTTTCACTGTGTCCCGGGTCTGTTCCCACAGTGCAGAGGCAACAGGCAATGACACACGAAAGCGCTAATCCAACACTGACCTTCCCATACAGCTTGAGGGGAAATGTTTTTCAGATGTTGCAAATATTACATTTCTAACTGCACGCTGTTTTGCAAGCTCACAGCTTTGGCTATTGGTCTGTTTTACTGCGTATTGAATGGATAAGACATTAGAAAGGGTCTTAGGAAACATGTTTTGGAGGCTTCTTCCTTTCACTGCCACACTGTGATCTTGGGCAAAATTCTGATCTATGAGATCTTGTGACTCTGGCCTTCCACCGCAAAATGTTTGGGATCTACGGATGCAATGTAATGACTTGTAATAGGAAGTAGGAGCTTCAGAGAACAGAGAGGAGGACTCTACGGTCTCTGCCACCTGTGAAGTGATGGCTAAATTACAGCAATTTGATCAAAAAACTGCATAAGGAAGACCAATACAACTATCAGCCAAACAAGAATAAGAACATTAAAGGGTAAGGAGCAAGCGTTTCCAGGCTTCGGGAGAAATAAATCACAGCTACGCTCCAGACAGCAACTCATTCTTTGCTCACTTCAAGAGCTAAGGACGGTGTCTTCACATCTGTCTTCAGAACAGTTTAAAGCCGCTCATGTCCCTGTAAGGGGCAAGAGTAAATGTTTCCACACTGATTTTACTTACCTGGCAACAAGTTTCGTTACACTGGACTTGAAAGTGTTGTGGAAACATCTGAGGCAACTTCCTGTATAGACAGAGTGCCCTTTTGCTAGGCTTTTATTTTTAAGCAAGACAGCAAAGCTGATAATTTTCTCCAAAGGCCTTTACATTTAGCAGACCAGTCTTGTTATCCTGCTATTTAGTGGTAAGACTGAATTGCAAAGGATGAATTGAAACACAGACACTATCTGTCAGTAATATCGCAGTGATACAAATGTGTGACTACCTGGAGAAAAGATCTGCACCTGGTTTTATGTTCCTGTGGTTTTAGGGTTTTTACAGATGCATTTGCAGCATTCACTATACTTTATCCCTTTCATGAAGGCATGTAGCATGCGGCAAGAGCTTCCTCAAACAGTTGAGGAAGCTGAGAAGAGTTTTCTGGTGCCAGACCAGTCTTTTGGATGGAGCCTCCTCTTCCAGTGGCTTGCTGTGAAGAAGGAAGAAGTGCTGGAGTCTGCTCTGTTTTAGCACATCTCATCAGGACTGTATTATTTCCCAGCTGCCATTCTGACTCCAAAGTCTGCTCTTGTAGGGGTTATGTTCTCCAGCTTTCTTTCATTGCTACAGAAGGTGCAGCCGGAGCATTTGGAAAGAGGAGATTTGATCCCCACACAACCTCGGGGCTCCCCAGAGTGGTGAGTAATCAGCATGGGGAGAGGAAGTGTGTGACAACCACATCTTTACTTTGTTTAGATGTTTCTTGCGGGGCAAGAAAGCACAAGAGGATCTTTGGATTTCTCTTTGTGAAGCCTGGGTCTGATTTCAGCTGCGATGTCATCCCGAAAGAGCTGACTCATCCAGCAGGGCTGCAGCTCCAAGGAACACATGCAGAGGCTGGGAAAGTTCAGAGCTATTTTCAGAGCTCGGGGGAGTTGCACTGTGGGGTCCCACTCTCTGGAAGAGGTGCTAGACAGAGAGCATCCAAGAGGCTCAGTAAAAACTGGACATTGCCATGACCCTGCAGGCTTCAATGCAAACAGACCGCAAAGGCAGAATTTAATAGAGGAAAATAATCGCCATCCACTGGGAAAGTGTTTCTTCGGCATTTTGATCTTGCCAGTCACCGTCTTGTAGCTTAGCTGTGTTAAATAGACCCCAGAGCAGGAGTTTGGCAGTGCCCAGATGAAAATGGTCCACAGGGAAATTGTGCAGCACAATGGCTGAGCACACTGATATTCACCAAACTGACTGCAGGCTCCTCTTCTGCCTCAGTTTACTTTTACCTGTTACCTCAAACGAACTACGGTGCCTGGTATTTCCAAAACTCTCCCTAGTCTGGGTAGGGCTTGTTAACATAACGTTGAGCCTTCCAGCCTTAGTAATGACATTTACAATTGCAATAACAAACTTTTTAAAATGTGATTTAAAATATATGTTAAAAGCAGTGGAGGGGAAAGCTCTGGAGGGAAATTAGCACATTCTGATTTATGTCTGAGAAAAGAGGGATCAAATGAAAGAAAAAGAAGAATGAGTACTTAACGCTGTCTGGGGAACACAGCAGCAGCCTCTCTCAGACAGGCCTGATGTTCCTACAAGATAACTAATCCAGGAACGAGCATCCCAGGAAAAAAAAAGAGGCACGAACAAAGGAAGTAGGAATGAAATTCAAGTGGGGCTGCTTTCCACTTTCCCCTGCCCCTGCTGCAGCACAACATTGAAACTGGGCAGATAAATTTGCTCCCACAGAAAGACACCCTTGTGTGGCACAGTTGCCCAAAGACTCTTTCAGCTTCTGGCAATGTAGCAAGAGTGACGGGCTCCTGGCCAGGGCTCTCCTGGTGGAGCCCACGTAAATCTGAGAAGAGCCTGTGGGCGGTTTGTTAGCACTGGGGACTGCTCAGCATCTTGGATGCCGACACTGCAACTCCTGCTCACAGGGAGCCATTTGTCAGAGTTAAACGCCTGGTTAAAGGGCCTGATGATAAAGAGCTCTCTGCAGTGCTGATTTCTCCAGAAATGTGCATGGTGCCAGTATGTAATGATGTCAGGAGGCAGCTTTGCCTGAAATATCCAAGGGATCTCGTTTCAAAAAACTGGATGCTGGAGAAAAGGGGTAGGTTGGGAATTGAAGGACGGATGTGATTAAGGGAGAGAGAGACTGCTACACTGAAGCCCCTGTGATTATTTAGTTTATGGGGAGATATTCAGAAAAGGGAGCATAACAGAAAATGAGAAAATACTGATGACTATAAAGGTGCCCTGTTGGGTGCTGTTTGCTCCTTTACTGAATGGGGACTCAGTGAACCTGAAAGGTGACACATTTTAAAATGGGTAACAGGAGATCTGTTTGTTACAGAGTAATGTTATGTGTGTACAGGAAATGTACAGAATAATGTTATTTGTGAGAATTTCACAGACCATCATTGAGAACAAGAGTCAGCTTAAGGCTTAAATAGGATTAGAGGGGGAGAAAAGAGGCTAATTAGAGGTTGCTACTTGCATTGTCTCTTTCATGTTTGAGGGATAAAATCCCACTAGCTTCAGGGCATAAAGCAACCTCAGGAAGCCGGTGACTAGAAGTAACTTATTGTGTGGGCAAATTATCGTACTCTTCTCTTCAACTTTTCTGCGAGTAATCTGCTGATTTCTGTCATAGATAGGACAATAGCTTGCAGGGGTATTTATTTTGGTATGTTTGTCATTGCTGGGGTGTGTTAGTAAAGGTAGGAGCTGGAATTTCAAAGACTGATTTCAGGCCACTTCCATTGGCAGAAAAACACAGGGTGACAGATGTAGATAGAGGTATACTGACTGACACGTTTTTTCCACCACTCGATTCTATCCCAAACATAAGGAAAAATATTAAATCTGTATTTTGTGACTGTGTTTCTTTTTTCACAGCAACGCAGTCTTCAGATCATCTCTTAGGTAGTATTGTCCAACCTTGTATCTTGGGGATCATCTGTCTCCTGGACGTTGTCTGCATCTCTCGTGCCATTTCTGCTGTAGTGAAGAAATCCAACGTCTTCTGGTGCCACCCTTTTCCAGCATCTTCAGTCTTTCCATAGCAGTTCATGTTTGGGATCTGTCAGCATATGGGCCGTAGGGTCTGGCACGTTGGGAGACCCCATGTTTGCTTCCCCTGCTATGGATGTCAGCAGTTCCTCAGCACCCCTGTTCTCACTGCTGTGTCCATAGACTGATACTTAGCCACTGTTCACCCATCTTCTCCCTAGAATGTTGGAAGTCCACTCTTGCTGACTTGATAATTTGCCTCCTGTGGGCACATACTCATCAGCATTACCCTGGTTCGGCTTCGTGGCAGGTTTATCGTGGCCCTGATGGTGCCAGAGGTTCTGGCATTCACTGTCCCTATGCTGGCTATGTCCTGTAGTAACCTTCACTCCTCACGTGGTGCTGCCTGCATGTGGCTACTCCAAAAGATTAAGTCTCTGCTGCCCCGGCTGTCCAGCAAAGTGTCCAGCTGAGGTTGAAGTGAGCCACACAAATTGCAATTGTGCTGTGTCTGGTCTTCTCTATCCACTGGGCATGGAACTGCTTGCTTCCGTGGATACATACACCCTCGAATCCTCAACTGCTCTTGCACCTGAAATGTGCACATCATCTTGGGCTGTGCACCAAACTGGCTCATCCTCCAGTGTATTTGGTGGGTCGTGGGAGCTGTCGCTGGATCTCTCTGTCAGATCAATGGCCCAGGGCTGGCATGGACTGACCACACTTTTGCCAGGAGGCAGATGGCAAGGCAAAGATTAAAAGTATTAGCTCTAAAGGGGATATTGGGTATTGTGTACAGGTGCCTCGAGTCCAGAAAGACTTCAAGATGGTGTTTAATTTTCCCCGGTGAATCCACATTTTAAAATGTTTAAACAAATCAGATGTATAATTTGATCAAATGACAACTCCAGAAGAGAATGTGATGATAATTCACGAGACTTTGGAGGATATAAATGTCAAGGAAGGAGGAGTGGTTGGAGTGGTACTAGTGCAATAGCCAGGAGGACTCAAGTAAATTTGAGAAAGGGAAAATTTTGGCTCAGTGCAAGGAACAAAAATATAAGCTAAATAAAGCAACCTAAAATAAGTAACTGTACAAAGCCTAAGAAACCAAACAAAACCTTTCCTCCAAGCAGTTATTTTGAAAGAGGAAAATTACCAGATACTACATTGAGTTCTCTGTGAGCTTCACTCGTTACGAGTTTTTATATGGGAGCTACTCAAAAAACTATGGTGATGGTGGCTGCCTAAAATGGAAAGATCCAACAATAATCTCTGCTTGATTTGAACAATCCCCAGAAGGGAGAGGCTGAAACCCCTCAGAAGCAGTAAATTAAAATTCAACAGGAACCTGGCACGTAAAGTAAATGACGCATACTGTGAATGGCACGATCTTCTGTTGGGCATTGCGCATAGAGGACAGACACATCGTGATTTTCCGTGTCTAAAATAAAAAGCCTATAAAAAGTACTTCTTCCAGTTACAGAGACAAATAAATTTGACAAGAATGATTTGTCGTCTTATTACAGAATTTATCAAATTTTTTTCCTCTTGTTTTTTTTTTCTCCTTTGTCTGGTGAGATTTAAGTGCAGAGAAAAAAAGTGTCTGATCTCGGTAAGGGACTGGTGCAGATGAGGGGTCTGAAACTGAGAAAATATCGGTGTTTTTCATATTGACGGTGCTCTGTCTTCACTGGAGTCTCCCTGGGGTTTAGAGGATGTGATAAAGTGTGTTCAGTCCAAGTGGAGGAAATGTTAAAACTTCAGACAAGAACAGAAATAATCTTTAAATTTATGCACTGTCTTAGAAAATTGTAACAGTAGCTAAACCAAATGTTTAAAGATGTGGAAATTTAAAGTGACATTAATGGTCAGAAGCAGAGATCAAAGTTGAGCTTCCCAGGCAGACTTTTTCTATTTTCCTACGAAGTATTTTAAAATGAAGACTAGAACTATCTGTATACTGATGGCTGTGCTTTGGTGGATGAGTGCGTAAAACAAGGCCGGTCACTGGATCAGCGGGACAGATGGTGTGGAGGAGAGCATCCTCTTCAGCTTTATGAAGCATTGATTCCTGCGTGAGCGGGGAGGCAAAGAGCTGCTGCGCTATGATCGCAGTACATTAACCACTGGCATTTTCAGTACATACCAAACCCCAGATCAAATAACTCCTCTGTTAGATCATGCTAAAGTGCTCTGCTGCTTATTTCTCTCTGTCACATACAAGTTACTGGGCTGCAGAGGCACCAGCGAAAGTGGTACATGGAAGTTTTAAACTATACATAAACTTTGGGTCTTAAAACAAACAAATGTGCAATCAGTGAGCACTGTTGCTCCCTGTTTCTGCTTTGATGAAGAAGGCCTGAGGTTCCTGCTGGAAAGCAGGATGACAATTTTAAAAGGGCATGGCACGGTGCCGGGCAGCAGATCCCTGCCGTGCCCCACTCTGCCTGGCCCTGGCTGTGCAGAGCCATTGCTCTGCTCCTTCCCTCTCTCCCAGTTTCTGCTTTGAAGGCAGCTGGCTCAGTGCTCGCCTCCCTGCAGGACTTTGGAGCTGGGGCAGTTGTTGCAGGCAGGGAGGGGGCAGTCGATAGGAACACTCCGCCATTGCAGCACTCTCCATTCCCTTCAGTTTGTGTTTTTGAGCTTTCGGGCACTTTGTTTCAAGAGCAGCGCTCTCAGGATGTTTTCATTTACATATATTTGCAGATGTAACTGTCTGCCAAATCAAGCACCCTTTTTTTTACCTGGGAAGGTCCTGAGCATGTTTTACAAGACAGATGAATGATGCCCAGGAGCTACAAGCACACACTCGCATTTGCAATTTTTCTTCAGACAAAGGCGGCGGGCCCAGTGCTTGCCATCTCATCTGAGATAGAAGAAATCAGTGCTCAAAGCGGCGCCTGGGTGTTGTTTGCAGGAGAGGCTGCCCGACTGGCCCTGGGCAAGAGCCCGCAGCCCCATCCCAGCCGTCGGCGATGGGGAAGACAAGCCGTGCTGGCAGTGCTCTGCTCTTTCTCTGCTCAGCACAGCAGCCCCCAGGGTGACAGCGCTGCTGATATGCTGGAGAAGGCTCTGGACTGCTTCAACCGATGCAGGGTGGGGAGATGAACTGCAGAGCTCCGTCAGTTGGCAAAGCATGCGGTGACAGGTTTAAATCCTCTCTCTTGTTTTGCCACTGAGTCCCGCACCATCCTCTCCCTCCCAACGCCCATCCGTCCCTCTTTTCCGATCCCGTTTATTATCCTCTGCTCCCCAAATTTCTACCACTGATTTCTTTCCCACATGCCCTGATTTTTGTTTTAACCTCTCTATCCCCTGTACTAGCACACACTCAGCTCCTATACTTGAACACAAATACGGGGAGCCCTGAATGTGCCAGGGACAGTCTCTCTCAACATTACTATTACTAATACAACACCGTGTAATAATTACAATAATATATAAACCAAGTAAAATAATGCCAGTAAAGTAACAATATCCTACAGCTGGGAGGAACAGTTCTTGGTAAAGCTCTGCTCTGTCCAAGGATGGCACATGCTTTGGGGACGTTGCCTGCCCATGCTGAGGGAGATGTAGGAACCAAGATGGTGGTGCTCTGTGTTTTTATTTAAAGGCTTATAATCTCAACATGCATGGAGCAGAGAGGATAGTAGACAGACTAACCTCACACCTGAAGTCCCTACTTCAGGGCAGGGCTGTGTTAGAAAATCTTAATGAAAGAGGATGTCATTTTCTTTTTACGAAAGGTTGTTTCCCTTAGTCAGGTTTGAAGAAATGGCTGAGTTGTTGTAGCTGAAATTTTCCTGAGACAACACAGGCCACAGACAGACGCCCGACATGCAAACTTTCTGCCCATGGCACTGGTCAATGTTATCAGCAACTTTAAACAAGACCTGATAAGAGGACGGGCTGGGTAAACTCATCTGTTAGTATTCCTCCCTGTGCCTCTCGTAATGAGGTCTAGCCTTGTTCGTCTTGCCAGGTCAGCAGTTTTATAGCTAGGCGAGAAGCTGGAGGAGCTGCATATACATTCAGAAATCTGTAACATTTAGCTATCCTTTTCATTTTGTGGTGGAGGCAGCAGTGTAAAAGGACAAAGGATAGCCAGTGGGATGGCTTGTGGTGTGGAGGAAGAGCACCCGTGTCCTCTCTGAGTGCTCACTTCTCTTATTGCTGCTACTAACGGGTCTGTAACTCTGGTGAATCAGCGATGGGATTTGTGCTTGCCAGTGAAAATGTGACCATGGAAATAGCTGGACGAAGCCTAGGTCAGAATCAGCAGGAACAAACGTGACTACATGTCATTTCTTGCAGTTCGGACACCCGTATCCTGAGAAAATAAAGCACCATTTACAATAGGCAAAGTGTTCTTATATTTGCCAGCTCAAGAGCTGTTTCGTTAGTGGTATCAAGAGCGAAAACACAGATGTCAGCGAGGTCAGGCTGTCTCGGTCCGTGCTTATTTGTGTTTTGGATTTGCTGTGAGCAGGGCTCCATGACCCCGTGCCGTGAGCTCTAGCACCTCGCTTTGCATGGAGACATCCCCAGCAGCAGAGCCACCCAAATGGGTGTTGGGGAAGGGCTTGGAAACAGGGGTCCTCAGGGGAAAAGGATCCGTCTCTGTGGCTTTATTTCTGTAGCTTGTGCAGTAGATGTCTGGACATCTACTCATCATGTCTGAGGTCATCACCTCCTCATTCAAGGTCCTCGCTAGCAATGCCAATGCTCATGGGGTCATTGCTTCCTCCTTACATCTCCAACCATTCCTTCCTTCGGCTGCATCTCAGCACACCACCACCTCTGCAGCACGAGCACAATGGGTCATAGAGCCAAGTGTTGAACCCCATCAGGGAACTGATCCAGGCTAAAAACCCCAATATGGTAGGGGGACAAGAGGGCTAGATCTCTTTAAATGGTTGTTGCCACAAAGAGCCCTTCAGGAAAATGCAGCTGCTGGGGTTCAGATGGCCAGCTGTGAACATGACCAGTCTTGCCTGGGCGTGTGAGCGCGGGGCTCCCCAGGTGCTGCCTGCCTTTCCCCAGGAGACCAGGTGGGCACCGGGCACCGTACAGTCTGTGTCCACACCAGTGTTTCCAGATGTCCTGAAGCCTGGTCAGGGCTGGAAACCCCAGACAAATGCCTACAGGTCACCTGGAGGACTGTTTGAGGTCGGAAAAGCAAATGTGCCAAAGGAAACCCATCTGCATGGTTACCGTGTTTTGTTCCACTGACTTTGTTCCTGTGTTCAGAAATAATCTTTGCATGCAAAAAAACAAGGGGGTGCCTTTCCATCCCCACGTTTTTCACTACTCAATTATAAATGAAAGTGATTGGGAAAGTGCCCTTCCTTACCTTCAATTTTTTCCTCTGTGTCAGACATCCAGGTCTTAGCAAGCTGATTCCCCTGAAAGCTTCTGGTGATAAAGAAGGAGCAGCTATGTGAGCCACTAGCTGCAGCAACATTCAGGGGAAATCTGAGGGAGGAATTATTTCATCGAGATCGCCCAGAGCTCTGTGTGCCACAGAGGGGACTGAGAGCAACAGGCAGAAAGAAACATTGAAAGATAAAGTTTCCAAGAGCAATAGAGAAATAGTCATTGCACAGGATTTCACGGGTAGATTCGCTTTGCAAATACGAAAACTCCCAGAAGTGGATGGCTCGCTCCCTCAGTGTTACACCGTAATAAAACCTCTCCCTCAAATCACAGTCACAGATCCCAATTCTGCTTGCTGTTCAGCTTCCTCTTATGTGGCTTTTGCCACGATAGCTGAGAGCTAACCCACTTCAAAGCCTCCTGCAGCCCGAGCGCTGCTTACTCCGTTGGTGAAATAGGTTGTTGCATATGGTTGTCCTTTTGAAGTTCATCACTCGCCTCAAACACAGCCCTGGAATAGCTGCCCACATGAGGACATGGGCTGAACCCCAGGCATATATTGACGCTAAATAGGCAGTGATAGTCAGAGCTCCTCTCATGCAATCAAAAAGCAGGGGGTATAGTAAAAGCACAAGGGGGCGAGTTTTCCTGGTGAAAAGGAACAGTAAATTGAGCCTTAAGCACACCAAATCTCTCACGCTTAATTTAATGCTCATTCTGACAGCTCCTGGAGATGCAGATCTTTTATGTGCTGGCTGCAGCCTCTTCCGCAGCCATGACTCAGCCAGCCCTTGCCTACATGCCTTGTTGAGTCGGAACCTCTCCAAGAGGCCCTAACAAAGTTCAGTCCCTGTGGTCCCAGCCGTTTCTGGCTTCTCGAGTGATGATCGCATCAAGCAAAGCCCTGGAAGAGGTGGTCCCACTCAGTCACTGTTTGTGTTGGGGAGAAGCACTCCTTTGGGCTAAAGCTCACTTGTGGCCAGGAAACCATCTCCAGGCTGTTGTTTGTCCTCCTTGCCCCGTGTCCCCTGTCCTTGCATTTGAGGACCTGGATGTTTTATTACATTAGCACCACTCAAGGAATTCCATTTGCAAGTCTGTTTCTGTTGGATGGTGGCAGGGGAAAGCAAAGCTGCAAAGGCTTGACAGTGCTGCCATCCATCAGTCTGCAGGTAGGAAGTTTGGTCAGTGATGAAAATACAAGCCTTTCCTTTGTAAACTGGCTTTCCACCTAGCGTTATGGTCCCGTGGCCTCTCCCTCTTGGCGGGAGAGCTCTGCCGCTGCGAGAAGCTGGCCCGCTGACCACCCATGTGCCACCCATGGCAACGTTGCTGTCTGACCCCATGTGGAACCAGTTTGAGTAGGTAGAATTTAAAAAAATATAAAATAAAATCAAGCAGAGCTTTAAAAGAAGAAACAGAAAAGCTTTTTTGTCAGATCTCATCCCTGTACTGGCTCATTAAAGGCTTCAGTGAAGATCATACTGGGGTGAGGGTGGCCCCACTTGCTCCTGTATTGCATCGCCCCTGCCCTGGCCCTGCCTGGCTGCTAGCTGGGTGACACAAAGCACTTAAGCAGGTGATGCAGACGCAAATTGAACCAGTGAAACCTGGGAGGCAGGATGTTGTGAGCTGTTTGTGTGATTGCTTGTGACAGCTTGAAGCCTGGTGAATGAACAACCAGGGAAAGGGAGGGTGACGCTGAGCTCAGCTCCCCAGGACCTGCCAAGAAGTTCCCTGGGATGTTTGGGGGATTTGTCATGTGCTGCAGGACAAACAGTGCTTCCTGCAGTCCTTGGGGGTCAGGGACCTGTGAGGTTGTTTGCCCTTTTTTCCTGAAACACTGCGAGTTAGTGTTATAAAAAATACAACTTCTCCCAAACGCCTTGCCTGTATCCCTCTGCAGGCTGAAGCCATTCATCTCAGCCTGAAGTTTCTCCAGGGGGCAAACAAACACGGTGATTGCTATGGTTTGGCCCCCATACCCTGCCTCCGCCAGCCACCAATGTCCGCTTGTACAGCTAAAAGACTGCCAGCAAGGAGAGCTCCTGTGGGTGGTGCAGACCCCTCACAGCATCACCCACACCAGCACTCAGTGTGCGCTGTGATGCACACAGCTGGGATGTGTAAGTGCCGGCGAGCCTAAGGCCCTTCCAAAAGGAGCAGACTGAAATTTGGTTCCCTGCAAAGCCAGCAGACATCCCCACTGGCCAAGGCTCCAGACGCAGCAGCTGGCACCTTCCTCAGAGCCAGCAAGACGCCAGAGGCTCCCTGAGGTGGCCAGCCCTGCACTATGCTGGGGACCAGGCAAAGATCGTGGTCTGTCATGGAGACGAGGGGCTTTACTGGAAAAATTGAGACATACAAAGGCTCAGAGGGAGAAAAGGACTCCAGAGGGCTGGCTGGAAGCTATGTTCACAGGGCTGACCAGCTGCCAGCTGTGGCTGCAGCTATGCAGAGCTTCCAGGTTTGAGAGGTCAAGGAAAAACTGCCAAAGGGAGCATAAGAGGAGGGATGGTCACTGACTGTGCAAAGTCCTGTCTAAAGAGCATAGAAAGGGAATTTCGGAGCAGAGGGACTGAGGATGTAGTCTGCAGCCACCCTGCACTGCCCGCTCCCCACCTTCACCCCGAGCAGCCTCCCGGAGGCGGTTTTGGTCCTGACTTGGTCACTTTGCTCCAAGCAGGAAACTAAGAACTGTGTTTATTTCTTCCTCAAGAGGAAAATAAAGCAAAAACAGAGCAAAAGTCTCCACTGGGGATTGCAGGAATGAAAGATGGGCAACAGGAAACACTATTTCCACTATTTCCAAATGCAGTTGTCCTGTCAGCCAGCTGCAATCAAGAGTCCCACATGGCGTGATAAATGGGATCGGGCTTGGTGGGGAAGCCTGCTGGCCTGTGCATGCCAAATCCTTATGGGAAGAGATGAGAGCTTAAGGATAAGTTCATCTGCGCCCAGATGTGCGTGGCTTTGGAGAGCATCAGCTACCAGTGTCCCCAGTGGTACCTGGTGACACAGGCCATGGCAGAGCATTGCAGCTAGCAGCGTGCTGTGGGGTGTATGCTGTGAGCGCCGGCTGCCACTGGCACCCCAAACCCACCCACACAGTTTGCCCTTGAGGGCAGCAAGAGATTTCAAGGGAAAAGCCTTCATGGTGACCTTCTCCTTTCACATGCCACAAAGCTGAAATAGTGTTCAGCTCAGCCTGAGATAGGATCAGGGAGCAAAAAAAAGAAGTAAAGAAGCTGAAACAGGTGAATGTCCTGAAAGGCCTGGGTGTGCGTTTGTACGCACTGGGAGTTTCCCTTCACCTGACGCAGATGAAGAAAAGCCATGGCAGAACAATGTGGACCCCTTTAACAGCGTCCACGCTGGCCACATCCCTGGTGGAGCCACTGCCTCATTGACCTCTGCCAGTGACTGTGGGCTGAAAACCCCAGTGGGCAGCTTTGCTCAAAAATAAACATTATAAACATGTTGGCTGTGACATCTTTGTGGCCCAGAGAGTATATAGATGGTGACTCCCCTGCTACAGTGCCAGCAGCTCTGCAAGACAACGTGCTAGTTTCTGTGTCCTGGAGAAGTTGGGGTGCTGATTCCCCTCCTTTGAAGAAGCCAAAATTGCAATTTCTGTTGCAAAAGTAACTTTAAAAAGTAACACCCTTGCAGCAGCCTTGCACGCTGTCCTAGGGGAGACCTTACACACTTGTTTTGAAAAAGCAGTGCTTTCAGGTGAACAACCACATTTCCCTTCAGTTTTAAATAGATTTCCTTAATAAAATAATGAGTTTGTCCCTATTTTGGGGGCTAGCTGGATTGTTTGATTGCTCACACATCGGATGTGAAGGACTCTTCGATGCATTGAGCGTAAATACACCAAACAGAGTGGCTTGAGAGCAGAGCTAGCAACGTAGCTCCTTTCTAATGCCCAGTGACAGTATCTAGCGCTGTGGTGACAGTGTGCTTTTAAAATACAGAGGACAATTATTGTGTCCTTTTGACCATATAAAATACAGAGGACTGTTGTCGTGCCCTTCTGCCCACACCTATGTTTGCGAGACTTGCAACCCAGCCCTTTCCAGGAGACAAGGGAAGGGCAAAGCCCGCAGCAGTTGATTTACTTGGCTTCACTGGCATGTATTTTTATCCTCTGCTGTACAGCTTGCATTTTGTTTTCATACTGCTGTCACAATCAATGCAAATTAATTATGTTTAAAAGGGACAGGAATATTGCTCTCAGATGTACTAGATCTTGGCCCTCCCTGCAAATTCTAATTTCCACGGATTAAGTTGTTTAGAAAACTGTGGATGTAATTAATAACAGCCAAGGGGCATTTTAAACAAGAGTATTTAAGCAAAGAACAAAAGGGAAAATCTGTGGGAAATAAACTTCACTTTTATTGTTAATAAGATGATTTAAACTACAGTATTCAACTTCATCAGTGATGTCACGGCTGAAACTACCAATAAATAAAATAAAAAAGCCTGACAAGCTATTGTTTAGCTGCTCCGAGGAACTCTTGCCATCCCGTGGCCGCTGCCCCAGTACAGCAGAAGAGAAGAGAAACTGCTTTTGGCCAGCAGTTCCCCTCTGGTGACCTGGCCCGTAGCTGCTGGCAGAGAAGCGGAGGCCTGGCCGAAGGGGCAGGCTGCTGAGGAAGAGCAGCTTGGCTGCTGCAGCACCTCGGCCACCCCAGCCCTGCATTTGAGCAGGCAGGATTTTGTCCCCACACCTCCAGGTTTTGTGCCATCTGCCCCTGTGATGGTTGTAGCAGCAGCTCCCGAGCTGTTGGGGTCAGCACCCCTTTTCTATGGCCTCACGAACGGAGGTGCGAAACCTCATCCCACTCCCGCGGACATCCTCATGCATCCCCTGTCCCCTCCTGGTGCCTGGGGAATGACGAATGAGGCAATGTGCACAGCTCTCTTGTAAGCTGTGGATAGGAGGGAGAAAGGAGTGAGCTTGTGAGACACTGCTTTGGCACTAACCATGGCGCCCCCAGGATGCACCTGGTGCAGGGTCATCAGAAGGAGAGAAAAACCCAAGGTTTTGGGGAATCTCTCAACCACCTACAGAGAAATCAAGGTGACGGTACTCTCTTCCTGCAGAGTCCCCCAAAGCAGGAATAGATCCCAACACAGGGGCAAGCACATCCGGCGCTGCAAGACATAGGGGAAGCGCAGGAGTCCCTTCAACTGCAGCAAAACGCCTGCATTCAAGCCACGGCTTGGTCCTGACCTCCACGTCATCACCAGCATTGGGCTGGGACCACGGTCAGGGCCTGCGCATGGCTCCCTGTTCCCAAATCTCTTGGCACTGCTGAAGGCCTCTCCTGAACATCGCTCGCTGATAGAATTTGCCTTTGCTGAAGTATCAACGGGTCCTAGCAGCTGCTGTGGGGCCGGGAGATGACAGGAGCTGTGAGCTGTCACCAAAAAGATGGGTTTTCAGTTGCCAATAAGTGGGTATCTTTGGGCAAGTTGATCTGAGAAGAGGGAAAAGTGGAAAACCATCAGAAGAAAAGATCAGCATGTTTCCCTGCCAGTGCTAGCAGGTTCTGCTAAAACTGCAGCCTGAGCTCCTATCAAGAAAATCTGAATCAGCACAAAATTAACTGAGGGACAGAAAATGAGAGGGAGTGGGAAAACAGAGGCAGGATGAACAGGAAAAGCAGGAGAGCAGCAATCCCTGCCACTGGTCCCCACAGCACCTCCTCCGAAGGGCTTTGTAGGCTCTCGCCCACCCGCCCTCACACACGTACTCACAATGAAAAGTGATATGCTGTACAGAAACGTTTCCTTCTTTCCCGCCACTGATTCTTGGCACGGTGCCTCCCTCACTGGCAGATTTTGTGCACACAGGGTGTCTGACACCTGCTAAAACAGAGCCAGCCTTTTCTCTGCATCCCTCTCACAGGTTGCAGGCCTGCTGGCACGCTGAGGGGATGAAGCTGCCAGTTGCCCGAGAAACAAATATTTCAGCACAAAGCGGAGTTAGTGGGAGGGTGGGTTGGGATGGAGGCAGGAGGAAGCAAAGCTGTATGGGTGTGAAATGCCATGAGCACTGAATGATGGCTAGGACAGGTGAAGAAGAGCTTTTATTATTAAGAACAGCTAAAAGAGAGGAGGGGCACCTGTCCCTTAACTTCAGAGCCCGGAAGAAGGAGCCCATCCATTTGCACCCATAACCCATCTGCACTTGCCGAGGCTGCTGATGGACGTGCACGTCCATGGTGCACGTCCGTGGTGTCAGATTCCAAACTTGAAAATAACTGGTGCCCCTCGGGTTGGCTGTCACCTCCGGAAGGGTCAGCAAACTCACCCAGGGCACTGAGGGAGAAGCCAGCCAGTGAGAAACACCATTGGCGAGGGGCAGGAGGCTGTCGAGCACAAAGGAGCGGAGAATTGGTGGTGACCAAGCAGGCATGAGGTGGGCGGAAAGTCCTCCGGGAGCCAGGGCAGGAAGGGAAGGATGCTCATGCAGGATCCTTCCTTATCACAGTTCCTAACGGCTCCTGGGATCCACCTACGCCTACTCCTCCACAAAGATCACTGGAGTTGTGTAGGCACGGCATGGGGTGCATGCTGTGCACTGGGTCCTGGCTTCCCTGCACCGTGCAGTCAGGATATGGTGGAGGATGGCAGGGGGAACCTCAGGCAGATGATGACCCGCTACGCTTACATCCCCAACCCAACAGGTTTTCTGTTTCAGCCAGGTTTGCCTTGGCACAAGCACACAGGGGTATTGCATTCCCAGACATGCGGAGGATTGGACAAGTTGGGCTGGTTTTGGCCTCTGAAGTGTTACATGGCGTTGGGCCCGTTCTCTTTGGGTTTTGCCACATCACATTGCTGCAGTTCTCAAGCCGGCAACACTGGGAGTCCCTCCAAGCACAAAGGGATGGCTGCCTTAATGGTCTTCATGAGAAACAGCCTTTGGTGGAAACCTCAGCACCCCTGTTGGTCCCAAATGACTCCAATATACTGCTTTTCGGGGCAGATTGCAAAGCTGCTGTAGGAGGAAGGGAAGTCAATGGACCAGGTGCAGGGGAAGGAAAAATGCAGAGGGCTTTTGCCAAAGGGTTTATTGTTTTGCCAGTTGCATTTTAGCAGCAGACACTTTGCAATACCCTTAGGTGGGTGTCCAGACATGTGAAAGTACCTCGAGCCATGCATTGTGCAAAGGGAGCGAGTGACAATGACGATGCCAATGCCAGCCTCCGCAAGGCCTCTGGGGTGAGAGGCAGATGCCAGCAGGTGACAGCAGCAGTGTGCATCAGGGTATGAGCAGGGGGAGAAATGGCAGCAGGTTTGAACACGGATTAGCCGCACACTCGTATTTCAGCCACCGGCAAGACCTCTTGCCTCTTCTGCCCAGCCCTTCTCTGCCCAAAGGTTCCTGCCTGCAGCCCAGCTTGGATGAAATGCAAGGCTGTGGGTTCAGCCCAACACCAACCCTACTTATGTGGGAGAGGGTGTTGCTGCTGTTTTTTTGTTGGTGGCACTAGAAATCAGCCTCCAGAAAGGCTGCTTTGGTTGCCTTTCACTTATTTTTCTCATGTATTTGCATGTTTCCAGGGAGAAGATTTGGGGTTATTTTTTAATTTGGGGGCTTTTTGGTCTGTTTTTTTTTTTTTTTTTAAGCTTGGGTAAAGAAAGTATGAGTTGTGAAAAGAAAGGACCTAGAAGAGGCAGAGCTATCACCTCCTTCGGGCAGAGGCGGAGTCCCTGGCTCACCCTGCCATGGGGCCGTCAGCTCCTTGCAGACATGTCCACCTGCTAAAGATGACAAGAATTAAAGAATAACGTGGCTTTACCCAAATGGCACACATGGACTGACCCATTCCTGCAGTTACACAGTATTTATTTTGGAAATTAATTTTGATCAACTGCTCCTGAATACCTTCCCATGCAAGCAAAACCTGGCAGGATTTATTTCCTCTGCTATCACTCAGGAATCTCAAAGGGGATGAAACTTGTCCCTGAGAGGCCCTGAAGTGCTTTATGAAACCACCGTGAGGCACAGGGACCTTCACGTAAGGGAGAACTGGATTCCTTGTCCGTCCTGGCTGGGAACACTGGGGACTACTCTGTCTGGACGTGTTTCGGCTCGTGGGGATGTCTTCTCCTGCCTTGCCTGTGCCAGCTCCTCCGGTGTGCTGGCACCTGCCTCAGGCTTCGTTCCACTTTAATTAACTACTTATATACCCAAGAATTAAATTTGTGAATGCTTGGAGAAGTGGTCTAGGTTGTGAAGCGAAGTGGAAATTGTATTAGAGTAATTAATTATAAGAGTAATCTTATATTTCAAAAATATTTAAACTACCCAGCATGAATTTTGTATCAGTGATCTATACACACTATGTAATATGAGATTTTTTTGTATCAGTGATTTGCACATACTATTTAACACAAGATGGGTCTGATTTCAACCCAGAGACCTGCCTGAGAATTGAGCCAGAACAAGAGGTAATTGCTTTGAAAGATCAGCCCCAATCCCACAATTTTTCTCAATCAGCATCACAAATTGGAGCCATCCGGTATTTTTCACCACACAGCCCAAATTTCACAAGACTAGCTCTCACTCCAGACAAGAGTCCCAAGCTCTTTTTTGCATTCCACAAGAAGCCACAGATTTATTTTCCTTTTCTTTTCTGATGCACATGTGAAGTTTTAGAAGTCAACGGCTGACCCCATGCTAAGTGTTTTCAGACATTTCTAGCCGTAGCCCACCTTTGAGGAAAGGCTTGCCCGACAGCGGTGGATGGAGGCAGAAGAAGCGATAGTCCCCCACCCTTCAGGACAGGCAGCTGCTCAACTCCAGCTGCAGGCAAACCACTCCCCTCTCCGAGAGACTCCCCAAGTTGCCTGCCTGAGTTCAGTAGCAAGCCTGGAAGGAAGGGAAAATGGATTCAATGTCAGATGTGAAACACCAATAGCAAGTGCAGGGAAAGGGGGCAGATGATTACTGTTCATCAGCCGCTTGTGTTGAGTGCACAGAAGCCAGCCTGAACTAATTCACCAGCTGCACGCGGCGGGGTCTTTCATTTCCTATCCTGGACCATGCGGTCTTACCTTGGGCAAAGCAGCAGAGGACACTCCGCTGCTGCACACTGCTAGCCAGAGTCACCCCTTGACCCATCCTGCTTGGCTTATGAAAGATCCATGTGCAATGCTGTGGCTCCCTTGAGTGCCATGATAGTCCAGATAAGGATAACCGACATGAAAAACACTTAAGTACTTTTAGCTCCCGTCCTATTTTTTTTTTTTTTGCCAGGTCCACTATGAAAAAGGACAAGAGGAAAGATTACTCATTCTCTGTAAAATTCTCCTCTCCTGAGGAGAATTAGTTCAGCCAGTTGACTCCCTCTCACCCCAACCTAACATTCTACGAGTGAATAGCAGAGAGAAAAATTACACCTCTATTTGCACAAATAACTCCAGCCATTGAGAAGGAAACTGTTTTTCCACTATGTGTATATTATCTCCTTTTCTGCCTAGTGCCAATTCTAGCAAAATAACGCACAGGAAACTAAACCAGGAGCTTCACATTTGCTTTCCATTGGAAAGCGTTTCAAGCTTAAGGTTTCCACCTATTACCATGACAGAAAGGGGTTTGTACAGTGAAGGTAGAAAGAGGAAAGGAGGCCCTTACTTCCGTTTCTGTTTGCATCTTTTTAAATGATCAACACTAGAGAGCAGAACTAGAAAATAACGGCTTGATAGAGACTGTCCTCATTCCTGCCAGATCATTTCTCCGTAAAAGAGCTAGTAAGAAGATCTCTGATGTCTTCTGTATGACCAGCATGCCAGACTCACCTTTCCAGGGATTTCTCTACTGAAAACACCCATAAGTGAGTTCAAACTGTACTTGTATTTCTTGCATTTTATAGCTGTATTCCATAGTAGTGATCACTGCAGCGATGGATGGAAAATACCAACTCACCATAAGAGGCAACATCACAAAAGGGACCATCAGCAGGACACCAGGAGGAAGGCAGCTTTGTCAGGCCCTGCAATTTTTGGCTTCTCTTACCAGATTCTTTGCAAGACAGGGCAGGAATAAACCATTACCAGTTGTAACAGTGCTGGTACAGCATAGACTCCATTTCACGAGCAGATGATTGCATCAAACATCTCAGCCCGGCTCATCAAAGCGGCCGTCACAGGGGGAAATCCTGGGCTTATGGCACCTCTGGGCAGAGTTGTTGAGGTTCAGGAGGTCTCCTAAAGGTCCCTCACCAGCTGAGAGGGCTCAGAACACTCCTCCAGCCACAAGCTGCATCACAGCCAAAAGAAAGATGTTGATCTGCCATCCTGGGTTATTCAGAGCCTCTCCTGGCGGTAACACTGGGCTTTTCTAAGCACCTCCAACTGTGGTAAGGAAAAACAGGGGACGTGTTGGGTTTGCGTCTCTCACTACGTGCTCAGTGGACAAGGAGACTTTCTGCAGCTGCATCTAGATTGGAGCAATGCATTGTAAGTGAGCATCAAGCTGTAATTCCTGCTTCATCTTACCAATAATACCACCAGGCTAGTCAGGGTGAGGGAAGCATACCTGCTTTGTAAGCTGTCAGGGAAGGACTTTGTTTGCTGTAACCTGCCCTGAACTTGATTTGGCCATGTCTCTGCAAGACGATGGTATTCTGTCAGCAGTGATCACTCCAAAAGTCAGCATTGAACTGGCTTACTTTTCAAGCTTAAAAGCAGGTCACATTCACAGGGCATTTGCATTGACCCCAAAGCACTGAAGAAGGGAATTATTTTTATAAAGTCCTCTCCTCTTGGGGTGTGTGGTCAGGTATTATCTCCATTTTACCAATCATGAGACAGACAAAAGGACCACATTTTGCTGTGAAATCAAGCACATTTCCCTTTTCTACACAGCATGGGACACCTGGGATAAGTTTACAACACCATCTGAACCAAACTAAGATGGCTGGAGGATTGCAGAGTCCACACTGTTGAGCTTGGTAGCCCACAGACCACCTTGAGGAGCTACTCAAGGTCTCTTAACATGGCCTAAACCGCTCTACATGCCCTGTGCTCAGTTTTGAATGACACTCTAGAGTCACTTGGATGCTGGGCAATGTGTGCACCACTAATCATGTGGCCCAGCTTGCATGCAGACGCTGGTCATTTAATGGGACCCATCACCCTCACACCACAAGCCACAGCTTCACTTTTGGTTACATACTGGCCAAGGGGCTTGGGAGTTTCTCAGCAAAGAGAATTGCAGAGAGGAAATAGAAGAGAGCAATTCCTCCAGCCTGTCTGTGAGAGATGTCTGGGAAAGAGAGCGTCAGGGAGGAAGTCCCAGGCAGGAGAAGTTTCTCTGGTGGGCCACAGCCAGCCTTTTAGACATGGCCAGTGCCTCTGCTCTTGCGGGCAGCTGGCTGAGACTGGTCTGGGGAGGCTCTGCCATGCGCCCCTGCCAAGGGCAAGGATGTCTTTCTGTGTTGCAGCGGAAAGCCGAGCTTCATGTTCTGACATCATATCATACATCACATTAGCCACGCAAGCAGCTAGGAAGGGACGGTCAAGATTCATTAACGAGGTTTTAACATTAATTACACTTGTAGAGCCATGCTGCAAAGAAGCCTTTTGACAAGCACGGCTGTCCTTGGCTAATGTGGCCCGGCAGGGTGAGGCTACGTTGTTCTTCCCTTCTTTTGCCTACCAGAACCGCACACATCTTTCCATCAACAGAAAATGACAGAGGATTAAGATCTGTCAGGACAGAATAAAGGAGTTCAAGGTCATTGTGCCGTCCAGTTAACAGATGGTTTTGACTTTTCCTCCCCATTTCTTCCAGTGTATACAATACTAGATAACTTCCCTCTGGCAACTCACCTAAATCCTTCTAGTTACTGGAAAGCAACTGGAGAGGTGGCTGCTTGGGACAGTTCTTGATGCAAAGAGTCAGTTTTCTTAACACAATGCTTTGAAGTCTTCATTTGTTGCCTCAAACGAAGTAAGTCCAGAACTACAACCACCCTACAAACTGCACAGGCTTTTATAACTGAAAAAGCATGTTTCCACAGCTACTAGGCCACGTTCTTTCATTCACCTCTGACTTTCTAATGTTCCTCAGGAAAAAAAAAAAAATAGTATATTTAGGCAGGATGATAGCTGTGGTGAAGTCATAGATGGGAAGGAAGGGTGGCTCAGGCTCAGTTAATCAGAAGTGACTCAATTGCACAAACTAGAATGCAGATACTGAAATCATGACTGTTGGTGGCACTGTGATATTATTTGGTGATATCTTTAAGCCAAATGCTGGTAAGAAACTTGCCCAAAATGCAAACAATCACACGTAGCAACAGCATCTACCTTGCAAGCCCACGTAATCCACTCTGCCTCACAAAATCATGCCAAATCTGCAAAATAAAAATTCCACTGAAATGGCCTAGCTGGTTTTGGTGGTGGTGGTGGCAATATAAAAATATCACCCCACCACATCCCCAGGGTGTCCTGAATTCAGACATAACTTTTTGCCACAATCACTTTACAAATGCTTCCTTCTTGCAACTAAATTTTTCCATTCCATCTAACTCCATGGATTTCACTCTCACCTCTGAAATGTCTTGCACTGGAACACACCACTCGGCAATTTCTTTTTCTTCCCACCAAACTGTCCATCACTTGATTCAACATATATTTACCCAACTAGAGTGGGGTTTTTTCCCAGCAGCATTCAAAGCAATGGGCAGCACATTCAATTCATCAATGTTCTGGCATCACATCACATAAAAATTTTGCCTGTATTAAAACACAGGCCTTAAGTTCATCTAGGACTTTAATTCGCTACAATGACACCAAGGCAAAAATTTAACCCCATTAATTTGTATGAGCAGCGTATGATGGAGACAGTGTAGTCCGAAAGCGAGCATCGTCCCCCAGCAAGGGCTCGCAGCTTTTCTACGCAGAATGGCATTGACCCTGTCCTCATTTCCAGCTCCTGGTGTGCCCTTCCCTCCAGGCTAAGGTTCAAAACCTTGAGACTGTGGGTTGGTTTCTTTTGGATCACGTAGAAGTCGGTAGGAACCCTCCGCTTGCCTTCCTACCGGGCAGCGGGGCTTGGCTGCCACCTGCCGGTGTGCGGGCCCTTCCCCCCCCACCGGGCACACGCCAAAACCCACGGAAAATACAGAAGAAAACCAGAACATGTCCCGAACAGAAATCATACAGGCACTGCCCTCCGGCTCCCCAGATCAAGCTCCCTCTAACTCAGCAAGAATAACACGGACTCCTCAAGGAGAAGAGGTGCGTGATCAGGTTGCTGAGCTTAAGGGTGCTGAGCTTCACAAATTAATACAGTATAATACCCTGATATCTGCTGGAAAAACAACACGGCCAGGCATGTACAGTCCAGGAGGTTCCTGCAGAGCATTGATGACAACTTTTTAACGCAGGTGGTGGAGGAGCCGACGAGGAGAGGAGCGACCCTGGACCTGATACTAACAAACAGAGAAGGACTGGTTGGAGATGTGAAGGTTGGGGGCAGCNCATCTTGCAGATGTGAGCTACAAGGTCTCCAGGGCCAGTTTTCATTTTCAAAAGATCAGTCAAACGTACACCTTCTCAACGGCGAGGCCAACATGCCACTCCGTTACAAAAAGACTTCTATGTGTGTTTCCCTTTCAGCCTTAGATAAAGCTTACATGTATTTGCTCCAAATAAAAGCAATGAGGAAATAAGAATCATTACTTTTTTTCCGTCAATTTCTTTGTCCTCTTCCCTGCTTATGAGGAAAGGAGAAAATTTTCCTGCTGTATCCTCTAACACTAAATACACTATTTCAGTTTTCTTGGAACATTATGTTTTATTGTCGATAAATACTTTAAGTTTTGAAAGCAGCGTATGAAGTCTCCAACTTATATCTTTCGAAATGTTACAGAAAGTAAAAATGCAACAGGGAGATAAAAAGGTTGTCTTGTGAAAGAAATATAAAAACCTCATACATTGCCTGTTGAGGAATCTCAATCTATAAAACTGTGGTGTCAAAGTATTTTTTGATTCACAGCCACAAGGCAAGCCTAGGAGAAATAATTTGGAAGAAAGACAGACATTTATTTTGTATGCAACAGATGACTCCGAGGCTTAGGACTGCATGGACATGCGCAATGACAAAGATTATGAGAAAAATCCATCAAATTAGTTTTCTCACATCAGCATTCATGAAAGGCAGCACTTCATAAAACCTTCACATCAGTAAGTCACCACAGCAACTCAAGGACATTAAAAGAACAACAAACTTCCTAAGAACAGGACAGGGGAGATTTTTTTTTGTTCAAAACAGCAACTCTGGGCTTCTCGATGTGCCATCACTCAGCTGAGATAATGGGATATTTAGCGTGGCCCCATCACATGTCTAATCTACCCATGCTGAAATCTTCTGTCCATCACAGATTAAGATCAGAAAGACCGAGCCAAGAATTATAAAGTGACAATTTTCATTAAGGAAGTCACAGCGAAGCCTGCCAAAGCCTCGCTGGCATTTGTCTCTAATTCCAAATAAATCCTATGGAAAAAAAACCCCGCAGCTCATGTCCTCCATATCTGGATGTAAGTGTACAGAAGAGATTAGCTGTTACTAAGAATACGACCAACGCGTGCTGTGACGACAGCTGGATAACAAGCGCTAATGATCACAATTCTCCCAAGTATGAGCTGAGCACTGGGTGAAGTCACAAAAATGTGTTTTCCTATGGATAAACCGGGGCGGATCCCGCTGCGCTGAGACTGGCAGGGTTTGATCCCAGGCCTGTTCTGCATAGATGCCCCCGAGCCCATAGATGCCCCGTGTCCAGCTGGCATTTGGTATTAGAGATAAAGCTACAAAAACATCATGAAGAGGATTTCCCTGTTGTTGTTCCCTGTTGTGACTGGTAACTGTGTGCCTTTTAAGTCGTTTCCGACTCATTTACAACCTAGCATATTGGCAACCTCCTAAACATCCTAATGCAGTTTGGGCAGCCAAAATCCAAGCCAAAATCCCAGTGATCTGGACATACCCATCACTTCCTTCAGCTGCTTTGAAAAATCACAGCAAACAACACTGCAAATTAAATGCACTAAGTGGAGTATTCTGCAAGAAAAACCTCCTATCCAGACCGTTTCAGCTCCAAAAGAATATACATCCAATTTTTCAGCCAGCGATTGTAAAAACAGACTCTCGCTGCTGATGCTGCTGAGGGGATGATGTGAACTGCATAGTTCATTAATGCTACAATAGCACCCCCGTGAGCCAGGCCTACGGCGCAAGTGCTGTCAGGATCTGTAATGTGCTGGAAATGTACATCTGGGAACCTCTCACACACGGCTTTTGCCCTTGCTACCACTTACATGTCTCCATCACTATGGGGGCAGACACTTGTCTTGCTGAGCTTTCTGATTTGTACCACTCCAAATTACAGCTCTTCCCTCTCCTCCAGCCACAGTGACTGCACTGGTACCTCCATGACTGCAGAGGATGCAGAAATAAATCTCTCTGTGCAAGCTTCTGCCCCTTACCTTAAAGTGGCTGTGTCATCCTCCCAGCTGTTTTGACAGATTCACTACGTTGCTACGAACAGCAGAGAAAACTGTTGTTAGCCAAACAGAAAGGTGGATAGATCTCTCTTAAATTACTATTTTCCATAAGGTTCTAGAGTCTGTTCATTTCAAACACAAACACAGAATCACAAAATGGTAGGGGATGGAAGGGACCTCTGGAGATCATCCAGTCCAACCCCACTGTTAAATCAGGTGCCCCTAGAGCAGGTTGCACAGGAACACGTCCAGGCAGGTTTTGAATGTCTCCAGAGNAAAACTGTTGTTAGCCAAACAGAAAGGTGGATAGATCTCTCTTAAATTACTATTTTCCATAAGGTTCTAGAGTCTGTTCATTTCAAACACAAACACAGAATCACAAAATGGTAGGGGATGGAAGGGACCTCTGGAGATCAT
>VZSC01001601.1:8135-37749 GCA_013398225.1 Steatornis caripensis
CGGACTGGCCGTGGGGGAGCGGTCGCGCTCCCCTGCGTCTGCTGGGAGGCCCGAGCGCATCCCCGCCCCGGGGCCCCAGGGTTTCCGCGGGGTGCTGGCCGCGACTCCCCTCCCTCTGGCCCTGGGGAGCCTGGCCGTGCCCCCCCGCCCCCCAGCAGCGGCGGGGCTGAGGGGGCCCAGCGCCGTCTCCGGGGGAGACCCGGGCTCGTTCCCCCCTCCCTGACATCCCTGGGAGTTGGGGGGCGGGGGGCTCTGCTCGTGCCCCCCTGTGGTTCGGGTCAGGAGGAGACCTCCCGTGGCTCCTCTGCAGCTTTGGGGGGGTTTGGGGGGGCCGGCGGGCGCTGCCCGTGTGGCCCCGCAGCTGCTGGCAGGGCCCGGCGCCAGCTCTGGGGTTTGGGGTTGTCAGAGCTCCTGGGACTGAGCTCCCTCCTCGTCCCTGCCCGGGGAGCGGGGGGCAGCCTTCCCCCTCCAGCGCAGGGCTCGGAGGGGCTGGCAGGGGTCCCCCCGGTCCGGCTGTAACATCGCTTGGAAACAAGGCGGTGCCTTGTTTTGGGGCCCCGGTTCCTGGGGGGATTTTCTCGCTCCTCCAGTTTTGGAGGAGCGGCCGTGGGAATAAGAAGCCGGTCGGGCTTTGGGCCGTGTGGATCCTCTCTGGTGTCTCTAGGTACCGCTTGTCCCGAGGATGGCGTCGGAGAACGGGACGCGTGGGTCTCTTATCGCACCCCAGCGTCCTGGGAAGAACAGCGCTGCGGCTGCCAAGTGGTTTAGGGTTTGGGGAGGAGAGGCTCTCGCTGTCGCGCTGGGTTTGGTGGGGGAAGAGAATACGGGAGGTGCGGAGAGGATCCTGTGGAGGTGCGGAGAGGATCCTGTTGCAGCGTCCGTAATGCAGCGCGTGTGTTTTCAGGTCCGTAACAGCTGTCTGTCTCCTCGGGGAGGGCTGGGAGGATCGGGGAAGCTCTCTAGGAGGGCCCGGTGCGGTTGCAGGTGCAGGAGAAGGCTTGCAAAGAGGTGGGTGCCGCCCTGAATTGGGGGCTAGGTCCACCCTGACTTCCTGCGGGGAAGAAACTGTGAATGGTGAAGACTAACGGCATGTTCTTGCTGTCGCTTCTGGAGGCGCCCAGCAAGGTTTGGGGGACTCTGAGCCGCTTTGGAACTGCAGGCAGCGGGGTGGCCGTGGGCCGGGGGCGTTCTCTGAGGTCCTGGGGAGGAGGAGGCCAACGGGCAGGGCGCGGACCTTCTGCAGGGAAGTTGAGCGTTTCAGTGGGGCTGTTGCTTAAGAGCCTCCTGGTTTTTTGTTTATGGGAGGGAGAGCGGGTTGGCAGTTTTCCTTCAAACCCAGTTTCTTTTCTCTCTTCTCCTGCCGTTTCTCGGGCTCTGCCCTGGTAAAGTCCCTTAATTCCTCGCTGCTGGTGTCTGCCTGTGATCGGGTAACGGGCGGCCCGCGAGCGCTGCGATTATCTTCCCACAATTAATTTAATTCAAAGAGGCTTCCCTGGAACGGGAGCGGGGGAAGTTTGGTAGCCTCCATACTTTGGTTTTAAGCAGCGTGTTAGGAATTGAGCCTTGTTTGTGCAAGCAGCTGCCTCAAAGGATGTATTTTTAGTGTGTCTGAGGAGGAAAAAAAATGCGTCACCCCGCATGTGGCCGTGCTGGCGTTAGCTGCGGCGGGAGGCCTGGCGGAGGTGCTTCCCAAAGACTTTCTTCCCCTGAGTTTTCCTGGTCAGGGTCTGAGGAGCAGCAGGAGGATCGATGAGCTCTGCCAGCGCTATTACTCCTGGTGTTAATCCTGCAGCCTGCTCTGTGCGAGGAGGCCCCAATTCCCCATAGGGACCACTCTAAACCTGTGGGACTGTGCAGAAATGCAAGGCTCCGGCTGCAGGAGAGGTGGTGCCGGTGCAGAGGCAGCTCCGGATCTCCTGTGATGACCAGCAGCGCCCGAAGCTCTCATCATCTTGCAGGAATCGCGTTTGTGTCCACTTTTCTGGGTTTATTCCACCCCGATTAGGTTCTCCTGCGTCTAATCCCTCCTCCTGCTAACGTGCCGTTGCCCCCTGCGAGGTATTTTCTAGGGCTTGAATTTATTTGTACCGCCAAGTACCTAAGCGCACATCTGGGTACTATAAAAATAATAACGCGCTAATAGCGAGCGAGCACAGTTATGGCACGGGAGCGAGGGAACTCGGTGTTCCCTTCCTTTTGGCATCCTACGTGGCAGATTTGCTATTTATATCGCTAGAATAAACGGGTTGTCCTGGCCGAGCTTAGAAACTTTACGGTATAAAACCCAAAGCGATGAAACGGCACGAAACCCGCCGGGCTGGAGATAACTGGGAACCGCTCGTCGCGGCGTGGAAACGAGCCTGGGTAAGGGCAGCGTCGTCAGGCTGAGCGCCTGGGGAGATCCCGCTCGCTCTTCCGTGAAATGTCTGCCCGGAACCACCAAGCCGTTGTCTGCGTACGCCAGCGTGGATCCCGGTCGTACTGGTAAACCTGGGAACAGAAACCTCCCCGCTCGGACGCTGAGGCTGCTTTGTGTCGATCGTGACTACGACAACGCCCGCCGGGGTTTAAAAACTTGATTTTTCAGGCCGGCCGAACTGTCGGGGTTTCTGGATCTCGTCCACCACTTGTTTGTTTTGGTATCTCCAGAAGTTAGCAGATGGTAGGGACTTAATTCTGTTAAACGTATGGGAATTTAATCCTCAGCCAGCCTCCAGTCAGGATGCGCCGTCTCTGCGTGGCAGCTGTGCTCTGTGCCGGGGTGGGAGCTTGGGACCGGGCTGCCGGCCTCTCTGCGTGGACTCGCCCCCGATTGCGGGGATGGGGAAGAAGTGCGTTTCCCGCTCCGTGCCCTGATGAAACACCTTTTTTTGCTTGAATTCAGTGAACTCTGTGAGCTAGCTATCGGTACCCTGGCAGGGGGAATCTGGGTTGGCGAGAGACCATCTCCTCCCCCCTCCCTTCGCAGCTCAGTTTAGGTTCGCCTCTTGCTTTTAAAGACTTGCTTGTTGTCGCAGAACCTCTTGGAAGATAAAAACGAGGTTTCGGTGATGATACCTGCCGGTTCTGGGCCTGACACCAGCCCTTTCTTTTTATGTCACTGTAAATGTTACTCTCTCTGGTTTTTCTTTCCCCCGATGCATCGGAGGGAGACCTGGGGTGGTTTTATTCTTGCCATGTGTGATCCAAACAGCGGGCAGGGATCCCCAGGAAGCCACCTTGGGCGGACAGAGCAGGCGTGCAGAACAAAGGGAGCGTGTTTTTTAATTACTTTAATTACAGCAATCATAAAGCTGTCTTATAAAGAAAAGAGGGTTCAAACTCTTCGCGACCAGCGGCAAGCGGGTTGTTTCCTTCCCCGCGCGTGAGCCGGGCCGTGTCGCTGGGCTCTGCGGCGCTGAGGACCTCCAACCTCCATCGTTTGGAGACGATGCTTGAAACGCTCCGGGCTGACGGATGCCGCTCCCTCGTCCGGGAGGGTTGACGTGCTGCAGAGGACGACGTGGGCTTTTGGGTTTTTTTTTTTTCTTTTTCTGGGGATGTCTGTACAGGACTAAAACCAAGAGCGACCTACGCTCATCCTCCAAATAATTCAGTCTCCGTGCTTCAGGCCTCCTTGAAGTCAGAGGCAGCTGGCGGTGCCGCGTGGCTGGAAATCCGCTCTTTGAGCTGCGAGGGGGAGAAAATACGTTTTCTTCCTTATTACATTTTAAAGCGGGGGACGATTGGAGCGCATGAAATAGGAGGCAGCGTTCAAAACGGAGAGGGAAGTACCGCTGCTGGGCACGGAGCTTTGTCCCTCGGCCTGCCCCGGCGCAGCGCGGCTGGGTCACGTCGGACGCTCTGGGAACACAGGCGTCTTGTTCGTAGCTGGCGAGCCCTTTTCCACAGATGCAGCTTATACCGTTTATTTATAGAAATAGATATATACTGCCTGACAGAAATAAGTCACGCTAACGCAAGAAAAACCCCCTTTTTTTTTTTGCAGTTGCTGGCCGTGTTGGTCTGAGTAGGATTTTGCTGCTCTGTGCTCCCCCTCCCACGGTTTTCACCCCACGCCGAGCGAGTTCTGCCTGCAAAACCTCTCGGTGTGCCGGGGCTGGGCACAAGGACGGCCGCGGCTCCGCGTTTGGAGGCTGGGATTTGCCACGGCGTTTGCGTCGGCGCGGCTGCGTCTGTTGGGGGGTCATTTCTCCTTGTCGATACTGTCGCGGGCATCCGAGCGAGGCGTGTTTGCGTTGCAGGCCGCGGCGCTTTGCCGCACCGGCTTACCCGCTCGGTGCAACTCCCATGCAAACGCTGGGCCCTGCGCCGTCACCGGTTCTCTGCCCGCTCGCTCTCCCGTAGGAAATGGAGCCAGGAAGGGGTTTTCAAGCTGTGCTCCTCCTCCTCGAGCTGAACCGAAACAGTGCCGGCTGGCTTGTGCAGGCACGCAGCTCGCCAGCCCGTTCAGCCGAGGCGTTTCGGCCTTTCCGAAAACCGCTGCCAGCGCCGTGTGTTTCTCCTCTGCTCTCGCTTGACCTGCGGAAGCATCCATGTCGCTCCGCTCCGGTGCGAGGTCCGGTGGTTGGACGTACGGGGAGGAAGGGGCAGGGGCGCTGGGATGGAGATGGCTGGACTGGGACCTGTTTAGATGTTAATGCGGAGGGACGGCTGAGCGGAGCACAATGGAGCACAAAACATGCGCATAATGGCTGAAGTTTTAATCCCCTGCCGCTGCCTGGAGCAGGGAAAACAATGCCGAGGGTTTCAAATGGCCCATCAGTGCCCTGGCAGAGGGTTTATTTTCTACCTGGTACCCCCAGAGAGCCTTTCATGTGCTAGAAGCAAAGAAAAAAGGAAAGGAAGGACGGAGGGATGGACAGAGCCCTTTCTAAGGCACGTCAGCAGCAGGGCGCAGGCTGCGCCTGGGGCAAGGCAGCGTGCCTCCCCGAGAGGCAGTCGATTTTGTTGGGAAAAATTAATAATTAAACTCCTGGAGTGCTTTAAAGTGACCGTTCTCTCCCCATCTGTCAGTGAGCTGGCAGCTGGGCTCGGCAGGGCCGCCGAGCATCCCGCTGTGCCCCCTGCTTCGTGTGTGTTATCGGGGCCGTGCGGCAGGAGCCTCTGGCTGCGGCATGAGCCAGACCCGTTGGGGTCTCCGGCCGCACCGCTCTCCGAGGACGTGCCGGTGATCCGCCGGCTGTTGCGGCGCAGCCGGTTCCACGGCTGAGGTCTTGGCTGGAGAGCGGGGGACCTGCCGCAGCGGAGCCGGCAGACACCATCCACGCAGGACGGCCTGGACCTCGGAAGGGCGCGACCAGGGAGGGACCGAGCCGCGAAGCGCGGAGACGCAGCCTGCCCAAAGCTCGGTGAGATCGGAGGAACCGGAGGGGAGTATCTCGGAGCAGCCCCCATGCCGAGCGAGCGTTTTATTCCAGCAGAAGCTGGATTTGTGTGGCTGGAGGCGTTGAAGGGAAGAGATTGGAAGCGAACAGTCGGATGTGGGCATCGGCCGCCCAGGCAGAGCGGGTGCCCCCGGGCGTAGCCAGCCCCCGCTGCCCCTGCTCATGTGCGGAGGCTGCGCTCCCTGCCTGGCTGCTTCCCTCGGGACCAGTACTGCTGGGCCGTCCTTTCCCGCCTTGGTAACAGCGGCTGGGAATACGTATCCAGTCGTGCTGGGATCAACTGAAATCAAATCCGGATCGAATCGCGGCACCTCTTTTGTCCCCTTGGCCTTGAGATGGGACACGCGAGGCAGCATGGCGGCAGGCTCCTCCGCACAGACCAGCCCTCGTGGGACAGTTTATCAGATCATCGCCCGCAGGGGCCGTTTCGGCACTGGCGTTTGCCGCTGTTGTGGGTATCCAAAGCATGTTCAAGTTCAATAAACGGCAAAAAAAAAAAAAAAGCCTCAAGTGCTGGAGCAAACTCTGCCAGGATCATGTCATTGGTGTCTCTTTTCTTTCCCTTAAATCCTGCAGCCGCGGCGGCTTTTGGGTCCGGCCTTTGCGGCTGGAAACATGCAGGGGTGCTGCGAAAGCCGCTCTGGGCATCCCAAAACACCCCCTGACCCCAAAGCCTGCCAGGGGCACGTCCGTTGCTCGAGTACGTGGTGCCTACGCCTTGAAAGCAGATAAACCCTGCCCTTCCGCCACGGCCAAGTGGTTTTTGCTGCTTAATGTGGGGGGAGATGAAACCCCAGGGAGGGGGCGGCCGTCGCGCGCCGAGCCCGAGGGTGTTTCTCGGGGCAGACTTTGTTCCCGGAGGTGCCGAGCGCCTGGATTTTGTGCCGGTAGCGTTTTGTGCTTTGCCGTGCCTGCGGCCTTGCTCGAGCCCCCGCCAGGCGCTCCTCCGGTGTTGTTTCCCCTTCTGAGCGTGTGCTAGAACTGTTTCCTTTGGGGCTGATCCTTTCCTTGTTTGGTCTGAACCAGGAGGTGCGAGCTCTTTTTTTGGAAAGCTTGAAGCAAACGTCTCTTCCCCCATGGTCTCGGTAAACGGAGCGGAGCTGGGTGTTTGGGAGAAAACGATACTGTTGGCTAGCAGTAACCCCGGCAAACAGCTGAACAAGGAGTTGGACGCGGCAGGTGGAGTTCCTGCGGTGCGGGACAGCGGCACGGGCTGCAAGAAATGAGATGGAAGTTTGCTCCCGAGCAAGGAACGGGCCTCGTGCCTCTCTGCGATCCGGCAGGATCTCCCGATGCCTCCGTGCTGCTGACTGGGCAAAGGGAAGGGCTGACATGGAAGGCTCTGGAGCACCCGTTTCTTGTTCTGCTGCTCGCGCTGCTGGGAGGTTTCGGTCAGTTCTGGGTTTCTAAACTGGGAGTAACTGGTCTTTAGATCTCCCTTAAGTGCTCTTTTCCCCCCGTGCTTTGAGCCTGGTGCTCGTCGGAGGGTTTCTCCTCAGGTCCGAGTGGACGCCGGGCTGCAGACGGCAGCTTCGCTGCTGGGAAAAGGGAAATGGAGCTCCCAAAGCTGGGAACTCGGGCCCTGTGTGCGTGTTTCCCTCTGAGCAGGAGGAGCCGCGGGGATTTGGCATGGAGATGACGGCTTATGAAACTCCCCAGACGCTGCCTTGCTTTGTTGCGAGCTCCCCTCCTCTGTGCCTGCTTCTAACCGAGCTGTTGGAGCTTCAACAGCCGCGTTCAGGTGAAGCAAGGCGGGGACCGGTGGGCTCGGGCCTCTGGGTGCTTCGGGGGGGTTGACCCGGACCTTTCCCCGTTTGTGAGGTCTTGAAGGATCCTAAAACCGGAGGAGCCGCACCTTTCGCTTCGCTCCGTCCGTCGGAGGGGCTGGAGGGATGCTCCACGGTCTGCGCTCCCCACCGGATGATATTTTCGCTCTCTCCCGTGTGCTTCTCGATGCATTCCAGAGCCCGGCAGCGTCCCTAGGGTGCCCTGATCTTACAAACGGTGAAGCGCAGGGGTTCTCGCTCCCTTTTCTCCTGCGTGCCAGATCCAAGTCTGGCCAAGCTCGGAGGACCGCGGGGGCTGCTGCTTCAGCAAATGCAGACCCCTCTCTGTCTCAGAGCTCCCTGGAAAGGGCCGGGATACGCGTCTGGAGACAGGGAGGAGCCTCTCCAGGAATATCGAGGGTTTTCCTTTTGGTTTCAAGTGGAGGGGAGGACGCAAACGCTGCCGCTGCCGGGGAAGCTGAGAAACCTGGTTTGACGCAGCGGAGCCCAGGCACGCCGGCGTCGCTGCTGCTTCTTGCAGCCCCCGTCTCTCCCGCAGCCTGCCCTGCCCGTGCGGATGGCAGCAGCGGGGAGGCCGAGCCGCCGAGTTTCTGGATGCCGGCACTGGCAGATGGCAGGGGAAGGGGGGGCCGCTCCGGCCATCAGCTGCCACGCTGGGGAGCAAGGTGGCGGGGAAGGGACCCCTCGGCTCGCATCGCCATCGCCTACAGAGCCGCCAGCGGTTGCCGTTAGACCATCACCGTACCCAGAGCCGCCCTCCCAAAGCGCCGGGGTGGGCACAGAGGAGTTTGGTGCTGGGTTATTTTAGTTATTTCTCTCTTTTTTTTTTTTTTTTTCCCTCCGAGCCTCCCCTCCCACTGCAGCCGTCCCCGCTGAGCCCTGACCTCATGATGTCATGCTGGGAGTAGGATGTGTTTGCTGGTTCTTGTTTAACCAGCCTGCCTTTCTATCATCCCCCCCTACTCCCTGCGCACCCTCTCCTACTCGTGAAACCTGAGACCTCTCCCTGTCCCTTCCTCCCCCTTTTTTCCCCATTTTCCTCCCTCTCCGCTCCATCCAGAAGCTCCTTCCCATCAGGTCAGTACTGGGCTCGGGTCCCTGGCACAGCGGCTGCCTCTCCGCAAGCGCAATGGGGACGGCGTTTGCAAATTGTGCCGCTACAGGCTTGCTAGATAAGCAAATTCTTAGGAGATCAGGAGGCAGGGAGAGAAATCTCGTGCGCTGGCAAGGGCTCGGGCGCCGTGCTTTGGGAATAGGCTGTGCGGGTTTGGGGTACGACGGCGGAGCAAGCGGACGGGAGTGGGAGCAGGGGCGTGATGGCGGGGGTCCCCCTGCGTCTCTTGGCGGGTAGCTGCTGCGTGGGAAGGGGCGGAAGAGCATTTGGGGGCGTGGGACGGGTACGAGCAAGGGCTGCTGCGCGCAGAAACTCCGTTACGGCTCCGTGAGGGCTGGGGACGCGGGGGTGCCGGTTCCCTGTGCGGGCTGTTCCCCAAATTGCTTTGCCGCTTCTCCTGTGCCTGCTTCCTTCACCCCGAAAAGAGGGAGGTGATATTGCCTCCCTGACAAGGAAAAAGGGGCGGGAGAGATTTAATTCCGTGGCCGTGGACCCACAGATTTTAATTCTGGATCCACGGACCTGGAATTAAATGAAGACTTTTATTGTGCCAAAACCGTCCGCAATGTTAACCTTTGTTTCTCTTCTGACCCGTGGTCTCTTCCGAAGCTTGGCTGAATCCCTTGTGCCTTTTATATTAGCAAAACTAATTATAGTTCTGGAAAGTAGTGAGGGGCGGCTAACGAACGTTGGAGTTGGAGAATCTGTCTGGCACGGTGCTAGATACCAGAAGGTGGTTCCCAGAGCAGCCGGCCCAGGAGGGGCCCACGCAGAAGCGGAGAGAGCGGAGAGGGGCAGGATGTAGCTCCAACAGGTACGGGGTTTCGGCGGGGTGGGATCCGTCGCTGACGTGGTGGGAGATGGTCCTGGGACGGGTGCTGCTCCAGCTCCCTCGGTGTGGCATTCACATCACCGCGTGCCTCAGTTTCCTCGCGTGTAACGGACTAAAACCCAACTTCGTCAAGAGCTCGTTAGGACGTTACCCATACGCTTGAGAGGGAAATGCCGTTGGGAGACGGAGGGAAAAGCAAAGTCCTCTTGCAGGTTCGCCGTAGAGTTTTCGGCGGGGTCGACAGCAGCACAGCCTGCGTCCTCCAGGTGATTCCGTAAGAGCTTGCTGTCCGCCTCATGATACCTCTTAAAATCCTTTCGCCTCTGAACTCTTGTTTACTTTTTGGCCTTCCCTCCCTTCGGACAGTGAAGCGGCCCTGGTCGGTGTCACTTGACAGATACCGGGTTGGTTTCGGCTTCTTGCTGGGGGAAGGAGCTCTGCCTGCCTGCGCTCAGGACGGTTTCCTTTCTGGAGACAGCCTGTTTGGAGCAGCGCACTGCGTGCACTTAAATTAAACCGCCGAAACGAAACCCACCCGTTTTAAAGTGGCTCTCTACTACAAAGCCACGGCTGCTCGTACCAACCTGTGCAAAGCTTGTCAAAACCACGCTTCTAGTCCCAAAACAAAGGAAAGCTGCGCTTTTATCTCGCACAATCGCTCGACCCCGAAATCCGGGCAGCGGCTCTGCAGCGCTCTGGGCTCTGCTCCCGGCTGCGCTTTCTTCGACGCGTTACAGGGCTGCGGGGAGGGCGAGGCTGCTGCGCCGTGGCTTTCTCCGTGCCGGGGCAGATGCTGCCGACGCTGTCCCTCCCCGGCACCAGCCGCGAGCCGCATCGACCGTCAATGCGGCTGTTCCGTGGGAGCGCGGCGGCGGGA
Source organism: Steatornis caripensis (assembly GCA_013398225.1). Taxonomy (NCBI): domain Eukaryota; kingdom Metazoa; phylum Chordata; class Aves; order Caprimulgiformes; family Steatornithidae; genus Steatornis; species Steatornis caripensis. The sequence goes on from VZSC01001601.1 coordinate 18,133, forward strand.
GGAGCTGACCCGGGAGAGAAGGGAACGGGAACGGATGAACGCTGCCCGTTGCATAAATAACCGAGAGCGGGGCCACCGCGGGCTTTTCGTTCCTCCTCTCCGCCAGTTGCTGGTAATGGGGGGCTGGGGAGGATTTGGAGAGCGAAGGGAGGCACTGAAATGGAGAAAAGCTGTGCCAGGTGCGCGGGGTTTGTTGCTCAGGGAATTTGTCCCCGTCCTCCCCCCTCGCTGCAAGGTCCTCTGGAGATCGTCTGCGAGGGCTCCGCCGGGGAGTGACGTCTAATGCCCAGCGCTCGTTTGGCTCATTAAAAACAGTTGTTCTCACTGGTGACGTCTCCTCGGCACAAAAGCTGGGGCTTTTTAGCAGGGGATCGGTTTTAAAATAGCTCCAAGAGCCCCAGGAGGCCGTGAGAGGCCGCGATCCGCTCGGCTCCCTGCCGCCCAGGTGAACCTGTCCTTGTTACTCTGTGTTTTGCAGATACCCACAGCGGAGATTTGTTTTTCTCCAGGATTCCCTGGGCGCTGGCGGTCCCGGCGAGTGCGCCGGCTCGAGGCCTGGGAGCAGCGGCACGGGGACAAGCTTTGTCAAAGGTTTCCTCTGTGCCTCGGAAGCTAATCCCGCCTGTCACGTGGTGCCGGGAGCGCAGCCGTTCCGCTGGCCTCGGACGCGGCGGCGGCGGCAGGCAAGGCCGCAGGCAGGGCCGCAGGCGTGTGTATGCCGGGGCGGGGGGTTAAACCCGGCTTAACTTTGTTCCAGAGTCGGGGTTTGGAGGATAATTTTTCTTGTTGTTTTGGTGCAAACTTGGCTGGCGGGCAGCAAGTCCCCGCGAGGGTCGGGAAGGGAAACAGGAAAAGCAGCTTTTATAAATAGCAAGCCCTTGAAATAGTCCCAGCGTTTGGCCTCTTTTGTCTGAACCGCTCCGGCTGCTCCAGAGCGGCCCCCGCTCACCCCGCCGGACGGTGGGCCAGGCTCGGCAGCAGGCGGCCGCGGGGACCGGTGCTTCCGCAGATGGTGCCCGCCAGGCCCGGGCCAAAAACGTGCGGTGGGAAGCCCTTCGGGTGCTCTTGGCGTCGAGGGTGAGTGTGCAGTCCTCCGTGCCCCTGCCAAGCCCAGGGCCGAGCGGCGTTTCGGAGCCCCTTGCTTGCGAGGGCCGGCGTGGCTACGGCTTCTGTCGGAAAATAGGTCTGGAGAACCGTGTGGGCATTTGGAGGGCGGCGCGGTGGGCACAGCCGGGTGGTTTGCGAGGGCGGGACGCTGCGGACGTGTTTTAACCCGGTGCGGGACCAGCATGGGAGCGCGGCGTAGGGATGGAGAATTCCCTCTGATTAGGGATGTGGGGTGGCGATGGGTCAGCGGTCGTTCGAGCTCAGGCGCGAGCGCGGCTGGCACGATTTGTGGGGTTTGGAGCAGGAGGAGTCTGGGGACAGGAAAGCAGCGTCGTCTCCACGCGTGCTGTGGGCAGCTTTGGTGTCGGCGTCCTGAGCAGCGAGCCGGTCAAGCCTCTCCTGATGAACAAATAAGCTTTTCTTTTAAGGGTGGCTTGGCTGCTGGAGAGGAGGTTTTTAACAACGTTTTATCTTTTTGTGGTAGACTAAATAAGCGAGCGAGCCATAAAAATAACAGTTGTGTTTCAGCAGTTACTCGTTGTCTTATAATTTTAGCTGTGAGCCTCATGAACTGTGGGGGCCTTGCGGCGGTTCCCCTCAACCGGGCCGGGTCAGGGTCTGCGCCTCGCTGGTGCTGCGGTGGAGCTGGGGCGGTGTAAGCCCCCGGCCAGCTGTTCTGCACTGCTGACACGAGCTCGGCGTTGGTTTGTGGGGGCCTCCCCTGTGACCGTCTCTCTCTGGCGGGGGATGATCTGCTGGTGGGACGCACGCGGGCTCTTGCGCGGTCGGGTTTGGCAGGGGGGCAATGCTTGGGTTGCGCCACACTTGGAGCTGCAGGTCTGTGCACTCGGACCTGGAAAGTGGCGTCTCTTCCTGACGGATTTTTATTGTCTTTGCTGTGCCGTGGAGGGCAGCAACCCAAGACCTGCCTCTTGCCCAGCCTCCTGCTCTTCCGAAAGGCAGAAACCTGAACCTCGCAGCAGACAATTAGCAGAACTGCTTCCTCTTCCTGCCAGGGACCAGCTAGAACGCGTCCCCGCCTCATCGCAGCCAGACGCTGTTCCATCCCGGGTACGTGCGCTATGTTTAACGAGCGTGCTGGGCTGCCGACTGCGGTCCCTGCACCCAGGTTGTGCCCTGCGGAGGATCGGGCAGCGGTGACGCCGCTGACCCGGCGCAAAGCTGCGAGAGCCGCGGCCTCCCTGTGCGCCCAGAGCCCGGGCAGCCACGCTGGACGCCGGGGCTGGGTTTGTGAACAGCAGACTAACCAGAAACGTAGCTCCTTGTGCCTGAAACCGAAAGCTTGGTGATTATTGGCGTGACTTGCTTGTGCTAGGGTTTGTGTGCGTGTATATTCATTATGCAAATAACGGGCTGTGGCTGCCCTGCTTGTCGACTCTAGGCCTGTCTCTCCAGCCTTGTGCTTTGCTGGAGGAAGGGCTGCTTTTAGCATAGCGCCGATGATTTCATTTCAAATCCGCGTGTAACCTCGGGGTGACTTGTAGAGAAGTGACTTGTGGCATTCCTGACCTTCGGAGTCACCTACCGAAAGGCCGTGGCTTGCGGGCACGAGGCTGCTGGCTCGGCAGCGTGGTTGGGGTGGAAAGGGGACGATGGTTGGGGTGGAAAGGGGACGCTTGTAACTCCGTGGTTTCGGACTTGGCATCCTGTGCCAACTTCCTTCCCCGGCCAGGGATTTGGCTTACCCAGCTGGGCCTCCTTGCTGATCCTGGGACATGTCCTGCTCCCGAGCAGCACGTGGCTCGATCACCGTGGGCCACCTCCCGGCGCGGCGGCCGGCAGTGCTGGCTACGGGGCGTAGCCCGGGTCCGTATGCTGCGCAGAGGTGCACAGCCCTGCCTCCTCCTGTTTTCCGTCAGGGTAACCGTCTCCGTGGGGTGTTTTTTGGGGCGGTGCTGTGCCCCGCGTGCTTTGATGTGTTTTTGGTAGAAGGCAGGATCACAGAGCGGGGACTTTCAGATGTGGAGTCTGCCGGCCTCTAATTTAGAGCCGGGGCCGTGATGTTCCCTGCAGGCTGGCAAACAAGTTTGGCAGCCGTCTCATCCGCAGCTCTTCCTCGTCAAATCCGGAGAGGGTTTGGGGATCTTTTCTGCAGGTGGGCTTGGATCTCTGACTCTTTCTCTCCACTGTGCCTCGGTTTCCCAGGCTGCGGGAGGGGGACCGGTGCCCACTGCGCTGATCGACGATGTCCCCGGCCCCGAGCTGCGCCACCGCGGACGGGTCCTGCGGTGCTTCGGACGGCGCCTGCATGCGGAGTGCTGGTGCGCGGTGGGACGCCGTTGTTGCCCCCGTCAGAGAGGTGTTTTCATGCAAAGCTGGTGCTTGTAAACCCTCCTTTTTCTGCAAGGCAAGTTAGTTAACACCGCTTAGCCAGTGAGGTTAAAAATACCCTTCCCTCCCTTGCTGGCTTTGTTTCGCCTAAGAAAAATAGTTCTTTTGCCTAAGAAAACAGCAGTGTTTTGAGCTACCAAAATAACTCCCTGTGTCAGCCTGGTAGAGTTCGAGGTGGAGCTGGGCTCTTCCCTTCTCTGCTGTCTCCTTTTTGCTAGGAGTTACTGACTCGAGAGCATGGCGCTCTTCCGTCAGAAGGGGCTGAACGAGGGATCTTGGCCTTGCGATTTCTAAGAACAAACGAAAAACCCCAACCCTCCTGGGGCGGGCACCTTCCTGATAACACCAGACAAGGAGGAATACTCGTGTAATCAGTGCTGTGCAGGGAGGGCTGCAAGGAGGAGCCTCCCGTTCTTCGGTGGGAAGCCATGGCTTGAAGAGCATCTCTGAGGGCGTGGAAGCGATGANTGTTTTTTGGGGCGGTGCTGTGCCCCGCGTGCTTTGATGTGTTTTTGGTAGAAGGCAGGATCACAGAGCGGGGACTTTCAGATGTGGAGTCTGCCGGCCTCTAATTTAGAGCCGGGGCCGTGATGTTCCCTGCAGGCTGGCAAACAAGTTTGGCAGCCGTCTCATCCGCAGCTCTTCCTCGTCAAATCCGGAGAGGGTTTGGGGATCTTTTCTGCAGGTGGGCTTGGATCTCTGACTCTTTCTCTCCACTGTGCCTCGGTTTCCCAGGCTGCGGGAGGGGGACCGGTGCCCACTGCGCTGATCGACGATGTCCCCGGCCCCGAGCTGCGCCACCGCGGACGGGTCCTGCGGTGCTTCGGACGGCGCCTGCATGCGGAGTGCTGGTGCGCGGTGGGACGCCGTTGTTGCCCCCGTCAGAGAGGTGTTTTCATGCAAAGCTGGTGCTTGTAAACCCTCCTTTTTCTGCAAGGCAAGTTAGTTAACACCGCTTAGCCAGTGAGGTTAAAAATACCCTTCCCTCCCTTGCTGGCTTTGTTTCGCCTAAGAAAAATAGTTCTTTTGCCTAAGAAAACAGCAGTGTTTTGAGCTACCAAAATAACTCCCTGTGTCAGCCTGGTAGAGTTCGAGGTGGAGCTGGGCTCTTCCCTTCTCTGCTGTCTCCTTTTTGCTAGGAGTTACTGACTCGAGAGCATGGCGCTCTTCCGTCAGAAGGGGCTGAACGAGGGATCTTGGCCTTGCGATTTCTAAGAACAAACGAAAAACCCCAACCCTCCTGGGGCGGGCACCTTCCTGATAACACCAGACAAGGAGGAATACTCGTGTAATCAGTGCTGTGCAGGGAGGGCTGCAAGGAGGAGCCTCCCGTTCTTCGGTGGGAAGCCATGGCTTGAAGAGCATCTCTGAGGGCGTGGAAGCGATGAATGGTTCGTAAATGACCTCATTCCTGCCTTGAAGCGGTGAGATTTTAAAAGGGAGACAGAGGATCTGTGATCAGTTTTAGTTTTAAAAGCAGGGATGCTAAAAGGAGGGTGTGGTTGGCCCAGACAAACGTAGGGTGTTTACAGGCAAGAAAGGGCAGAAACTTTAGTGAGGGGCTGAGAAGGAAGTAATGGAAGGCGACAAAAAGACCAGTGGGATATAGTTAAAACCCATCGGTGAGCCTGGAGAAGTGGGGTGCTGCAGGTTCGTTCCTTCCCCGTGGGAGACCCCGATAAAAACGAATCAGCGTTCACAGCAGAGCGGGTCTTGAGCACAGTTAAAGCAGTGAGTGAGGCCGAGCACCGGGCTGGTCCTTCTTGGTGCTGGCACCCGAGCGCGCTCCGTCTACCTTAATGAGTGGTGAGAAGAGCCGGCGGTGACGCAAGCCAGCGCTTCGGGAATGGGAGCGACCTCTTTGTGCCCCGAGCCGGGCCGCCGGGCCCAGTCCTGCCTCTGCCGGCGCCTCGGGCTCCGCTCGACTCCGTGGAGGTTCACCGTCGTCCTAGCGTTTGCTTGTGCGTCCCGTCCAGGAGAGGAGCTCTTCTCGGCAGCTTTGTGTTTTTAGCCCTAGTCTCTTTTTGCTCGGGGAGGAGCGTGGGGGGATTTTCGCCTTGCAGGAGGTGCTGCGGGTGCAGCAAGGCTGGCTCCTCCAGGTCGCTTGTGAGCCAGCCCCAGCACAGGGAAAAGCAACGTCGAGCCTGAAGACGGATCCATCATCATCCCCAACCTTCAGACTCCGCTCAGCCCGCTGACCCAAAGCCGCTTTAGGGACCGAGCCGGCACTCTTTCCCTCCGTGCTGGATAGAGGAGGATTTCCCTCGCGTCGCCTCTTTTCTTCTTGGGAATTGTTTCCAATGTAGCAACCTGCTTCTCTCCACTTTACTGTAAATATTTGTATCCTGCTAAACGGTGATTAGGAAAGTCATTTGAAAAACAAATGTCCTTGTGTCACGCTGTTCTCGGCAGAGATCTTGTGCTGAAGAACCAGATGGCAGCGCTGGAAGAGGAGCGCAGCGTTCGGCATCTCCCCCCACCGCAGCATTTTAAGGCCTGGTGCTTTTCCTTCTGGTCTTCTCACTGGTGGCTTCCCTCTGCTGAGGTCGCGACCAAAGCCCTGCATCATCCGGAGGAGCACGTGGTGAAAACTGGTTTTAGAAAGGGGATGGACTTGTTGGAATCCCCCAGAAATGAGTCTGCTTCCCCAAAGCTGGTGCTGGAAGGAGATGTTTAGTGGCACAGACCTGTGGCCTGCTGGGCAGAGCAGGGCCTGGGGGACGCATGCAGACGGTCGTGGCGACGGGCAGCAAAGGCTGATGTTGCTTTTTGGGATCTAGATTACCAGATTATCCCTTCTGTAGGGGCACTCTCTTCCCCACCAAATGCAGGCGCGTTTTGACTTCATCCCAAAGTGGAACAGGACATTCGGTTAAAAACCCCACATGTTTACGGGCGATAAAGCAGCACAATCCCGTTTGTGCTCTCTGGGACCTTATTCCCATGTATTTGCACCTCGCAAAGATGATCTTGCTGTTGCTAACAGAATCCCCTCTGCCGCCTGGCTGCCGAGGCCCGTGCCGTGGCATCCCCGGGGGCGCCTGCTCTGCTCTCACGGGAACCGCCCTGGCTAGAAGGCGGCTCTGCCGTTTGCCTCGGTGGTTTCCCATCTCGTGGCGTCGATGCCTTCCTCTGAGGTCACCCGTTGCTTGTCTCCCAGTGGCTTGTTCCGATGTCAAATCCCTTGTGCTTTTGCAGGCAAGAAGTACTACTCTTGCGCCATGGAGCTGCCTTTTCTGTGCTGTCTTCCCCTTCGACTTCAGTGGAGATTTAAGTGCCACCCCGTTACCTTCTTCCCCCGTGATGCCGCAGCGGGATCTGTGGGGCAGCAGGCGGGGCTGCTTGGGCATGGCAGAAGCGATGCCGGTAGGAAGTGACCCGGTTGCATTTTAAATGTCAGCATCGTTCTGGAGCAGCAGATTCCTCGGTGGCCCACAGACCCCACGCTGCACCCGGCGGAGATCCCCTTGGGGTGACCTACGGTGAGAGTTAAAAATAACGCTAGGCTAAGCCTCCTTACTAAGCTGTCTGGCGGGGAAAACCACCAGAGTCTTTACAGCCTTGCTAAGCCTGAGAATAGCTGGATTGGACATATAAGGGCGGTTGCCGGGTAGGAAAAAAGACCAAACCATGTGTGAGAGCAGTCCCGGGGCCGTTTCCGAACGCCGTTTGGCCCCCGCGCTGCTTTGTCGCCAGGTCCTCGTGTTGGAGAGGGNCGGGTAGGAAAAAAGACCAAACCATGTGTGAGAGCTGTCCCGGGGCCGTTTCCGAACGCCGTTTGGCCCCCACGCTGCTTTGTCGCCAGGTCCTCGTGTTGGAGAGGGTGAAGGCTGGGTGGGAGACTTCCACCTGCACAAGGTTGTAGGTAGTTTTTGCTTCAGACGCAAGCGGAGTGGAGCTGTGATCGCTGCTCCTCGCCTCCAAGGAAACCCAGGCTGGGTGGGAGCTGCTGCTTCCCTGAGGCCAGATGCTGCCTTGGAGGTGATGGGCATCAGCTCCACTCGTTTCCTCCTTCCACCTCCAGTTTGGGAAAGGAAGAATGCCACGGGATGGAGCTCTTTGCAACAGGAGCGTGTCTGGCCCTCCGCGTACACCCCGGGGTCTCCAAAATGGAGATCGCCATGGAGGCTCAGAGGAGCTCTTCCAAGGATGCAGCCCTTCCCCTGAGCAGCACCAGCGTGCAAGGAACGCTTTCCTGGCCTGCGACGCGGTGTCCTCTCGCAGGGACGCCGTGCGCTGCCAGGCTGCAGCCATCAACAAAAGCCTTTCTGCGTCCAGCGGGAAGCCGGAGCATGGCGTCGAGGCGAGATGAAGGGCCCAAACACTGAACCGGCTGCTCCGGGTTGCATAGGGGCGAGGGTGAAGGTGGTGTGGCCTCCAAGGCACGAGGTGCATAGCAGGGACATGTCTGAGAAGAGACGCTGCTCCTCATCTGCGTTCATCCCCGATTAGATAGGAGAGATGGAAACCAGCTTCGTTAGTGCAGCTGCCTGTTTGGCCAACGCCAGGGCTGGCCAAGAGATGGCCAAGAGCGAGCCCGCCCATCCATCCATCCATCCATCCATCCATCCATCCATCCATCCATCCATCCCACTCCTCACAAATAAGTGGACAGGACCAAGGAGATCCGTAAACCTTTATTAAAAGAATCGATACTGCAGCGGCGTGTTTGCAGGGACCCTGACCCGCTCCCATCCGCAGCAGCTGGTAGGACAAGGGCATGGGTGCTGCGACCCAACGATGTAACAGCTGGAGGCGCCTGCAATGTGCCACCGGCTGGGAGGACGCTCTGGCTAATCTGTTGAGACAAACGCTTCAGGCTTTCTGCCGGTCGGTGGTTTGGCAGGTTTCAGAGCCGTGACTCGTTTCTGGCATAAATCTTGGCGAGGTCGGTGCCCCGGCTGCCGGCCACGCAGGCCTGACTTCTCCGTGGGCGCTGGTGGGTTTTAACTGAACCAAGCTCCCTGGGAGAGAATCCCTCCCTTCCGCGAAAAGCAGGTTTACCCATGAGATGTGATGTCCTTGTCCAGTCTGCTGCGGCATGGGGCCACCGGTGGATTTTGCCGTGGCCATTGCAGCGGCCTTGCTGCCTTCCCTTCCCGCTGCCAGCGGCTGCCACCCCACCGCAGCGACAGCCGGACAGGCTGTGAATTGCCTCGGAGCGCTTGGAGCGGGCTGTAAGATGCGGCCGTTTCCTCAGGCTGTAAGCTGTGCTGTCCGAGGAGCGGGCTCGCAGCGGGGAGCAGGGCGAGCGCGGGCGGGCCATGGGTGCTCCAGCGGCCTTGGCTTAATCTGTGGCAGCTGAGAGCTGGGCAAGAGGCGACTGCCAGGGCTGGCTCTCCGCGGGGCCTTTTTTTTTTTGGGCTTTTGCTGATTGCTGCTGGGAGGAACCACCCACCCTCCATGCTGAGAAAGCCCGAGGGCAGTGTACCCCGATGCCGTCTCCGAGTGCCCCCGGAAGGATCTGCTCCCCTCGACAGACACGCGTCCGTCCAGCTGCTCTCCAGCACGTGGCCCGTCCCCCGTCCTCCTGCCTCCTTTGCCTGGTTATTCTTACAAATCACCGTTTTTCCTGCTGTCTGAGCCACATCCCCTGGCTGCGGCTTAATCCTGGGATTTCTTACCCAGCCTGCAGCGACAGGAGGAACATTATTCCCTTTGTCTCTGCTGCAGCCGTGTTTTGAAACCTGTTGCCATGTCTCCCCTCAGCCTCCCCTGTTTCTTCATCCTTTGCTCCCCAGCCCGCGTGTTCGAGGCCTCTGATCTGAGGCTTCTTGTTACCGTCTGGACGCCTTCCTTGTGAGCCGTGTCCTCGCGGGGCTGGCCTTGGGACGGCCCGGCTGCCGCGGCTGGCAAGGACGGATCCTGCGTCGTCTCGGGTGCCCCTGACTGCGCGTTCCCCTTGCGAGGCGTTCGCTCTTTCTGCACCTCTCTGGTCCCGGCTCGCGTCCGCCTGGTGATTCACCGCAACTCGCCGATCCTCTGCTGCGGAGCTGTTCCCCTTCCTCGGCTTGTGTGTACGTGGGGAATTGCTCCGGCCTTGAGGCAGCGCTCTCCTTGCCAGGCTGCATCCCACGGTCTCAGGCGTCTCTCCCGAGGCGCTGGGATCTTTCTGAGCTTGCCGCCGTCCTGGCTGTGGGGGTCAAAAAATGATACGCGAACTGACGAAGCGAAAAAGGCCGAGAAGCCTTGCGATGTATGCGAGGGGTGCGAGACTGGGGTTCGGAGGGAAGGTGGCACGGGGGTTTTGTGCTTAGCGTGGGGCTCAGGAGAAGCAAGTTCCCGTGTGACAGCTTCGTCCACGTGCCCGGGTCACGGTGCTAACCCTCCTTCTCCTTGCTCTCTTGCAGACTCTGCCATATTCCCCACCATGGGTGACATGAAAACTCCAGATTTCGATGACCTTCTGGCAGCTTTCGATATTCCTGACATCGACACCAACGAGGCCATCCATTCTGGCCACGAGGAAGCTGATGCTCACATCAAGCAAGTCTCCGGGGAGCCAGGACCCCCTGACCATGTCCTCCCCCACGCGGACATCACCGCTGTCAGCGTGATCGTGAAGAACACCGTCTGTCCCGAGCAGCTCGATGCCCTGGACGGGCGCAGTAAAGATGGGCACGTCATCGGGCCCCGCTTGCTGCAGAACGGCTTTGGGGCCACCGAGATGCCCAGGTCCCCCACCTCCAGGTCTGTGGAAGCTGTGGCATCCTCCAACGGGGAGTGTTGGGTGAAGGAAAAAGGCCCCAAGCCCTTGGATATCTTCTCCCATTTTAGCCCCGATCCCAATGAAGACAATGCTGCTAACCTGATTGACCGGCCCCGGGAGTGTAAGCCAAAAGAGAAATCCCTCGCCGTGCCCTCCCTCTCCCCGTCTCCCACCCCGTCGCTGGACTGCAAAGAGCCCATGGGAGAGAGCACGGAGAACCTGCCCCCGGCTTTCCCGCAGTCCTTCGAAACAAGCCAGGCAGCGGGGGCAAGCGGGTCCCCTCCTACCATCACTTGCATAAAAAAAGAGGAGTCTGACTCGGAGGAGGTGGGCCGCGAAGCCAGCCCCAAGGGTTTGGCCGCAGCCTTGGGCGACAGTCCCTTGGATCACCTGAAATCGGTCACCGTTCGCTATTCCACGGATGATTCCCCCATCACGTCCTGGCCCGGTTCCGACCCAAACCTCGACAGCAGCACCAGCAACCTTCCCGAAGTGAAACGCTCGCCTGCCAGCCCCCGGGAGCCGTTCTTCAAGCCTTCGTCGCCGGTGGTACAAAGCCCCAGGCTCCCCGCTTCTCCAAAGCAGCTGGACAGCGTCACCCTCAAGGAAGAGCACGAAGTTCTGGAGAAGTCGTTGGGAAGTCCCCAGAGTATGTCCAGCGCTGAGGACGAGGAGGAGGAAGACGACAACAACAACGATTCCCCTTCTTCCAATTCCTCGCGGCCCCTGAAAGTACGAATTAAAACCATCAAAACGTCTTGCGGCAGCATCACCCGGACGGTGACCAGGGTCTCATCGGACTCGGAGCCGGGCTCCACCAAGGGGCCGGCCGAGCAGAGCTCTCAGGAGACTTCTCTTGAGGGTATCGGCTTCTCGGCATCGGCAGAGAAAGAGGAAGGGATCGCTCTGGAGGTGCCCAAGGAGAAGATGGAGCTCTCCAGCCCCTTGAAAGCTATCGAGGGGCCAAAAATCGTCAGTGTTCAGCTCGGCAATGGCACCAAGCTCAAAGGGACCGTCCTGCCTGTCTCCACCATCCAGAACGCCAGCAGCGCCATGCTCATCGCTGCCAGCGTGGCTCAGCAGAAATCCGTGGTGCTGCCGGCAAAGACGGGCAAAGCCGTGGCCAAGAACATCATCAATCTGGTGCCACAGACCCTGCCCAAAGCCGACACCAGGACCAACATCAGCACCGTGACGCAGACCACCACCATCACCACTACGGCCAACCAGAAAGTCAACGGCACCACAGTTGTGATGGTGCAGCCGCAGAAACCTTCCCCTACCGTCGCGGGCACGGTCATTTCCAGGAGCCAGTCCAGCCTCGTGGAAGCCTTTAACAAGATCCTCAACAGTAAAAACCTCTTGCCGACCTACAAACCCAACCTGAATCCTCCGGCCGACGCGAGCCTCGCCCTGCCTCCCTTCGGTTACCGCTGCCTGGAGTGCGGGGACTCCTTTGCCCTGGAGAAGAGCTTGGCTCGCCACTACGACCGGCGAAGCATGCGCATCGAGGTAACCTGCAACCACTGCACCAAACGCCTCGTCTTCTTCAACAAGTGCAGTTTGCTCCTGCACGCCCGGGAGCACAAGGACAAAGGCCTGGTGATGCAGTGCTCCCATCTGGTCATGAGGCCGATTGCTTTGGATCAAATGATCGGGCAGCCGGACATCACCCCGCTGGTCTCGGTGACCTCCTTGCCCGCTAGCAAAGTGACTGGCGTGGCTCAGGACGCCTTGGCCGCGGCCAACGGGGCTCAGGACCTCCCCATCCTGCCCCTGAACAGCAGCTCGGAGCAGACCAACTACAGCTGCTTCAGGTGCCTGGAGTGCAAAGAGCAATGTAAAGACAAAGCCGGGCTGGCTGCGCATTTCCAGCAGGCAGTGACCACGGGGACGACCAGCAGCACGGTACGTAGGTGGGAGGGCGCGGGACTTGGGTCAGAGCCGCAGCAAACTGTCCCTGGGGGCGTGCGACGGAAGCGGAGGGCTCTCCAAATGCGATCTAGGCAGCGCCTGCCTGTGCACGCCCGATTCCTCCTGAAATGCAGGAAGGAAAATGCGTGAGCCGGGGCTCGGTTCGTGCCCACGAGGCACTGGGTGGAGGGCAGGGAGGCTGTTGGCTGTCGACGGGCGCTAAAGCTGCCCCGTGGGTGCAGGAGCCGGGGTGCGGCTGGGAGGGAAGAGCAGGTCCCTGAGCGTCGGTGCCCTGCCTGCTGGCACCGGCTGCGGGACGGAGCCGTCCCCACGGAGCCATGTTAGAGCCGTGGGCACCGCTTCCTCTTTCGCCGGCTTGAAGCACAAATGGAGTCTGGAGAAACCGGGGTGTGTTGGGTTTTTTTTCCGTCGCCTCTTTGAGAGCCAAACTTGAGATCCCATGTGCCTCCTGCTGCTGCCAACACATCCTGGTTCGTTAGGGCAGGCAGCATCCAGTGAACGCCCAGGATTAACGCTGCCGAGGGGTGACCTTTTAGAGGCAAGGAGGGAGAAGGTCTGCAGAGGAGCCCGCTCTTCCCTGTGGCGTGTCTTCACCTTTCCCTTTGTCCAGAGACGTTCAGCCCCCCCAAACCACCCCTGCCACCAGCCCTGGCTTCCTTTGCATAGAAGGAATTTGCTGTTTCCTGGTAACTGTTTACTTGAAGCTGCTGCTGCAGCCAGGACGCAGATATTACAGCGGGGCCGCTACCGAGCAGGGCTGCTTTCTGGTTGAAGGTCACCAGGAGCGCTGAGATTCACATGCTTATATGGATCGTCCTGCGGAGCTTGCTTTGAACAGGGGAGCGTTTCTTCCTCCCACCCCCTCTCCTAGCCTCAGTGTGCGGGGACGCAGCGACAGCGGGATGCGTACACGGGGCTGTGGCCGGAGCAGTGAGAGAGCACGAAGAGGAGGAGATCGGGGAGGGGCTGGGGGAAATCGTCCTTGCCTCCCTGCAGGCACCTGCTGCAGCTGCAGTGTAGTATTTTGAGCTCAGAGAGCCCATCCCGGGGCAGCGCTTGAGCTCGGAATTCACCGTGAAGCTGCTGGCAGCCTGCGCCTAGCGCCGGTAGCGTTGTCCCTGTACCCAGCAGGCAGGCTTTCCCCAGGCCAACACTGCCTACAGACAGCTTTTTTTGCCTTTAAAATAAAAAGGCCCAGAGGCTTTCCTGGGCACGGCGAGGGATGGGGCTGGCTGAAGCCGTAAGCCTCTGTAATCCTCTTCCTCACCTGCCGCCTTCATCCCCTCTCCCCTCCCGACGTGCCCCTTGTCCAGGCTCTCTTCGGCCGCTGTTCCCATCCGACCCCTCGCTCCCTCCTGTTGCCCTGCCGCCACAATCACCCGTGGGTCTCCTGGCAGCGCCCTGGACCCCAGTCTGGGTACGGGCAGTGAGGGGAGCCCGAGGAAGCTTGCTGCACGTGGCGTCTGGCTGGGGGCTGCTCCGTTCCTTCCTCGCCCCTCCCTTGCTCTGGTTATCGCGTCTGTCAGGGCAGCTCCTGTCTGAAGCCCCATCCTGTTTCCCCGAGTCCTTGTCGGCTTCTCCCCTCCACATCCCCGTGTCGGTATCGTGGCGTGGAGCTGGAAGCAGTTTCAAAACAGTTTTGGCAGCTGGTTTGAATACGCCCCCGCTCCCTCCGGTAAAACTCCCTTGCCGAGCGGCTGGTCCCGGCTAAGCCTTGGCACGCGCTGCATCTGGGACCGATCTGTGATGAAAAGCCTGGAAAAGGCATCTCGCCTGCGTGCGCAGCCCCCTCAGCGGTTACCCAGCGAGCTGGCGTGAGCCGATCAGCTCCTGAAGCGTGCCCTGCAGAGTCCTGGCTCTTCTCGTCCGCCGGCGGCACGCGGCTTGGGGTGGCTTTGGGTGGTGCAGGCTGTCAGCCCGTCCGCCTGGGGGAGAGGCTCGGAAAGCCCTTTCGTACGCGTGGGCGCGTGCCAGGCTGAACCTCTCGCTGCTCTCCCCCCGCAGGTTTGTACGACGTGTCCCATGATCATGTCCAATCGCTGCAGCTTTAACGCCCATCAGCGCATGCACAAAAACCGGCCCCCCCACGTCTGCCCCGAGTGCGGGGGGAATTTCCTCCTGGCGAACTTCGAGACCCACCTGAAGGAGGCCTGCCTGCACTTCTCCCGCAGAGTGGGGTACAGGTAGGGCACCCGATCCTGCTGGGCACGGGCCCCGGGGAGGTGCGCGGGACCGAAGGGGACGGTGCCAAGTCCGTGGCGGGTTCCCGTTTTGCAGCTCAGCTGGGAATCCACGTTCCTTAGCGCCACCGGTGCTGGCTGCGGGGCTGAGGGTGGGCGTCTCACCTTAGCCCTTCTGTGCTCTCACCCCTTTAACCCTGGGGGAATTTTCCTCTTTCTGGGACCTCCTGGCCGCTGTTCCAGCCTCAGCCGTGGCCGGCAGTGTCAGAGCCCCATGATCTCTTCCACCTCCGTCTGAGCTGCCTGGGCCCTGGACCCACCAGTGCTGGGCAGGCCTGGTAGCTCCAAACTGGAGTCCTCCCAGAGCCCAGAACTGTTTGGATCCTGGTGTCTGTTGGGGCAGGGGCCCTTGCCAGGTCCCACGGGCAGACAGGGAGCGGGTGCGGGCCCTTGGGCTCTGGATTCTCTTTGCCGTTAGCGCTTGGTGCGCACCAGTCCCCGGCACAGCCGAGCTCCCCTGTGCCGTTTGTCCCCTCCCGCTTTCCTCCCGCTCTCCTCCGCTCTCCAGGTGCCCGAGCTGCGCTGTGGTCTTCGGCGGGGTCAACTCCATCAAGTCCCACATCCAGACCTCCCACTGCGAGGTGTTCCACAAGTGCCCCATCTGCCCCATGGCGTTCAAGTCAGCCCCCAGCGCCCACGCGCACGTCTACACGCAGCACCCCGGCTTCAGCAACCAGCAGTCCAAGTAAGTGTTCCCTGTGAGCTGACAGCCCGGCAGATCTCGCCAGGAGAACCGGGAGCATCCCCGGCGGGTGGGGTGCTGGGGGAAGTGCTCAGTGCCAGCATGGGTTGCTGCATCCGTCTCCTTTTTGCTGGGTCAGGCTGCGCCCGGGGCGGCTCCCAACCCCCCGGCCAAAGGGCTTCTTCCAAGTTTCTCTTGATCCAAGCCCAGGCTGTGCTTCAGTGGTGTTTTTCCCTCCGACAGAATGATTTACAAGTGTGCAATGTGCGACACGGTCTTCACTCACAAGCCCCTGCTGTCCTCCCACTTCGACCAGCATCTGCTCAACCAGCGGGTCAGCGTCTTCAAGTGTCCCGACTGCCCGCTGCTCTTCGCCCAGAAGCGCACCATGCTGGAGCACCTCAAGGTAGCGCTGTGGCCGGGCTCGGCGCTCTTTGCGCAACCCATTGAAAGCTGGCCTTCACCAGGGCGCCTGGGGGCCGCAGGCTTTCCTTCTAGGCGGCTGCGGTGCTGGGGGGAGAATCCCGGCTCCAGACGGCTGCCGACGCCCTTGTCTTTGCCTTCCAGAACACTCACCAGCCCCAGAAGCCCAAGGAAGACCTGGCAAAGAAGACGGCCGTCCTGCTCACGCCAAAGCAGGAGCCTGTCGAGACCCCCGTGTCCAAGATCTCAGAGGAGTCATCGTCCTCCACGGAGGAGGATGAGCCGCCCAGCTCCCCGGAGCTGCGCAAGACCAAGCGAAGCCGCTTCCAGCGCAAGACGGTCAACAAGTCGAAGGGCAGCGGGTGGACGTGCGGCGTTTGCCACTCCTGGTTTCCTGAGCGCGACGAATACGTCTCCCACATGAAGAAGGACCACGGCAAGGTGAGGAGAAGGCCGAGGGCTCCAGCTCTGGCTCCCAAGCCCTTGGGAGCGTGGGCAGGGGATGTTTATGGCACCGAGCAGCGGGGCAGCACAGCCCGGTTCCTTGCTGAGCCCGGAGCACGTTCTGCCGCGGTCTGGGCGTTCCTTCTCCCCCCAGCACAAACTCGGTCGGGGCCAAGGATTTGGGGAGCAGGGACATTACCTGTTCTGGTGAACAGCAAAGACCAGGTGCTCGTTACCCAAGCGGGCAGCCGTGGGATGGGCAAGGAGAGGAGATCTGAGGCAGCGCCGAGTTCCTGCGTCCAGCTTCTCCAGGCGAAGGGAGCCCCGCTCTCCAGCCTCTGGGCTCCCTGTGCGCTACCCACCTCCCTCCTTGTTTCTTGCAGTCAGTGAAGAAGTTCCCGTGCCACCTGTGCGAGCGTTCATTCTGCTCCGCTCCCAGCCTCCGGAGACACGTGCGAGTGAACCACGAGGGGATCAAGCGCGTCTATCCCTGCCGGTACCCACAGCGCCTTCGGGGCTTGGCTGAGAAAAGGGGCCTGGTTTAAGAGGGGTGACTTCGGTTTCCCTCGGTCAAGCTGGTGTGGGGAGGACAAAGCTACAGATGGTTGAAGCGTGATGGAGACGGAACGGGTGTCTTGGAATTAGGAGGGAAAGGAGGTACCGGGGAGGACTCCGGGGTTTTATACCCTCTAGGAGAAAGTGGATGAGCATGTTTGTGGTTAGCATCGGGGTCAGGATGCCGGGCCTGGAGCGGGCGCTTCACTGCCTCCCTGCTCTGGCCCTGCAGGTACTGCACAGAGGGCAAACGGACCTTCAGCAGCCGCCTCATCCTGGAGAAACACATCCAGGTGCGACACGGGATCAAGGTGACCGACCAGACGAAGAGCCAGGAGGTCGTTATCGCCCGGATAGGGACCGGCGCCGCGCAGGTACGAGGGCTCTGCTCTCTCGGGGTGCTCGCAGAGGGCTGGGGCCTCGCGGAGGTCTCGGGCAGGGCTGAAGGCATCGCCATGAGCCCCGATCCTGGTTTGCTCTTGCCTCCACACATCCTGCAGCGCCTGGGACCAGCGGCTTCCTCCCACTGTGAGGCCCAGCGCCCGCTGGGTGGGTGCAGGCGCCGTCTGGGCACAGCTTGCTTGGCTGCCACCTCGCTGCCAGCGTGGCGGGGTTTGAACCGGGCTGGCTCAGCCTCTCGCTGTGCGCTGGGAAAAAAGGCAGAACGTCTCCTCTGGCTCAGAGCTTGCTTAGGAGCTGCCCCGGGCTGCGAGGGGCGAAGGCGCCTGGCGCGAGGGGTGCAGGCAGCTCAAGGGCCATTGTGGGAGCGCCTTGGCCAGGGTTACCGGCAGGGGCACAGCTCTCAGGGCCTTTATCTGAGCAAATACCCGTAGGAGCCCGTTGGGAAATCCCCGAGGAGGCTGGTTTCTGCCGGGAGCTGCTCGAGTCGGGCACCCATTAATGCTCATCTGAACCGTTCCCGCAGATGTCCAGTCGGAAGCGGAAGCTGTCCTCGGACGAGGGCGACTCGTGCAGCGAGGAGCCCGACAGCACCACCCCTCCCTCCAAGAACCCCAAGGGCGACCGCAAGGCCCCGTTCCGGTGCCGAAAATGCGGTTACCTCGCCAGCAGCTCGGCCGACTTCCAGGAACACATCCCCCAGCACCGGACTGACGAGAGCTCCCACCAGTGCCGGGAGTGCGGGCTCTGCTTCACCTCCCAAGTCTCCCTCAACCGCCACCGCTTCATCACCCACAAGAAGAAGAAGGGAGCGGGCGAGATGGAGGAGCCGGGGCCGCGGAGCCCCCTGGAAGGAGGCGCCCAGCACGCAGCCGACGGCAAACTCTCCTGCAAGGTATGCGGCCGGTGCTTCGACAGTCAGCTCAACCTCAAGACGCACTTCCGCACCCACGGCATGGCCTTCATCCGTGCCAGGCAGAACGCGAGCCCTGAAAACTAGGGCCCTGGCAGAGGGGGAACGAGACGTGTACATAACCGGCACAGAGCTCTGCGACGGCGGCTGCCGGTGCCTGCCTGGGCTCCCCCTCCCTCCCTCCCTCCTCTGGGCAGCGTTCCCACATGGGCTCGGATAAAGGAGCCATGAAGAGAGACGAGAACCCGCCTGGCGCGACTCGACCTGATGCCGTGTGCCTGGCTCGCTGCAGCGGCTCGGCCGGTGTCCCCCCTGGGCCGGGGGTCTCAGCCCAGCCCGGGCTGTGGGCGGGAGCCGGGATTCCGGCTGCCGTACTGTGCAGGAGATGAAGGGCAGAGGCCGGACTTGCTGCGCTGCTCTCGGGGAGACCAAGCGGTTCGTTCACCGGTTCATTCACCGTTCGCTGCTCTGCCCTCGCGCGAGGACGTGACCCGCCCCGCAGCCGCTCGGGTCTGCGGAGAGGGACAGTGGCCTTCCTCCCGCGGGGACGAGGATGGGAGAGTGACACCTGCCACCTGCGGCCGGCGTTGGCAGTCCCCAGTAACGGGCTCTTCTTCTACACCGCGAGCCCCTTCCCGGCCGCTCCATCCAGGACGCGCCGAGCTGGCAGGGAAGCCCGGCCGAGGCAGCGGCAGCCCCTGGGGAGTGCGGAGCTGGGCAGGACGAGGGGAGACTTCTCCACCGCAGGACAGCAACGCCTGTGCTGACGATAACGTCGCAGCAAAATCCACCACCTTTCACCTTTTCCTTTTTTTTTTTTCTTTCCCTTTCGAATGTTGCTTATTTTGTATTTTGCCGGGAGCCATGGGGAGAAGCCGATTCCAGACTCGTGGCCGGTCTCCGTAATTGCGGAGAGGTGCCCCAGCCCCTCTTCGACTCCGCTCGCCTGCCAGACGCGCGAGGTCCCTCTTCACCATCGCTTGCGCTAGCGGGGCGGCGCTGGCCCACGGGCGCTCGTCGCGTCATGCCCCAGGACACCTGCGCTCGGGCTGGCCAGCAGCCTTCCCCGGGGGTGAGGAAGAGGAGGAGATTTTCGTTTGGCAATGGAAAAACAGAAGCCAAAAGGTGGCCTCCGGGCGAGACTGGCACGAGCCCGGCAGCACCGCCACCCCCCGGCACCACGAAGCCGCACCGAGCGCCGGGGCTGCAGCGAGCGGGGGTCTCCCCACGCCCCGACTGGGATCTGCGCCGGCCGCTCTGTGGGCAAAGGGGCCGTGAGGAGGGAAAGCCGCTGCCAAACGCCGTTACGGACTGCAACGCTGACGGTGAGTCTTGGGGGGGCTTTTCCCAGGGGCGCTGGCATCACCCACTGCCGCCCCCTCCCCTTCCTGCCACGCTCCGGGGGTCGGGGGCTCTGCTACCACCCGGCCTGCGGACAGGCCCAGCTCTACCGGCTGCTCCTCCTCGGCCATCCCCTTCGCGGGCGCAGAGCGGCTCCCGGCACAGCTCAGCACCACCGTGCCCGACCGAGCTCCCCTTGGGCCGCTGCGAACCGCGTCCCTGCGCACACGCGTGGGCGAGAGCTCGGCCCCGGCGCAGCGGGGGTCTCGCCGCCGCGGGGCTCTCACCGCGCTCCCCCGTTACCTTCGGGGAAGGAGAAAAAAAAAAAAAAAAATCCTCCGGAAAAGAAACTTTCTACTTGTTCTGTTCGTTTAGCGCCTGTGCTTGGGGTAGGGTGTTTGTGTGAGTAATTATTTCAGTAACTTAACTTCGGGCTCCTTTCCTTGTGAATAACCTCTAACACGCTGTGTAAAGTTGTACCATGTCCAAGATCTCAGAGGAGTCATCGTCCTCCACG
>VZSC01001601.1:56214-67092 GCA_013398225.1 Steatornis caripensis
AGACAGTGCAGGACCCATCTTGGAGGTTTAACGTTTAAACACGCAGGGAAGAAGCGAAGCGTTCCCGCCACACAGCGCTGGGACAGCAACCTGCCCCGGCGTCTGCAGCACGGGGATCCCGGCCACGGCTCCGTCCGTCTTCTGGCACGGGCGGCGTGGCCGAAGACGTCCAACCACCACATCTCAGACCTCCTCCTGCAAAGAAACGCTTCCCAGCGCTCCCCTGGTTTCCAGCCCCAGCGTCAGGTTACGGCAAATTCCTCCCCTCCAGATCTCGAGTTGCTCCGGTGGAAAACTGAATACGGAGCAGGCCCTGCCCATTTAATCCACCCGTTGTCTGTAAAGGCATCGGCGAACGGGACACACCTGGGCTCTGGCAAAACGCAGCCGCTGCCCTGGAAAGCGGGGCTGGAAGAAAGGCCGAGCCCACCCGCCGCGAACCGGAGCGACGCAAGACGACACGAGTTCCGCGCTCGCGGCTTTTCCTTTGCGCGCCTCTGCATTAACTGAAAAGTAACAAACGCACAGCAGATTTATTCCACCAGAACCATACCGCGGGACTGTGCTAGGGACACAGAAGTCGGCGAGGATTGAAAACCCACAGCGCCAACGGCCCTTGAAATAAAACCTCTCCTGCCTGTCATTACGGCGGCGACGCAGCACGAGGCGACAACCGGAAGGCAGAGACCTCAGCGGGGAGAATTCTTCCGCAGAAACCAAGCGCCACGGCTGCGGGCGACCGCGGGGGAAAGGACAGCTTCGTCCCAGGGGCGGCCACTGACTTCGCCAAGAGCCGCCCCCCACCACGCTCTAAAACCAACGCGGGCTTTAAGTGGCACTAATACCTGCTTTGGGCCCTCTGGAAGACCTGGCACCGCGCTTCAGGGAAGGCGCGGAGCAACGGGCAAAGGTCCAAAGGAGAAATAAAAACGCGGGGGTCCAGAACAGGCGAGCTACGGGAGACGTAGGAGACGCTGAAATTGTTCGGTGGCGACAAGACCGACGGGAGATGGGAAAATGACCCTGAAATCGTTTGGCGGAGAAAAGACCGATGGGAAAATAACCGCGGCGGACACGGAGGGACGCCGCGGAGAAGGGCAGGCGGTGCCACCACCTCCTCGGCAGAGCTGAGAAGCAGCTTTGGGAAGGGGAGACAGGGAAACCCTCCCCGGGAAACAGCCTGGATGGAAGCCCTGCGGCACGCGGCAGCGCCTCTGGCACGGGCAGAGCTTTGAGGACGCGGCCCCCAGGGTCTTTCAGGGGTGGGTGGGCCGCACCCGCCCTGCTCCGACCTCTCCTTGCCCCGCACCTCTTGCCTCCAGCTTGCACCTCAGATCTACGCCCACCCGCAAGCGCACTAGCCCAACGCTTCGGCTTTTCCTCCCTGCAGCTCTTCCAGAGTTTGATCCGTTTCTCCTGCTCCTCCACGGCCTCCGGTCACAGCTCAGAAGGACCCGGCTTCTCTGCGAACCCTCTTCTCCGTCCCCCGGCGCCCTCGGGCGCAGACAGCGAGCTACCCGCCTTCGCACACCAGCTCCACGGCCGCAGCGCGCAGGAACGCTGCGTCAGCGAGACACGACAGCTGGAGAAACGTCATGTTTCACCCTCAGCTCGGTTGTATCTGGCTTTTTTTTTAAAAAAAAAAAAATCAGACAGGAGAGAGACACGCGCAGCTGAACGCTGGATGAGTTCGCAGGCTGGGGCCAGCGCAAGCGCAGACGCTGCAGGCAGCGCGCGGCAAGGGGACTCGGGCCTTGCAGCCTTCCGTAACCCGGACAAACTGACTTCTTGGTTTTACATTCGAGTTTCGCAATTTTTCGCGACGAGAGAGAACCAGAAGTTTCTCGGGCGGCGCAGCACAAGCGGGCTCCCGACCCCGCAGCTCCACGGCGCAGACGCCGGCAGCAGGGACGCGGCGCACGGAGGGAATGAAGGGACTCCCAGACGGCACGCACGAGCTTTCGCTGCTGTAAAAGCTCGAGTTTAAGGAAGTTCGAGGAACAAGCCAAGGGCCGGGCCCAGCGCAACACAATTCACACGTCTGCGGGTTTCCTGGACCGAGGGAAAACTGACCTGTAGATTAAAGTATCTTAAAGTCGATTAAAGTAGTGAATCCCAGAATTTGCTGGAATTTACGCCAGACGTGCACGCCCGCCCCGCCCCGGCCAGCTCCAGGGAAGCTGCTTTTTGCAAGGGATCGCTGGTTTCCAACCGGAGGCAATACCATCCAGCACTTAAAATAATCCGGGTGCAGGAAGCTGGCCGGGGATATTCGGAGGCCGGGGAAGTTCTTAGAGCGCCTCGAGTATCCCTGTTGCTGTGCAGCGTTTAAGCAGCTTGCCCGGCCTCCGGATCAAAATACGTTTCAAACGTTGCCAAGAGAAACTCTCTGCAGCGCTGCTTCCATCCATCATTTATGCAAAGCTTCGGTTTCCATCATCCAAGCAGCTGCAGCCAGCGTGAGCAGGAGAGACCTCGGCGCGTCCCGCTCTCCGGCGGCCGATGGGCACAGACGTGACGGATTCATTTCCCTGTCGGCCAACGCCACGGCCCCGGCTCACAGCTGGGTTTTTGCCCAAGAACCGCGGGGAGCGGGACAGCGTAGTTTTAACTCGAAACCAGCCCGGACGACTGCTGCTTCACGCTTCCCAAACCGCCTTCAAACCCTTATCCAAAGGAGCCTTGCCCAAGTCCGGCAGACAGGCAGGAGACCACGCGGCCCCTTCCGACGATTTACAAGCCAGCGCGGAGCCGAGGGAACGGGGGAATCGCAGGCAAGGCAGGAAAGCCAAGAAGCACTCCACCGCCACGAAAACGGTCACGAGATCTCGAATGTCTAGACAGAGCTGCGGGGAAGGCGGCTTCCAAGGGCTCGTCCACACGAGGCAGAGCTGACCCAGAAAAGGAGCCGCGTGGAGCCTGGCTGCTCTGCCCCGCTGCACGGCTGCCCAGCCCCGCCGGGACGGGACCTTTGGTTCCGCGGTTTTCCGAGCCTGCCGAGCCATCCCCGCCGGAGAGGTGAACCGCCTCCCCGGGGGAGTAGTTCAACTCCGGGTCAGGGCAGCGGAAGAGGCATCGCTGTTCTCCGACGTGGTCAGCAGCGCTCATAAAGTCCGCATTTAGCGCCAGATCAGCCCCTCCGCCCTCCTCTCCCGCTCGGCATCCTCGTCTCTCAGCCCTGCTTTTCTCACCATCCCAGCTCACGCTAAAACCCATCAGCCCTCCAAGAAACAAAGCAGTAAAATAAAAAATTCCCGCTTCCAGCTCTCCTCCCTCCAGCCTTGCATCCCTGCTATCGAGGATGCCGCTCGTCGTTCTGCTCCAAGTCTCTGCGTCAGCAGACGTGCGAAACGAATAATCCGCATTTGCTCTGGGAGACACGCTCTCCAGCGAGCGCGCGCGGAGCCTCGCAGCGTGCACCGATGCAGCAGCTCAGCACCAAAGCCAAAGCAACTTCATGCCGCTAACTTTTCAACACTTACAAATGAACGCCGCAAAGCCCACGGGAGCTGTTCGGGTTTGGAAGACGCGTAACGTGCATATGCCCGAGTTCACCTATTTAATTGTCGTTTGTTTTGGCATTAAACTGCATTAGCGCCCAACCCTGGAAAGCAGCTGCACAGCCCGGCCCATCCAGCGGGGAAAGCCTGGCTTTGCACCGTTTTGGAGCTGTGAAAAAAGGACAGAGACGCAGAGCTGAGCTCGGCACGAAGCCCACAGCTGCAGCTCTGGGCCCTGCAGCCGGAAGGGTGCGCGCACCGGAGGCTCGTTTAAGCCGGGGCACCGGCACGGCAGAGCTGGGGGGTATTATCTGCTCTCGTCCTGCTCCCAGCTCTCGGCTACCCAGGGCCTTTTCTGCCTGCGAATAAACCTCATCGTTGCTAAACCTGAACAAGTCGGGACAAGGAGGAAATCAGATTTCCAACAGCACTCAGGTGGCTGCAGATTACAAAAGAGACGCCGGCCGAGTTGCCCAAACCGTGTGGGAATTCAGCAGCGTAGGAAGCGACTCCGTCCTCCTGCCCCAGCCTTCTGTCTTACCTTGAAGCCACCTAACGCCCTCCCTTCCCCTCACACCAAGAAAACTCTCCCTCCTCCGGAGCCCCAGCACCCTCGAGCGTGACCCGCCGGTGCGCGTCAGTTGGCTTAGAGACACGGGAATCAAAACCTCGATCATTTGCAGCAACTCGGACAAAACCACGTTGCGCTAAGGGAGCGGCTACGAGATGAGAACCGACCGCACGAGCACGGCCCAAGCTTCCCTTCCCAGGCAGGCTGGGCCTTGGAGAGCCCCAACGTTACCTCTTCCTCGCTCTCGACTTTGGGATTGCTGGCTG
This sequence comes from Steatornis caripensis, assembly GCA_013398225.1. Taxonomy (NCBI): domain Eukaryota; kingdom Metazoa; phylum Chordata; class Aves; order Caprimulgiformes; family Steatornithidae; genus Steatornis; species Steatornis caripensis. The sequence goes on from VZSC01001601.1 coordinate 60,552, forward strand.
TGCGCTTCAGATTGCTGCTCAGGCTGATGGTGACGGTGGCGTCCGACTTGGACCTCTGGTGAGTCCTTTTGGAAGGAGAGAGCCCCGTGTCGGGCGCTGGGCTCAGAGACGGCAGCTCCCTCTTCTTGTGAGCTGGCTTCAACTCGTCCGAGAGGATGAGTTTCCGCAGCTTGGTCCCGCGGGAGTGTCGCTGAGTGGAGATGTGCATGTCCGAGGAGTAGGCGCCCAGCAGCAGGGCACACTGCAGGGAGAAGTTGATGCTCTGCCGGCAGCGGTGCACGATGTAGGGCTTGATCGCATCTCCCACGTCCTCGTCCATGTGAATGTACATATTCAGCAGCTGTGGCAGGTAGAAGTCCACCTCTTCGTTCCTAAAGCAGAACAACCTATTCCCAATGTAGGCCTGCACACCAGGTTCCTTTGAATTGTACAAGTATGAAATGGCCATGGAGATGTCAAAGAGTTTGGATTCAAAGAGCCGGAGGAGCCAGGACTGCTTAGCAGAGTTATTCTTCTGCCGCTTCCGAGCCGTTTTCACCGTGTTGGCCGTGGGCTCGTCCTCCTCCTGGATCTTCGAGGCCGTGCCAGGCGGATCGTCCAAGCACTTGATTTCACAGCCCTCCCCGACGTCTCCGTTGGCCAAATCCACCGCGGTCCGCGGGGCGCGCTCTGCCTCGCTGCCATCGCCCGCTTTCGTTAAGCTGTCGGAGGAGACGCCGTGCATCAGCTTGACCTTCTCGAGGACCTCTTCGCAGGCTTTCTTCGCCACCTCGGGGTCGATGACCTCCAGCTCCCCGACACCTTCCGTGATGACGCTGAGAGACGTCCCGCCATTCCCTTGGGGCGCTGAGCCGGGCGCCTGGTCCAAGCCGGTCCCTCGGGCTGGGTCTACGACAGAGTCTCCCATAGCAGTGGCAGGTCTGCAAGCTTCAAAGCTGAAAAAAAAAAAAAAAAAAAAAGAAGACGAAAGGAGTCAGGGACACAACCTGCGGAGGAGACCCGCTGCCAGCCTGAAGGTGGGAAAAAAGGGGTCCGCGCCGGGATACACCTCGGGGGAACCCGAGAGCTGAGAGGAGGTTTGGTGCAAACCTTCTCAAAAAGCCTTTGCCTAGAGAGGGAAGGTGCCCCAAGCCAACGCACGCGACGCAAGGCGGCCCGGCGCGACGCCGAGCCGGGTGCGTTGGGTTTTAAAGGCCTTCTTGGTGCCCCTTCCAGTCGGACTTGAAAGAGAGCTGGAAGCGTCTATCAGCCATTACGCAAAATGTCCCCGTTACCATGACAATTAAAAAAATTGAGCAAGCCAAAAAGAGAAAGAGACGGAGAGGGGGGGAAAAAAATAAGCAGGTTGCTTTATGCTCTCCCCAACAAAGGCATTCTGAGCGCTTGGGATTAGAGGGCCACAGGCTGGGCGGACCCCGTGGCTCCGCTCCCTGCTAGGGACCACGGAGTTAATCCCTCGTGCTCAGCTTTCGCCCATCCGACCTCCCTTCGGGCCAGAGGGCGGCAGCGGTAGGCGCCGCTTCGACGGTGAAATCCCCCGCTGGTGCCGGGCGATGGGCGAGCAGAGAGCCGGAGCAAGAGCCAAGTTTGTCGCAACAAGGTCCCCGGTTCCAAAGTCCAGACACTACCGCGCAGGTTCCGTATCCTCACCCAACGATCAGCACTTCATTACGCTTTTAAAACAAGGTAAACGAGGCACTGGACAGACTTCCCGGTTTGTCGTCTCGCTAAAAAGAGCAGCGGTGCACCCGTGGATAACCAGCAAGAATAAAGGCGGCCAGCGCCAAGTGAAATCGCCCTCTAAAAATAAAATAAGGCACTCTGCTCAAGCTAACGTCGTTACCGCGGCTCCGGCTGCTTCCTTTATTGCTCGTACGCTACGAGACGACAGCTCGTGATCAGCAGAAGGGCACGGTGCCTTTTACAAGCGTTGAGCACCGCAAGCAGATTGCCAATTCCCTCCTGCTTTTCACGTCCAGCACGGTGGAAAGAATTACTATCTTTGGAAAAGGAGCTCGCGGAACCGTTTGCCGCCTGTCTGCTCCCGCCACGACCCCCAGCCCCGGTTCTGCCCGCAGAGGCTGCGCCGGCAGGCTCTCGCAAGGAGGTCTTTCCCCGTTAATTTAACGGCCTTGTTTCATCTGTTTGTTTTCACGAGCCATTACGGCTCCCGACGCGGGAGAAAGGGGCGAGGACACCCACGGCGTTTCTGTCTAAATATTCCAAGCGAGGGAAAACAAGGTCGGCGTGTCCAGATGCGAGCGCCGCTTCCCAGGGACCGGTTTCCTCCTCTTGTTTTCAAAGCACTTAAGCTCTGACTACGAGGTGAAAAAAGCCTGACCAAAGTTCAGCAGTCTGAACCGACATGAATAGCATCTTTCACCCCGTCCGCACGGCGGCGACGCACAACGTTTCCCTCTGTGCTTGCCGTTCCCTTTGGTACAAATCCCGCGTGCTTCAAATATTTGTGGTCATTAGATCCTAAAGACCCCGCGCGCTGAAGGAAGTTGTTTTTCCTTCCTAGCGAGCGCAGCCTCGCCCCACGAAAGCCCAGACGACCTAATTTTTAAATTAACACCACGCCGGCAAAAAGGAGATCCTTCGGCGGGATCCGAAGAGACGCGGAGCGCAGCCGGCTCCAAGGAAGAGTCGCAACGCAGCTCTGCTCGCGCCAGCACTTGGGGGGCTCCTTCAAACGTTCGCGTCAAGACAACTGGGATGACAAACCGGTGAAAAACAACACCACAAGCGGCAGCATGCGCCGGAGTCCCAAACGCGGCTCCGCGGCCACGCGCCGGCGGCAGAGGTACCCGCGATCCGGGGCAGCTCGCTCGCCCGCGGGGGCTTTCCCAGCCCCGACTCATTTATCCGACGCAAGGAAATACTCTGGACATCCTCCTTGCTGGGCCGCAGAGGGAGAACAAGCGCGTAGGATCCCGTTAAAGCTCCCTCCCCGTAAACACAGGGCACGCAGCAGAAGCCTGGGGCAGCGTGACAGCACGCGCTGCAAGTCTGGATGTCAAACCGCCTCCGCGGGAGAGGCTGGATCCGACCCGACCTACTCACGCAAGCTATCCCGACGGCTCCGAGGCGCCCGCGTCGCACGCACAGTCCCCGCGAGCAGAGCCGCTCCCGCCGCCAGCCCAAACTCCCGGACCCTTTCCTTACCTCCACCCGGCCGGTGAGGCCCGGAGGGGCCCGGCGTGCCGGCTCTGTGCCGGAGCGGAGATGGCTGGCCAGAGCTCGCAACTGCTGAGTGGGTTAAACTTGGATTAAGGAACTGCGCAAGATAAATCCACCCCCGGGCCGCAGGGTTACCTCTACACCCGCACGGCTTTGAAATCCGTGCATTGCCTTTTTTTTTTTTAAAAAAATCAGCACATTGCTTTTTAAAATTGTTATTATTATTTGCTCTTCAGCAACCCCCCCCACCTCCAACACTTACACAGGCGCCTTCTTTGGTGACACGCCGGCAATGGGGCCGTTCGGAGCCCGCCAAGGACACGTCTGCGCTCCTAGCACTCCCTGAAAACCCCAGTGTGGGAATTCACTCCCCGCCTCCCGCACCTCTCCGCATTTTTCCGCGATTCACATCACCATTTGTTAAACGTATCACGACGTAGTATTTACCTCTCGAGGCTCAGCACAACTCCCCTATTCCAAATCGCTGGTCTCAACAGGGATAAAAACCCCATCAGCTGCACACAATGAAGCAATCCAGTCTGGAAAACAGGCTGAGCTGAATTCATGTGGTTCATCCTCCACCCACAGCCATAACGGGCCAAGTTTCTCTCTGGTGGAACAGCCCTGAAGCCGCTGATTAAATACGAACTAAAGGGAAGCCCCCATTAGCACAGAAACTACCGACGGAGCAGCCGCGTGCCGGTGCAGCGATTCGAGAGCACAGTTCCTTCAGGAAGGGACAAAAGCAGAGGGAGATCCACGGGAACAGAGCTGTGGCTTTACAGGGGGAAAAAAAACCAAAAGAAGTCTCGCTCCTGCCTGACTTGAATAAGAAATATTAGCCCTGGCAAACAACCAGGCGGACAGGATGAAGCCTCACCAAGACATCTGGTCTCTATTACGCTGCATTACTTTTTGTTTTGCTCAGCACTGACGGCCTTCGGCATCTTAGTGCGCCTTCGGCAAGGCCACACGGGTTGGGACGGGGGCGGCAAACACCAGCGCGGTGCCGGAGGGGGACGCCCCGCGGGTGCCCCTCGCTACGCTGAGGGCAGAGCCCCTGCTCCCCAGGGAGCCCCGCCGGACCCGCTGCCAACAGAGCGGCCCAGTGCAACTTATTAGGCAACAGCTTAGAGGTCGGGGAAACTGAGGGACGAAGGGACTGTGCGTGACTCCGACCCCGAGGACGGACTCTGCCCATAAACCTCCCCTGCCGCACAAGGTCACTGCTTTGGGGCTATTCTCCGACGGAGCAGCGGCACTTCGCCGCGAAGCAGGTGGAGCAAATAGCGGGCAGAAAGCAAATACACGAGTTTGCAGGAAAAAGGGCAACGGGAAGCCCCGAGGCAGAGACCGAGCGATCGCTGGCGCCACAGACGGACAGGACGGGCTCCCCCATCCGCCGCGGGACCACCGTGCGCCAGGCCGCGGGACGGAGGAGCCTTTGAGAGCCTTGCCTCGGGAAACAGAACAAGTGCCGGGCAAGCGCGGCTCCTCTCAGGTGAATCGGGGCCCCGAACCAGCACCCCGAAGCCCCGACCCATCCACCAGCAGTTTTCTTAACAAACCAGCAGGTTACGAGCAACGCTCTGTTGGCAGAAACAGCAGCAGCTACAGCAGCCGCCGCGGGCAGCCTGCGCTCGCTCACCCCTTAGCTCTGCGCCGCGTGACTCCTAAAACCCATGCCGGTCCCCAGCGCGGCGGTGGGGCTCACCGGCTCGGTGACAGCATGGCACCGCTCAGCTGTGCCGGCAGGGTGAGACGTGGGAGGCTCTGCTCCGGTTCGGCCTCGCCGAGACGCTCTCGCTGGAAGGACTCCGCACCACGGTGCCCGGTTGTCTTTGGCCAAGCCTGCGTGTCCAAACCAGCCACAACGCCGGGGCTCGCACAGGCGCGACAATGACTCACCCCTAAATGTGGAATAAAGTAAAAGCCACGCTGCAAGAAACTCCGCAGGAGAATGACAACCTACACAACGCACGAAAGAAGGGATCCCTGCGCCCCTCGGCCTCTTGGCTCCTTAAGGGAGAGATGCCCCACACTCCCCGTTCCGAACGTCCATCCTCGGCAAGCTATTTGTAACTTGTCTTTGAGGAGCTTTTCCTAGGAAGTCGTTCCGCCTCCCCCGCTGCGGAGCACCAGCCCCCGGGCTGCAGAGGGGACCGGGGCGCAGGCAGGAGGGAAAGCCGCACCCTGCCAGCCCCAGAACCGCACCGCCAGCGCTTCCTTCGCTCCTTCCCCCTCCACAAACGACAAGCCCCACGGGAAGGAGTTAAATCCAGCGAGTGACTTCAGAACTTAACTTCCCCGTTTATAAAAACACTAATTGTGGGAGCACTGACATCTCTCTCACCTCCGAGAGACGCCGAGAAGGGCCCCAGCCCTTCGGAGACGCCGAATTTTGCTGCAACAGGTGCCGATGCGGCCGAGGAAGCCCTTCGCAAACCCCTCCACGCATTCCACAGCGGCGCCTCATCCGACACCTTACTCACACAAAAGGCGTCCAACCTTTCAGTCCTCTCCCGTCACACCTCCCCGCCCCTGACGAGCATTAATTACGATTCCCGAGCAAGCGAGGACAAACCCTTCCACCCCAGCAACCTGTTTTCGGAGCACAGCAAACCCTTAAGCGAGCCGCGCTGGCACGGCCACCATGGGAAGTTTCCTCCTCCCAGTGATCACAAGGTATTCTGTGCCCGAACGCTCCCACGCTCGTTTCTGTATGCAAATTCACTATTTCACGTCGCTGCTGTTACCCACAGCCACGTCCGAGCCTTTCGCTAAAGCGCAACTCGAAATAAGCTGTCTAGGTGCGCGGAAGCAGACGGAGAAAAGGCAGGAGCCCACATCCCCGGCTCGGACGCTGCTGCCGCCACTCCAAGCACGGACCCCGACGTGCGCGACGCCGAACCAGCCGTGATCTAAGGAGCACGCGACCGCGGCACAGACCGAAATCCCACGCGGATTTCCAAGAAGTCAGCGACCACGGTCGCCGCCGAGCAGACGGCAGGTTGAGCCGCAGACCCCTCGGCGCTCCCACGAGTCGACGGCGGCCTCCGACACAGCTTCTGACACGGCCGCCGGCTCGCACAGGGAGCGATGGAGTCCCCGAGGGGCGTTCAGAACCTCAGGAGGCGCGGAAAAGCCTCGGCTCTTCCAGGCAGCGCCGGGACGGCAGCAGCGCTGGGCGCAAGAGCTGGAAGCCAGCATTTCCCTGCGCCCAGTTGCTTCCCCGCGCTGCTTCTCGAGAGTTTCAGCGCGGGTCGAGCAGAGCCAGGGGACGGCGAAGGGAGCGATTAAACGTTATGATTGTTTATCACGCCTGAAGTCACTCTCAAGTTGGAGGAGAAGTTTGGGG
>VZSC01001601.1:78293-89448 GCA_013398225.1 Steatornis caripensis
GCCGCCGCTGCGGAGGACGACGACGGCCTCTCGGTTTTATTTAGGCGAGCGTAGGCTGCGCGGGTCGCCGGCGGTTTGCTGAGCGCGTGAAGCTCCGGGAGCCGCCACGCACGGGGATGTTGGGGCGCGGGGAGGCTTGGGGCGCCGCGGAAGGTGGCTACACCCAAATATCGGAGGTGCAGTCGCCGCCGGGGTAGCGGATCTCGTGCGCCAGGCAGGGCCCGCCGGGCTCCTTCCCAAAATCCACCAGGAAGCTCTCGTTGACGGTGAGGCCGCCCTGCGCCGTGTCCACGTCCAGCTGCAGCATCACGGAGCCGTCCCTGCGGGGAGCGGGGAGGCTGGGGGAGGCGGCCGTCCCCGCCGCCCCATGAGGGGAACCGCTCCTGCCCCCAAGGAGCGGCCGAAATGCGCTCCCCGAGCTGCGGGGCCCGCCTGTCCCCCCCGACGGGCTCGTACGATTGTCCCCGTTCACCAAAGCTTTCTTACTTGATGAGGTCGGGGTAGAACTGCCTGTCCCAGGCGCTGTACAGGGACGTGGTGACGTACAGCCTCTTCCCGTCCAAGCTGAGCTGGATCATCTGGGGTCCCCCCGGCACCCTCTTCCCCTGCGAGCGAGGGCAGCCGTGCTGCGGAGGGTGCGGGACCGGGGGACACCTCCACCCTCCCCGGCCTGCCAGCGCGGGATGCTGTGTGCATCCCAGGGGACTTCAGCCCCGCCACCGCCGCCCAGCGTGCTCCGCGGCAAAGCCATCAGCATCCCCGCCGCCGGCATCGCTCAAGGCGGCAGTGGGACCGAGCGCATGGTGGGGGCGATGCCGTGGGATTTTGGGGAGGCAGCCGAGCTCACCTGGATGACAAACGGCTCCGGCTGGCTCTGCAGCTCTTCGTCCCTGCACACAGTCACGGNTCGCTCCAGGCGGCAGTGGGACCGAGCGGATGGTGGGGGCGATGCCGTGGGATTTTGGGGAGGCAGCCGAGCTCACCTGGATGACAAATGGCTCCGGCTGGCTCTGCAGCTCTTCGTCCCTGCACACAGTCACGGGGCCTCCCTTGGTGACGCTGCCACCCACGAAAACCTGCAAGGGACGCGGGGGTTGGATGACCGAGACAGCGAGGAAGGGCTGATCCCAAGAGATGGAGGGAAAGCGTTGGGATGTGACCGGGAGCCGGCTGCCGCCTCACCTGCCCCACCAGCTTGGGCTTGCGGGTGTCGGAGATGTCGTACTGGCGGACGTCTCCGTGCAGCCAGTTGCTGAAGTACAGGAACCTGTCGTCCAGCGAGATGAGGATGTCGGTGATGAAGCCTTGGGCAGGGTACGACAGAGCTGCACAAACAGGTGGCAGCACCGGCAGTGCCCGGGGAAGGTGGGGAACACCCCGGCACCCACCTCCGCGGGGTTACGCTGACCTGGCATGTCCGGGAGGAGCCATCCCTCCACCTTCTTGCTGGGGACTTGGATCACCTTCTCGGCCGCCCAGTCTCCTCGCTGCAGGAGGTGCGGGACAGAGCACGGCCCCACGGGACTCAGCGTGCACGGCAGAGGCAGGACGAGGCCCAGTGCTGGGGCAGGTGCTGTGCACACGCGTCCGCCACCTCTTGTCTCTGGCTGCAGCTCAGCTGCTTTGCCAGCTGCGGGAAACCTCATCTCTGGCTCTGCAGAGCCACGGGGAAGACAGGTGCTGGGGCCTGCGGGAGGGCTTTGGGGGCCGAAAACTTGTCTAATTTTCCAGCCAGATCAGCCGGTTTGGTGACAGATGGCACCTGTCCTCACCCGGTTCGTCATTACACACGAACACTGAGAAGAGCAGTGCCCGAGCTGTTGGAAATCCGCCACAAAGGTATACAGAAATCTCCTTTACGTTAAATCATTTCGGCCCAAGCTGCTGCCAGTCAGAACAAGTCATCCGGTGTGGTTACCCAAGCTGGCTCACGTTCTGGGCGCAGAGCACGGGGAGGCGGGGGCGCGCCTCGGCAGGGACCGGAGTCGGGCTGGGAGGACGGCGGGGATGCGGGAAGCAGGACGGTGCGCAGAGCCGTGGGGCTCGATCGAGGGGCGAGCACCCCTTTCCCGTGGACCCTGGGGGAGCGCGTACCTCGGTCTTGTAGAAGCGGTGGATGGCGCTGCTGATGGTGCAGCCCACGAAGCCCTCGGCAGCGGCGGGGTTGTGGAGGAAGCGGATCTCCAGGGGGGCCGCGTCCTCGCCCACGTCGATGGCCTGGATGTAGGTACGAGTGGTCCAGTCCCACACGTTGAGGCGGCGTCCGTAGCGCCCTGGGAGAGAGGGTTGGAGGGAGGGGACGCTGTGAGGCGCAGGGTCTCAAGGAGATGTGCTACGTGCCTGGGTGAGTCCTCAGCCCCTTTCGCTCCCCACAGGGACAACCCCGTGGTCTCTGCACCGGGAAGGTGCCCAGCATCCAACGGGGACCATCTCGCTAGGACAGGCCTGGGAAGGGCAGCGTAACCTTAGAGGGGGAGCTGGGCTGAGACGGGGCTTCATCCTTCATCCCTACGGCCGAAATCCAGCCCCACGTGCAGCTCAGCAGCGGCGTTTACGGACCGCCTCGGGCTGACCTCCCGGTGCGTGCATCTGAAGCGTGTGCGCACTAAGTGGGGTGGGCTCATCTTTTTAAAATCCACGTGACCTCTGGGAATTGGCGTGAGATTTGTTTTGCAAGCAAACCGTCTTGGACAGAGTTTCGTTGGCACCCGCCAGCTGCCAGCTCTCACTAGCAACAGGAGAGGGTTGAAGTTTGCCCTCCCTGCAGTCCTGCTCAGCACCTCTCTCCTCAAGTACTTGAACAATGGTTTTCTCACCTTTCCTCAGATCGTTCGGGTCAAACCCATACCCCAGGCATTTTGGGATTCCCCACTCGGTGCTGATCAGGACGTTGTGGCGTGGCTGGTACCAGAAGTCGTAACCCATCGGGGGGATCTTGTCCCCTGTCTCCCAGTTCCCCTTGATCTCAAAGGTCTCTCCATCCAGCAGAATGAAGCCGCCTGTCGCAGAAACAAAACCCACGTGGGGAGTGCGGAAAGCATCCAGACCAGCGGTTTACGTGTTATAAAAGAAGCAGCAACGGGCAGATCAACCCGTTGCAGACCAGGCTGCTGAACAGGCTGGGAGACCTGGGCGAAGCCTCCAGGACAGCTCTGCGCATGGGGCCCGTTCCTTGTGCCCCAGCACCCTCTCCCTGGAGGACTGGGGGGACTGGGGTACCTTTCCCGTTGCCAGCCGGGTCTCCCAGGGTGCTGATCATGATTTCACCACTGCCCAGGCAGTGGGAGGTGTGGGGGTAGCCCAGGCTGCACTTCCAGAAGACGTCCTCTGAGTTGACAACCTGCCGGGAGTTCACAGGCACCGTCACATCCCCCGTGCCGGGCTGTGCCAGGCGGGAAGGGTGTTCGCTGCTGTGCTGAGCGCAGGTTCACAGGCCTGGCGTTACCCCATGGCATAGCCGGGCAGCTCCTGCCTGACCTCAGAATGGGACCTGCCATGCAGCCAGAGGGGCTGAGAGCACGCGAGCCGGGGCAGAGCGTGAGCAGTGCCGCGTCCCCGGGCACGCCGGCACGTGGGGCGGCTGCGGCGCTCACCCTGAGGAGCTGGCTGAGGCTCACCCACGCACGAGGCAAACTGCAGGCAGGTGCCCGAGGCTCCCTCAGAGACACGGACTTGACCGTGACAGGCAGTGCTGTCCCCTCCTGCACCGAGCCAGATGGAGAACTCAGGATTTGCACATCAGCAGGAGAACAACCACCTTCCGCAGCCATGCCGTACTGCATCCAGACATCAGGGTCCCGCTAAGCTCTTAGATGGGCCCCAAAGCCTCTTTGCCAAGCTGTTCCCACAGCCAGAAGCCACAGTCCCAGACCTCTAAGCTTTAACGTGTCTCAGCACCACCTCCGAGGTACCTTGAAAAGCCTGGGGGCTCGTGGGTCAGTTCCCACATCAACCACATAGATGCGGGAGGAGATTAGGCTGGGCAGGATCAGGCGGTTCCGCTTCTTGGTGGCGTCCCCGAAGCAGCTGCTGCAGGCGTTCCACCCCGAGTGGTGCAGCTCATCCCCCACGTTGGGCATGGGCAGGCGGTGGATGACCTGCAAAGTCCCAGCCCTGCTTATGCCGGTCTTTCCTCTGCCAGGTGCAGGGTCACAGGCAGACCGGGGAGCTCGGTGCACTGCAGAGCGCACCACAGGGGCTCAGCCCGCAGAGGGGAGCGGTGGTGCGCAGGGGATCCTAAGGAGGGGGCATGAAGCAGATTCTACACAAATTTCCTAGCACAGGAAGGCTCAGAGCCTCGGGGAGAACCGGACAGGCAGCAGCTTTCGGTACTGAGCCAGCAGCTTTGGGGAGCACGAAGGACAGGCATGGTTTGGTACCAAGAGAACGTGTTTGGTACCTGGCAATAGCGCGGAGATTTGGGGTTGACATCCACAGTGGCCAGGAAGTCGGGCTGCTTTGTCCCCGTGTTCCTGTAGATGCAGGGCACGTACACAATCTCCTCCCGGGGACCTTCCAAGACAGAAACGTCGCATGAGCATCAGCAGAAACCACACGTGACAGAATAAAAACCACGCAGGAGTCTCTGGCCAGGCTGGGAGCCAGCGACTTCCCTGGTACGTGCGGGGCAGCTGGATCTCCGTCTTTGTGCCAAACCAGAGGCACGAGGCTGGGCTGAGCTTGGAGCGGGCTGCCCTGTGGGCATTTGGGCTTGTTCAGATCCCTTGCCCTGCGAAGGGAGCTCTGGACCTCAGAGTCCCTAAGAAATTCCACGGCTTCGGGATCTCCCCTGCCTGCGAGGACAAGCCGGCCCATCCCCAATCCTAGCAGTCACGCGAATCAAACCACGCTGCGTCCCATTTCCATCACGTCTACACAGGAGAAGCCTTAAAAACACACGAGAAGTGCTTGCCAGGCTGCAGCCGAAGGCAGAAAGCCCCCCAACCCCTGTGCCATCCCATAGTCCCACCGAGCAGGGAAAATCTACCGCGATGAGGTGGTGCGAGGGCTCCCTGCCTGTGGGGCATCCCGCTGGGAAAGGGAGAAGGGCTCTGACCCGGGGGCATCCTCGCAGCTCCCCAGACAGGAGCCGCTGCCCGCACTGCTCCCCATAGCAAGCGCGATCAGCTTTGCTGGGAAACGGCTTTGCACTGGGACCTGAGCACCAACCAGCCCTCAAGCAAGGGCACTCAGACACCGCGGAGCCTCCTTCTCCTTGCGGAGGTGGTGGTCGTTCTCGATAAAGCGCTGCCAAAGCGAGGGCTAGCGGGGAAGAACTGGGTTAGGAAATGTGGAGGGAGAGCGAGCGGTGGGAAACAGAGGCGGGTGGGACCTTTGGATTCAGCCCAAAGCAGATCACAACTGGCTTTGCATTGGTCTCAGGTTTGAGAGCAGCTGCCTGGCACTGAGGGATCCCCTCCGTGCAGCTGCAGCAGCACCAAAAGCCGGGGTATGGGACAGAGCCACGGAGCTCACACACCTCCCGAGGTACCCAAAGGACACCGAGGAGCGTCTCCACAACCGCCAGATGTCCGTGTGGAGGAGCGTTTGGGTGCCAGGGCTGCTCAGCACCACTGAAGCAACCAGAAAGTTCCAAAGGGAACTTGCCAGAGTAGCAGAATCAGTGGGATTTGTGCCGTTTGCTGCTAATTTAAATCATCGTCCAGCCCTGCCAACATGTGGGGACGTCTTAAAGACTCCGCGTTTTCTTGGTTCAGAGGTGTTTCGGGGATAGCAGCCACAGATCATGAGCAAGCGCCAGAGCTCTCTAGGGTTTCAAGGATGTGTTTGCCAAGCCCTAGACAAGAGGATTAAGGGAGTGGTGCATCCATCAGTCTCTTCACATCAGAGCACCAGTGTTTCGGCAGTGCGGCAAGAAGGATTCTCAGGCAAAGCGTCCGGACATGTAAGGAAGCAGCCCGTGAGGCTGGCTTTCATACAAGGAGGTTTTGTCGTGTCGTGGTCCCAGCCACGAGGAGCAGAGCGCAGTGAAAACGCAGGATGGTCCCCTCTCCCTCCCCAGGTTTAGCTCCGGTGGCGGTGTCGTGGGGCGACGGCAATATGATTGCCTCTGAGAATCTTAAAAATCCCATTCGGTTTTGCACAGGGAAGCCCCAGGTGACTTTGCTGCAGGCTATATGACCCATCCCAAGCCACCGTGAAAGCTAAAAGTGCTTGTTCTGACACCAAGCTGTCATTGCGCAATGGATATTTGGCCTCAGGACAGACCAGAAGTGAAACCGTCACTTCCCCAACGCTTGCTGAGAGCCTCCTTGGAGAACGGAGTTAATTGATAACGCCCTCTTGAAAGCATTGTTTTAATCTTCACCTAAATCAGAGACAGCGCAGGGCTCTTCCCTGCCTACTCTGGACTTGAGACTTGCCTTTCATCGCATCCAGAGGCGAGGCGAAGCCAGGGCCACATGCTCCACACTCTTCTGTGTCGAGAAGAACGGAAACAAAGAGAAATTAGATGACAGCGAGTTCTTTTAATCCCCTTTCACCCAGGAACCAGGCGCCGAGGGGCTGCGCACGCTCCCACTCCATGGCAATACCCGAGGCGAACCAGGACGCCCGCGTGCAGCCAAGTGACCCTTGGAAAGGCTGGGGGGCTCCGGGCAGCCGAAAAGGCCAGCGATATATTTCTAGTGCAGAAAGGTGCGAGGCTCAGGGCCACGTCTCTCCGCGTTGCCTCCCACCCATCGTGTCCCTGTGGTGGCGAGGAAGCGTTGCACAACACGCGTAGGGGCAACGCCAGGCTCGCGCGGCCTCAAGGAGACGGCGAGAGGTCTTGCGAGTCTTCTGTGAGAAGGAGGAGGAGGAGGAGGGGAGGCAGTGAGGAAGAAAGGTGGCGGGGCCGGGCTGCTGCACTGGAGGAGCCTCTGCGAGTGGCGAGGCAGAGGGAGGGGAGAGGATTCTGCCGGGAGCCGAGCAGGAAGAGAGCATCCCCTCGCTGCAGTGTGAGGAGGGGGCTTAGCTGAGCCCCAGGCTCTGCTCTGCGGCTCCTCCTGGCCCTCTTTGGGACGGCTGCGCTTTGCTGCGCCTTGGTTCGGGGGCATTAATGCAAAGCTTCCGCGCAGAAAGCTGCTTCCACCCAAGACTCGAGGCGTCAGCCTCCCTGGCAGCCCCTAGCATCGTCCTGGGAGTCCCCGCCACGCGGCTGCGGGTCTCGGGGGCACCTTGAACCCCGCCAACCTCGGTCTCCTTCCAACAGCTGGGAAAACTGTCCTTAGCGCCGTTGAACGCGAGCTTGTTAGGAAAAACCGCCAGCACCGAAAGGACCCCTTTCCCCATTTACGATGGCAAGCCTGAGGAGAGCGAGGAAAAGCCCCAGCTNCAGGCTCGCGCGGCCTCAAGGAGACGGCGAGAGGTCTTGCGAGTCTTCTGTGAGAAGGAGGAGGAGGAGGAGGGGAGGCAGTGAGGAAGAAAGGTGGCGGGGCCGGGCTGCTGCACTGGAGGAGCCTCTGCGAGTGGCGAGGCAGAGGGAGGGGAGAGGATTCTGCCGGGAGCCGAGCAGGAGGAGAGCATCCCCTCGCTGCAGTGTGAGGAGGGGGCTTAGCTGAGCCCCAGGCTCTGCTCTGCGGCTCCTCCGGGCCCTCTTTGGGACGGCTGCGCTTTGCTGCGCCTTGGTTCGGGGGCATTAATGCAAAGCTTCCGCGCAGAAAGCTGCTTCCACCCAAGACTCGAGGCGTCAGCCTCCCTGGCAGCCCCTAGCATCGTCCTGGGAGTCCCCGCCACGCGGCTGCGGGTCTCGGGGGCACCTTGAACCCCGCCAACCTCGGTCTCCTTCCAACAGCTGGGAAAACTGTCCTTAGCGCCGTTGAACGCGAGCTTGTTAGGAAAAACCGCCAGCACCGAAAGGACCCCTTTCCCCATTTACGATGGCAAGCCTGAGGAGAGCGAGGAAAAGCCCCAGCTAAATTGTACGACTCAGCTTTGCTGCATCAGCTTATTTCTTTCTGTCATTCATTTTATCACTCGCGCCCCTGCGCCTCCAGGGAAGCGCTCCTACCCGAAGCACTGAGAAACCACCCCTCCAGCTCGCTTCTCCCTTCTCCTTAGACCACTCCGGCAAAAACAGCCCCATCAGAGCTGCGCTTCGCACGGCCGTGGCGGAGCTGCCAACAGTACGCCCAGCCCAGTACAGACTGCAGATGAATAAAGGAGAGAATAGTTAGAGGGCTTTTAATCACCAGCCTACCTAAATGTTTCCTGGCTCTTCTGAGAAAAGAAAGCCTTTCCCGGCCAGGGAGAACAGCACATTCATCCCCAGATTTCTTTTTACTTGATATTTTCTGAGTGTCACAGTAACAAAACCACGAGACCCAGCTCCAAACGAGTTTAGGAGGACTCTGGAGCAGAGCCCACGGCCAGAAGGCACCAAGCCACCAGCAGCCCCAAGCCTTCTCCTCTTGAGAGCAGGCTGCAGTCAACAGAAAGATCTCTTACCTGTGCTGGAGGCTGGGTTGGGTCTCACCTGCTGCCGAGCGGTGGAAGGAGATGACCCTGCCTGCATCCTGCCTGCTAGGAGCAAGTCGAGAGAGAAGATGGAGCTCCGCGGGGGTTCAGATATATAGGGAGCAGGACGGGGGAAGGAGGGTTTGGAAAAAGGGCACCAAGAGGAGCATCCACACACCTCGGGGTGTGGGAGGTACCAGGGCAGCCTTCAGCGTCTTACAGCACTGGAAACATGCAGGGAAGCTGTTTCGGTGCTGCCAGAACCTCCTCCCCTGCCAGAGGGGTAGGGGACGAGGCCGTGGCTGCCCCGCAGCGTGCATTGTCACGCACCGGAGAAACAAGGGCTATAGCCATGAGGAGGAAGCAGGCTGCTCCTCTCCCGATGCCCTGCCAGAAGCAGCGTCCTGAGTTCCCCCGTGGGGCTGACCGGGCGCCCCTCATGAGAGACAGGCAAGCACTGCATTCCCAACCCCAGAAATAATTTCACGAGGTTGCAGATGTTAATCACAAGTGAAAACGAAAAGCGAGCGCTAGGTTTCTTTTAATTGCAGGATGAGTGTTTACTGTGGATGTTCATTTGCTGGCTGGGAGGAGGGCAGGAGCAATACCGCAGTTTTCCCCATGACACATCTGGCTTAGTCAGTGCCTGCTACTGCTGCTGGCCGCCAAGTTAGGCGTCAGCTGGCGTGTCTTCTAAGGGCCGTGCCGCGGATGCTCGCCTTCACAGGCACATCTTTGCTGGCGGTTGCTGCCTCGTCCTCCCCAGTGCTCACCTCAGATGTAGACTCTGCAACCAGGAAGCTCGAGCAGGCAATCACTCTGCCGCAAGAGGCTCTCAGCCCATCACACCTGCCAGCAAAAGGAAGGCCGAAGGCCCTGGCTCAGTCTCTCCCGCGCTGACCTGTTTGGGCTCGTCCGTATTTGATGCTCAACACCATGTCACGGAGCACACTGCAGACCCACGCTGCGGCAGTCAGCACGTCCCCCTGTGTCCCACTTTGCCTCTGACCAAGGAAAGCTTCTCCAGGAAGCCCCAGGGCTTAAATGCAAAGGACAGCTTCATCGGGACCTCACACGCACCTTCCAGGCATCCTCCACAGAAACGTCTCTGCTGCAGCTCAGCAAGATTGCCGAGTTACTTCTGTTAGGGAAGAGGGGTGATGCCAGCAGCGTCTGTCCTCACGGTCTAGGAGATCTGTTGGAAGCTGCAAAGGACCTGATGGTGCCGGCACCAGGGAGAAGCTTCTCTTCCAAGTAATCACCAGAGGGAACAAAGCATCCAACGCCAGCCACCCCAATTCGCCACCTCCCCACGTAAGGCCCATTCAGCCACTGCAGATGCACCGCGGTCCATGTTCTTCATGCGTGAGAGCAAGGAAGGGCCCACGCTCCCTGCAACACGGAAATGAGGACGCCGCGACCTGGGAGGAGGCCTCGGAGGGGACGAAAGGGCTTGCTCGTACCAGCAGAAACACGTCCGCAGCCGCCCGACTTGGGCAGAGCACGACCTCGCGGTGGAACGAGTTGCTGGGTCACCTCTGCTCTGCAACCATTGCCCGTTGGTCTCCATGGCTCAGCTGCAGCGCAGAGCCCACACCGAGTCCTTCCCTTGCCATGCCACACCTGCAAGGCAGCGAGGGTGGTCGGCCGATGGCGCAAGGGCAGCAGACTCTGCTCCACCCCACCAACCTGGCCATGCGGTACGGGAGTTCCTGCCTGCGGTGATGTGGCTGGTGCCTGGCGCCATCGCAACGAGGGCTTTCCAGGCTGGATTCGGCTCCGCTGCCTCCAGCCATCCGCTCCGCAAGCTGGCACAGGGACATCTGCTGGGCAGACTCTCCCTCCAGCCAGCGCAGAGGACGGGGCTCCTCCGGTGAGATACGCGCTTTGTAGGGTCTGAAGGTGGGGAGATAAGGCTCACGCCAAAGCCACCTCAACAGCAGGGACGTCCCCCGAGAAGGCCCTCAAACAGGGCAGCTCTGGAGGGTCACGGCGGGCTGTCACACTCAAGCAGCAGCCCGGGGATACCCCTCACCTTCTGAAACTCACGACCTGCTCTAATGTCACCCTCTCCAGCCAGTGCAAAGAGGCTCCCCACCAGGGGTCAAATTCTCCCAGATCTCTTGGACACCTCATCGAAGCTACGGGACTCTTCTCCAGAAGGGATTGTTTTCTCCTGGGATCATTAAGGGTGCACAAGTGACCCAAAGCAATATGTTGGGCCATGGCAAGCGTGAAGGAAGAAAGCGAAGATCTTTCATCTGATTTAAATATGTACAAAAATAACATTTATAAGGATCCACACTACATGCAGCTTTTTGCAGCCTTTGGGTTTCCGGAAGATGAACAGACATTCCGGACCAAACAGTGGTCTTGTAAGGATTTTCAAAACCCTGCCCAAGTCATTAACCTCTGCTGGCATTTGTTTTCCCCTGAAATGAACGTGAAAGGCTTCAATAAGACATGTGAAGGTGTAGCTGATGCAAAGAGCAATTTTATTTGCACTTAAAGCGGAACACAAGAGCAAACCAGTGTCAGGGAACAGGCACCTCTTTCCAGAATAAAGCACTTGGTACGCCTTCGGCTGTGCCCTGCACCGACCCGAGCACATGAGGANCATTTGTTTTCCCCTGAAATGAACGTGAAAGGCTTCAATAAGACATGTGAAGGTGTAGCTGATGCAAAGAGCAATTTTATT
>VZSC01001602.1:7941-140857 GCA_013398225.1 Steatornis caripensis
TTGTGGAGTCTCCTTCTCTGGAGATATTCAAAACCCGCCTGGATGCATTCCTGTGCAACCTGCTCTAGGCTAACCTGCTTTAGCAGGGGGGTTGGACTAGATGATCTCTAGAGGTCCCTTCCAACCCCTACCATTCTATGATTCTATGATTCTATGAAATGTTTCTTGCAAGGGAGGAGGCTGCCCTATCCTTCCCCCTTTTCCTCCCTCTTTTATATTCTGCTCAGGCTCCTCCAGGAGAGCTGGAGTTGTCCTGCCTGGCTCAGTCAATGACGCCTCTTTGCCTGCTCACCCCCTGTGCAGCACACACCTGAGCCAGCTGCCTTAAACCTGTAACGTAGGCCTGGCTGCCACTCCAGCAGTGCTTCCTCCTGTGCTGCCTGTTTTGAGCACTATGCTTCCCAGGCGCTGCTGGACAAGGGGACTTCCTCTTCTATCCAAAATCCCCACGTCTCAGAGGCTGTTCTTACCATAGCCAATGTTGTGGATTCATTTTCACAGTAGGGATTTCCTTCACCTTACTCCTGTGCTTAGCAGGCAGCTCTTGCATGAGATCTAAAGAGGGAGAGAAGGCAGACATCTTTTATTGCAATCCCAAGTGCAGCACATCACAGCTAAGGATGGTTCTCTAGTCTACAGAGAGGCACTGGAAGTTATGATGCCAGCAGGGTTCTCCCCCAACTTTTTTCTGAGCTAGCAAGAAATGAATTTCCAACATACAACTACAGCTCTCCTGATAGCTCTCCAAGAGCAAATCTTCCAAATCCTTTTCCCTCCCACCCCCGCTACAGCTCTACTCTTACATGTCAGGGTCTGCAGGAACTGGTCACAGCAGCTTTGGTTCCGGATCAGCAGATTGTAGGAGGCTTTTGGGTTCTCAAACTCCATTCGCAAGCTCTGGTGGCAGAGTCCCACTTCCAGATGGGAAATATCAGACAGGTAGTGAGAGTCATTCTTCCTCAGCCAGTCTGCAGGTTGTCCCCTAATCACAGAGCACAGCCCTCAGCTGCAGCAGGCTGCCCCATCTCCTCTCCCACATCAGATTGCAGCAGCGGGGTTTGCCGGAAGAGCCTTTGCATGTCAGCACACCTCTAGGGTAAGGCTAGCACTACCCAGCACTCACAGCCTTGCTGCAGGGTCTCACTTTCCACCACTCTCCTCACCTGATAGCCCCAGTGATTTCCAGCACATAAATCTTGAGATCAGAGGCAACCAGAATTGAGAGGAACTCTCCTTGTCGGCCAAACTCCACCATGACCACCTAGAGCACAGAGAGGGTGGGTCATAGCACCAGCCTGCCCCTTGCCAGCCCACCCATGGAAAGGATTGACTCAAACACACTTCAGCTCCTTCACACCCCACGGACTCTGGGATGCCACCCCAGTGCAGAACTTGCAGGGTGGCAAGAAGGACAGCCAAGGAGCCGTAGGAGTGGTGCTGGGGGAGCTCACCTTGAGGAAGCACTGGAACTCCTCAGTGTTCTCCTCAAAAACCTCCATATCCAGGTACAGCTTCAGGCGATGATCCACAGAACGGAAGTCCCTCACGTTCAGGATGCCGTTTACAGCTGAGGAGAGCAAAGGTTAGTTAGGACCGACACTGCCCACTGACCAGGTGCTGCCCAAGCATGCAGCCTGGCACCAGGGCAGCAGCGTCACCCCCTCTGCACATTTGCTTCCATCAAGTCTCTCCTCAAGACAAAGGGCCAAAGCTAAGGCTTTCAGGCCACAGATATCAATGCGGAGACATGAAGGGACTCCATCACTCCAAAACTTGCNTGCACACTTGCTTCCATCAAGTCTCTCCTCAAGACAAAGGGCCAAAGCTAAGGCTTTCAGGCCACAGATCTCAATGCGGAGACATGAAGGGACTCCATCACTCCAAAACTTGCTTTTTCAGATGTACAAAGCTTTGGTCTAACCCAGCCTATGCTCAGCTTTTCAGTCACAGGAGGACACTTGGCAGGAGGGCAATTCTTTTTCACAAAGCCAGAAAGACATTTCTCATTTCAGCTGGTGTCAGCGCAGGTCAACTTTTTAAACTCTGACTTTCACTGTGCTAAGGCTAAAGGCGACTGAGGAAGACACCAATAAAACTGCTTAAGAACATAATTAAGTTTGTCATGCAACTGTATGACCAAGTAATTTATGCAATAGCCACAATACTGCCCAAGAGTACACTGTTCCCTGCAAAGCCTGTTCTCCACCAGAATCACTACACTAATCAACTTCTCAGCAGGAACTTTTTCATGGGCTCGGTTTTAAAATGAGGCGTTGCAATTTGACCCAAAACAAGAGACTGCTTTATTTCTCACACTTCAAGTGTACAGGACTGAATGTGGTAATCCTAAATACTGGTCCTAGACCCACTCCTCTTCAGAGGCACAGCAGTCTTGAAAGGCTGGGGGAGATCTCTATAGATCATGAAGGTGATGAAATAAAGACTAGACTGCAGTTGCAGTAGAGTCACTTGGTGGGCTGGACCAGATAACCTCCATAGCCCGTTTCCAACTTCAGCTATTTTGTAAATCACAAGCTGATGCCCAAGCAAAGGCAGTCTGCGACATCAGAAATCCAAGGCTCTTCATGAAAAGCATTTGTGGACCCCCTAGTAACTGCTATTTTGCACAACAGCCCTCACACAGCCAGCACACAGTCTCTTCTTTTGGACTGCCTTTGTCATCTGAAGCTCACAAAGACCACTGAGGAAAGCACAGGCAACTGTAGATCCACTAACCAGAGCCTTCTACAAACACACTAGCCTCACACTGTGCTTAAACCACAGAACAAATACAGAGAAATTGTCCATACTGTTCTCCAAAGGTAATGCTCCAGCTGGCAGCTCACTGGTGCCACCGGAACCCAGTGTGTCTGTAACGGACCAGTGCAGCTCCCAGGAACAAGACCCTATTACTCAGTCTGAGCAATACTAGGGATTAGGAGCCAACTCAGTTTTCCCTACCTTCAGGCACAAGGACTGAACAGAGGGGGAAACGAAAAACTCTGAACTCTGCTCACAAGGACCATGATCACTGCTGCTCATGCTTGATGATCCCCCTTCCCCATCAAACAGGAGGCAGTGCACCTTGCAAGCACCAGTGGTAAGGCCCAACACGAAGCTGTGCACACCCCTAAACCCTGCACAGCTCCTACATACTCACAGGGACTGAGATTCCATGTTTCCTCTGACTCAGAGTTCAAAGAGAGCTGGGAAGGAGTGGGCCCACGAGAAACACTGTAATGGTAGCTCCCCATCAAGCTGCCCCCATTGGTGTCTGTGTGGCTGATGGACAAGTACTGGCTCTTCATGCCCAGCTCCTTCTTCCCACATCCCCCATCTGAACTGCGGGAACTGGAATGGACAGTGCCATCGTGCTCGCCACTCAGCTCCGGGGTCCTGGTGCTGTTGCTGGTATCCATCTCCGAGCTGTCCTCCCCACCGATGTAGAACTTCCCACTCTCACTGGCCAGGGCAGGTGCTTCCTCTGGGCCCTCCTGCTGGCTGCTCCCCTCCAGGACAGAGTCTGACAGGTCCTCACTCGTGCTATCGGGGCCAGGTGGCAAAGGTGTGCTGGAGCATACCTCTGAAGGCAGGATGACCACATGGTCACTGGAACAACTGGGACAGGTTACAGGCTCACCAGCTGCTGCAGTATCTGTGGAAGATTTCATCAGGGATAAAGAAAAAACAGAACAGCTCTCTCCCAGCAAGATTTTACTACTTTTTTTTTTCTCTGCAAACCACAAACTATCCCTTTCAAAGCACACAATAGTTATAGTCCGATTGAGCAGCTTGTTGAGCAACTCCGTTCAGAATCATATCCTACATACCACCCCTGACAGATCAACAAGAAATTCTGGATCAGTGCCAACATCCACCTGAAATAGCTCTGCTTAGTACCAGGGTGATTAGCGTGTGTTGTAGCTGCAAATAAAATTACGTCAGGGCTTTGGCTCACGACTTGCCTTCACTTCATGTCCACCAGTGCTCACACAGCCTTTGAAGCCCAAGCTTGCGACGTCAATTCAAACTTCCTTAGCCACCTCCATGCCCAGCTTGGTTTATCCTCCAGCCAGCCAAACCCGTTTCCCTTCTCCAGCTGTCCTTATCCCTCCTGACCCCAACTCCTGATGCTCCCTTCACCCACACCACAGCAGGTTCCCAGCTGGATCTCGGGACTCCCACTACCCTGGCAGGCGGCAGGGAGAAATTGCCATGGGGTGGAGGAAAGTGCTGCAGCCAGGACTTTCTGCCCTTGCTGCAGTACTTCGATCCCAGGATACTTTGTCAAATGAGCAGCATCTTCCAAGCTAAGGCTGGGCACTTCCCATTTCACATATAAACTGAGCTTTGAAAAATTCAGCAATCTGAGGATGCCTATTCAGCACTAGCCACATCTCAGCCATAATACGACATCATAGTAGCCAAAATACCAAAAGAAAAATGTGGACAAATGGGAAAGAGCATAAAGGAGACCAGCAAGAATAACTGCATTGTATCTGATATGACTGACAACCAAATTATCTAGGAAGCTGAGCTTATTTAGTCTAGAGGAGAGAGTCGCAGGGGGAGAACAATGGCTCTCAAGTACAAAGAAAAGAATAAAGTTATTCCCCATAAGGGAAGCAAATGTGGGCTTAAGATCACAGCCAGAAACTTCAGTTAGGGTTCGCTTGTTTTTCTGATGTCTNCTGAGCTTATTTAGTCTAGAGGACAGAGTCGCAGGGGGAGAACAATGGCTCTCAAGTACAAAGAAAAGAATAAAGTTATTCCCCATAAGGGAAGCAAATGTGGGCTTAAGATCACAGCCAGAAACTTCAGTTAGGGTTCGCTTGTTTTTCTGATGTCTAACAGCCAAAGTTTTACCTGAAATACTGGAGCAGATTCCCGAAAGGCCTCCGTTAGCAAGAGCCTTTAAGAACAAATCGGTCTCTGTGGCAGAACTGACCATGGTTTCAACAGGATGAGAGACTACACGACCTTTAAGGCCTCTCCCAGACTTCCGATTTGTGTGGACCATGTGCAGTTTCCAGCACCTCTATGTTTGCCCAGATCCCAGGCCACCCACAAACAGGGGTGCTGTTTGCTTAACCTTAAAAGAGTGGCTTATTCCTGCTAGTGAACAAGGCAGGCTCTTCCCAGTCCAAGTGGGCCAAGTGAGAGTACGTCCCACAACAGGTTTTAATTCTAGTACAGCCAAGGCATCACCCTCTCCTATACATTCCATGCTGTGCACGACAGATGCCATTCTGGCAGTCTGCCTGGGCATTAGCAAACATCCTTTTCCTGGGCACCACATCCTACCTTGAATTGAGGCAATTAGGGTCTCCAGGATTTTGGTGTCTTCAACCTCTGAAGGACAGGGGCCTTGATGCCAGGGAGCCAGGGACTGCGAAAACTCCTGCTTGCATTTCAGGCACTGGAACTTCGTGGATCCCTTCACCCGGTCCCGATTTCGCCGATTCTCCTCAACAGCTGGGGACAACACTTCAAGGACACACTAGAAATAGCAGCACAGGGAAAAACAGTAATAGCAGGCAGCTATAACCATCCTAATAAAAGCAAGCCTCTGACATCAGCGAGTCTCCTGACATGCCTCATTAGAGCATTCCAGTGTGCAAGGGGTGCAGGGCCATTTCCCAGCTAACAGAGTACAACAGTCTGTGCAAGACTTGCGAATGGCACAGAGCTTCACTGCAGGAGACCAAGAGAACCTGATTTTGCAGATCTGTGCCTTGTATCTACATAGACAGGCTCTCCCTGGAACTCTGGTCTTAAAGGTTCCATCCATTTGTGCCTTCTCTGTAATAACTTGTTTAAACGTATTTAAACAACAGTACCTCAAGAAAAATACTGGGATTTGAGACCAGAGTCCCTACAGCAGCTGTGCAGACCAGAGCTGCCATAGCACTGACACTCTCACTGTCCAGAGGGCTAAGTACATCACTTAGCAACCAGGAAACATTATGTTGCACACGCACAAGTCAAGATCACTAACTTGATTACTAACTTTTCTGCCCAAGAGGGAGAAAACTGCAAAGCTTTCTCCTGGAGAGCACCCTTTATGCTCCAGGAGCTCCACTGCCCATGGACATGCTGACATGGCCCTCCACGGGTCACTTCTGCAGCAGGAGAAATCCTGAGCTACCACAGGGCAGCAGATGCACATGTGCTCTGAGAACAGGGGCCCTGTGCTGGCTAGAAAAATTCAGTGTCTTCCAATAACACTGCCCCCTCCCCAGGCTTCCCGCTCTAGCCTTCCCTACCTCTAGGCACTGCTCCGGGCAGTCATCAAGCACCACATATTTGCGCTTCTGCCGGTCCTTACGAATGTAGCTGAAGTGCAATGTGAGGACAGGGAAAACTTGCTCCAGGTCCTGCAGGAGACAGAAAACACCAGTTCTAGAAAGAAGGTACAGCATCCAGTATATGGGCTACATTTCTTTGCAACTGGCTGAAATGTGGCCACTTAATTTAGTAAGCCCTGAGTAGCCCTCCGTAGCTGATAGCATTTGGGAGCCTGGTAAAATGGGCATAAATAAATAAATAAATAAAAATAAGCTCACAAGTGTTGAGAACAGTAAGTTTCAAGGCCCAGAACAAAGCATTTCAAACAAAATACCTTTTCACAAAGGTATTTCAGAAGAATATCAAGCCACAAACATTCAAGAGGTACAAGGGCAGGAAGAAAAAATGAGTGTGAGCTTTTGGGGAAAACAGTACTAGAGAAGCCTGTGAACACGTCCATGCACACATTGAATGTTGAAATCCTATAATGAGGAAAAAGATATTTCCAAACTCCCTTTCTGAAGAACCACAAAAGCAAAATAGGGCTGGTAGTGCTAAAGCATGCACCTAGAGTGGATGAAAAACAGCCCACTGCGCTACCAGCAGCTTTCTAAACATCGCACTAGGCTCAGTGCTGCACTAAGAAAAAGTGCAACCCACAAACAGTCCTCCAAGGCCAGGGTGATATTCCAGTGAGGAATGGTCTCCATTTCATTTAGGCTTCTCTTGAGAAGTCTCTCATTCCTGCACGCTGGAACAAGTCCAGCCATTGTCTTTTTAACTCCAGCTTTGGAACAGAATTCTGGCTTCTGCTGCATTATCACAGGTACTCTAAACAATACAGATGCTGTTAGATACCCACGCATTGGGTGGAAGAGATGCTCATTCAATCAGGCTTTGCAGGAGATAGGAAAAGACCTCCAGGGTTCTCTGACAGAAGCCCAAATCCAGAATGCTCGCTTGCACGTGGAGCAAGATGCCAAAGGCTCACACAGAGGCGTAACTCACCATCCTCTTCCAGTTCATCTCAGAAGTCTCCACCTTCTGCAGGCATTTTAGCTCCAGCTTATGGAGGATTCTGGCAGCCTTCAATTCCACCTCAATCACATGCTTAGCTGTGACTCGCAGGAAGATCCAGTCTGGCTCTGGGTCCCCTTCACCTTCGATTTGGCTCACCAGCACTGGTTGGCAAAGGTCCACTGCCAAACAAAATACAGTACAGGTCAGTATGCACAGCAAGCCTTCAGGCCTGCTTGGTCCAAGTCCTTAGAATTCCCACAATACTGGGCATCACAAAGCTTCAGGGATATCACATTTGATCCATCTATTCTACCATCACCCAAGCCCTCAAACACAGCAGCGAAAGGACATGTTTACCTTCAGGCTTCTCCTCTTCTTCATCCGCCAGCATTAGCTCATCTGCCTCCTCTTCTCTCTGTTCTCCTTCCACAGGCTCATCCAGCTGTACTTCAGGCTCTTCCTCATTCTCAGTATCATCCAAAGGAGGAGAGGATTCTTTCTGGGATACTTGGGGTTTTCCTTGCTCTGGGTCAGAACTCTCACTCTGCAAGTCCATTGCAGCATGTCTGCCTGCGATCTCCTCTACAGAATGGCTACGACAGATGACAGGTACTTGGTCATGTTCCTCCAGGTGTCTCTTGTACTGCAGCCAGTCAACACCAAAGCGATCTCTGAAGCTGTCCAAGCGCTTCATCTCCTTCTGATGCTGTAGGACCAGGCCTGCAGAGGGAAAAGCTTGGGAAGTATGAAAACCGTCACCATGCCAGAGGAGTACTCTGACTGTGGGCTGATCAGCTGCTGTGTTACTGAGGAAGAAGCAAGTCTCACCAGCAGAGAGGGGTAAAGCCTGGGGCTCATGTTCTGTGTCACTGGGCTCTGAAATGCTCGCTCTGCGCACTTTGACTTTTCCCTGGAACAAACCAGATAAGAATAGTTAGGAGGCACCAGAACAACCGAAACAGCATCTGATGAGGGGCTCTGCCAAGCTGAAGGGTTCATAGCTGTTACAGTGCAGAAGCACACAATGAAACATTTGTCACAGCATATCAAGACTGACATTAAGCCCAGCCCCTTCCTAACACACAGCAGTGTAGAGGCTGACTACCACAGTCTGTAAAAGACCACATCCCACTGCACGAGGCTTCCATGTCAAGGCAGCCCCTTCACCCAACATGCCAGCTACGCGGTTAAGAAGCTTTCTCAGTTCCAGACCTTGCTTTTCTTCCGAGGGAGCTTGACAGCCACATTCTCTGCTGGGGACTGACTGTCACTGAAGTCTGCGGCACAGGAACTGTCCAGAGCACTGTGGTCCAGTGCAGTCTTCTCAGAGGTAGAAGTGTGGATGGACTGTGACACACTTTGCACAAGTCTTGGAAGGTGCTAAAGCCAAAAAGAAGAAAATGCTGCCTGCTAAGCACAAAGGCAAGACGAGCTAACAATGCCACAACTCAGGCTGATAACTTCCCTGCAGCCCACCCCAAACTTTCACCATCTCAGTCGAAGCAGTGACAATAGATCCTGCCTGGTTGACCGGATTCTTTATCACAACCACTCCGATTTAACTCAATCTCTGCCTTTCTTAAAAACAGCAGGTGGGAAACAGATAACTGTTTGTTTTGCTGACATGTTATTAAAGTGTCAAGTACCAGATAGTACCTGAAGAGGAAACAGGCAAGCCTCCAAGTTCTTCAAGGCTACATAGAACAGAATAAGTTACACTGGCCAGTCCCAACAATTACTAGGAATCAGCATGGACTGCGCCCAAATTAACTGTGTCAGAGAGTCAAGGCAGCCCGTACAGATTTAATGGGACACATGACAATGCAAAAACCTGTCAGAGTTCCCACTCCCAAAGCCAGTAAGATCAGTTTACAGCAATTGTACTTACCATTTGGTCTGAGGAAGAGAGTGGCTCCCCATCCAAGACGAACTGTAATTAGAGACGCATTTGCAGTCAGGTTCCATTTGGCTGGCACATACTCAGGACATCATCTGCTGAATCCTATTCCCCTTCAGGCCACCCTAGGGTTGAGATCCCTGGCACAAAACTGCAAAGACTACTAGAAACAACCCAGTTCCTGCCTATCCATCACTCCTTTAGTTGTAGCTACCTGGCCTAATAGCATATAAGGCCAGAAGGGACCACTGGGGTTTCCTGTTTACAGACTTCACGGCTGCCAGAAACGTATCCAAGACAGTTTGCAGAAGAGATACAATAGATTATTCTGCAACAACTCACAAAATGTTTTGAGAGGTACTCACAGTTCGAAGACAATGAATCCAGCCATTTGCCACTAATGTGAAGGGCAGACCAGCTCTGGAACACCTCTGACCCTTAGCAAGCAAGTTAACTTTGCTAAATTGCTAGAATGCTGTCTTTGCTGGCTTCCTTATCTAAAATCAGATTACCAGGAACTGACCTCAGCACCAGAGTGCAAGGGAAACAGTGATGACACCTAGCTGAGAACAGACAGGGAGAAAGAAAGAGGTGGCCACAGCTGCCAAAGGAGGATGTAATTAGACAAGGTGGGCCAAGATGGTGAGCTCCTTCTTTGCAAAGTCCAGCTACATAGTCACTATCTAGCTGGAACAGAGTAATGTTTTGTGACTACCAGTGAGCAAAACTGATGAAGTAGACAGTGAATACATATTAAGATCTGAGGTCTTGCAAACCTAAGATCAGTATTCAACTCTGTCTGCCCTGGCCATCACACCACATAAAAATTTAAGGATAAACTACTCTACCTGAAAAAAAAAAAAAACCCAAACCAACAAAACAATCACCACTGTTACACCACTGGAATACATTTTCATGTTTATGAAATTCTTTCCCCTCATTTGCCCCTGAGTGTCAGAACACCCTATGCCTTCAACAGCGGGGGCAAAGGCACATGGCTAATACTCACATTGGAGGAGGCTGCCCTGGGAGACAGATGTACAAGGGTTGCAGCTCGGTGATTTTGATGGAACCATAATGGGTTTCCCTCTAAATGCAGCTGAGTGGGGGAAATAGAGAAATTGTTATTAGAAGCAATATTCTATACCCTGACATAATCTGCCTGCAGATTATATTAGGCTTTCTCTCTGCCTCAGGAACTATCCTTGCAGTGGAATGGAAATCAAGCCAGGATAGGGCTAAGCTTTTACAATGCTTCCTGAAATTTGTTCAGCAAATAGAGAGGGAAATTAAAGTACTTCCTATTCATGCCTCTAAATCATTAGGAACTTTTTCAGTACTGACTCTGAGAAGTGTTGACAGAACAGTCCTTTACAGGCTATCTTCCTTCACAAGCACTGTAGTGACTGCAGTTACCCTCCTTTGGACTTCTCTGAACACACAAATCCACAACAGGGTTAGAAGAGGATCCTTACTGAACGTGACAGTGTTAAAATCAGAAAGGGGGAGCAAGGAGGAGGGGATGAATATATAGAAAAAGGTTAGCTTGAGGATGGGTCACTGAAAATGAAGGCTGAAATATAGGTGTCTCTCCAAGGCCCTCCCATCAGTTTCCCACATTAAAATTAGATGCTCGAGAGTTTAATTGATCTTTCAAAACTCTCTTCTTACCACAGTCTCCACCTTGCACCCTCTGACCGTGACAGCTCTCATCTACCAATGCATCAGGCTTTGTGCTTACTTTTTTTACATAGTGCAGAGTGGACAATGGTGCCAACTGGGCATGTTCCAGCAGCAGGTTATAGGCCACATCCAGGTGCTGCAGATTCACTAGCTGTTCAATCCCTGGAAACAAAGTAAGAAGCCATCAGCATGCTAGAAGATATAACTTAGGAACCTCCCACCTACCGCTCTCCCCCAAAATTGAACCCTAGTTAAAATAGCAGTGCCCAAGATTTCAAGTTCTGAGAGAAAGGTCTCAAACTCAGAAATACTCCTCCCTTGTGGGCTCACCATTAATGTTGTCAAGCTCGTTGTTGCGCAAGATCAGAGTCACCAGCTTGGATCGGCTGAAGATACCAAGGTTTGGCACCTTGGACAGGAAGTTATAAGCCAGATTGAGGTACTCTAGTTCTGTAAGGGTCTGTTCAGAGAGAAGAGCAGCACCGCATAAATTGGGACCTTTGCTCAAAGCCTGACCCTGAATTCAAGACAGGGCACTAGCCTCTACCATTTTTTCCATCACACCAAGGTCAACCAAGAGAGTTTCTTAAGACTATTTCTGCAGCAAGACTTCGATGTTCATGATTGGAGTGGTTTGTCTAGGGGCACTCAGCATGATCTAACTGCTTTATGAAATTTACTGGGAAGAGCTTTCTGCTTCCTCATCAGCTTCAGTGCAGCACAGGAAGGGAATGGACCCCCTGCCTCAGCAAAAAGGACTGAACTACCAAAAGAAGCCCTTTCTTGCCTTTGCGAAGATGATGGTGAATGATACGTTGTGAGCCCCGCCAGCCCCATGAAATGCTGTTTCATAGCTTCTCTTAAAAGAAGCAGATCTAGCCCAGCAGAGCATGGATTTCACTGCCATTCCCCAGGGACGCACATGCCGCTGTGGTGGACTATCACCTTTCTAAAGTAACTGACAGGAGATTTCTGAGGGTGAGAAGGAAATGCTACTGGCAGTCTGAACAAACCGAACACCAACTCGCTACAGCCCCAGGCCTGACTACATAATTCCCACCTGCTGCACAGATTACAGTGAAGTCTTGGCCACAATGGAGCACACACTGCATGTGCAACTGTACATACAGCGTACACTGTATGTATTGCTGTATTTGTCACTCGGCCACACTGGAGTGCAAAGTGATAGACACAGTGATACACACAGCTAACGTTCCTGCCTTAGGGCCCATGAGGAACATTGCCTTCTCTGCCTCAGTGGCGCAGGGGCTGCACATACTGGACAACAGTTTCAAGGCTGCAAGCTCTACATCAGATCCCTGCTGGACCATGTCTCAAATTTCTTGTGTTATACTTCACCTAGCAGGCAGACGGTCAATGATTACAGCACTTTAGCAGCGTCCTCTCCATACGAGGAAACTCTGGTGCTCAGCCCAAGATACTCACTGTTAAATAGCTTTCACAGTCCTGGATCTTGTTGTGACTCAAATCCAAGACCCTCAGAGCATTCAGTAATTGCTGAAGGATAAAAAGATAGTAGATCAGATCCTACAAAAGTCTCCATTGCAGCATGGAAACCCTGTCCTGCTGGGAGTGGCCAGCAAAATTAACACTGCCCACTCCCTCCCACCCAGACTTAGCAGCACAGGTAAAGGAGTGCCCAGTTCTTAGCTGTGATCATGTCCTCTCTTACCCTAAGTCATGCAGGACGGATGCCCCACTCACCAGCGAGTCATCCAAGGCAGTGATCGAGTTATAGCTGAAGTTCACAGTCTGCAATTCCAACCACGGGAGAGCACAGCTCAGATCTCCACCACATGCTGAAATGATTTCCTAGGAAGAAGTGAGGAGCCACTCCTTAGTGCGTACTAGCTGTTGCAGTAACAGCAAATGAACACAGGAGAACAGCTAGTCTAGAACAAGGCTGGCACACTGTGCTTTTCAGACCCCTGCCTTGCCTAGAGTGGCAATGACTTTTATGTCACTAATTCAAGTATTTGGAGATTGTGGGAACTCCACGACTAGATATTTAGAAAGAAGGAGAGATGCTTTTGCTTCTTGCACTTAAGTGCAATAGTTAACCTAACATGGTACAATCCGCAGGCACTAAACACTATGCACAAAGATTCATGCTAACAAAACCTTTTTCAGACCCCCATCAAAGTACAAGTGAGACACACACACCCTGGCCAAACAACTTGTGCTCTGCAGACAAAAGAACCTCCCAAAGCACTCCCTACCAGCAGCCCCTGTTCCCCAGAGGCAGCTGCTTTAGTGCCACAGACAGAAGCCCAGAGCCCCACAGCTAGCAGAGCCCACGCTACTCAGTTCTCCGTGGCTGGTGCTTGCCTTCATGTCTGAGAAACCTGCTGGGCACCAGGGCAGGTAAGACACCGGGGCACAGCATTCCCTCTGACAATCAGCTCTAATTTAGGGCTGCTGAGGTACAATGAAATAAACCTTGATCATCTGCAGGCCTTTGAACGTGGAAACGGTCAGACACGCAGAACGCTCAGACCGAGCTGATATGAATATTGGCCGGAGCCAGAAGCTCTCAAGCAGCTAAGGAGACTACAGAGCACACGTGTATCCAATCAGGGAGTACTTTAACACTGTTTGAGTCAGGAGTAGGACGCCAGAATGGGGAAGGGAGAAAAAGCCATATACAACAAGGATTGATAAGATGGTTAACACTGTCTCCTACATCTTCCTGGTATGAAGGGCTGTAGGATCAGGACAGCCTTTCTCCTGCAATTTTCCCTATGAGCTGTGTAGAAACACTCACCTCCAGTGTACTGATACATTTGCAACAGGTTAGAGATTCCAGCTGAGAATAAACAAATCGCAGTCCCCGGAGGCAGTGTGGAGGGACAGACCTCAACTGCAGCAGTGATGAGAAAGTAAGAACAACATACATAAAATATTACAGTGTAAGAGCAACTGCCATCCCAGACTCATCTTTGCAAGGGATCTCCCATTTCCCTGCTGGAGTCTCCCTCCCTAACACTCCAGCACTTGCTTACATCCAAGCTTCACCCCAAGCAAGTGTTGCAGGAGTTTAGCCTTAGCCTTCCAGGGAAGCCACAAAAGCCTACCCAGTTTTTAGGAGTAGAGGCACGCTGCAACCACAAAACTAAGTCAAGAAACGCCAAACAGCAAGACTCAAAGCCAGTTCTGCCTCCTGTACTTACCTCCAGGTGCCGCAGAGACTTGAAAGGGAAGATCTTCACAGCAGATTGCAAAACACAGTTTGGAACATGAATGAGCTACAGAAATCAGAAAAGAACTCTCATGTCAAGCTCAGTGTGTGCTGTGATAGCACCCTCCCAATGCACCCACGGCAGCACCTTGAACAGGCTCCCCCTCTAGCTCGGGTCTTCACTAACAAGCTCTCCCCCGATGCTGGTATTGGCACTGTCTCCTGGCCCCACAGTTCAACAGAGGTCAAAGAGAAAAGCATGTTAGCTAGCACACGGCCATGGTCTGCCTGACCACAGAGCTCCTTTTCTTTTCCCCGACCTCTTTCAGAACCACAGGTAGGTCTGACAGCTGGATTCCTCATCAGCTACCACTAACAAATCTACTAAACAAAGACAAATCTAATTGCTGGAGCAATGTTTATCGAGTAACTGAGCTGAAGCAGCACACTGGTGGGAGGTGTGCATGTGTGTTTCACTGGAACAGGCCAAATAAGGCAAATAAGAAGCAGATACAATGGAAAACAGAGTTGGTCTCCAGGACGCTGTTAGCGTTAGACTGAGGTACCTACAAACCTCCTCTTTGCATTCTGTAGTGCAGCCACAGGCTCTTTCACCACAGCATAGTTAGGCTGTGTTTGTGTACCACAAAGCAGCTTGTTAAATCCAGCTTCTTATGCTTTCTATGGTCAGTGAATAAACAGTATTTCAGACACAGTGAGTAACGAAGTAGTTAACGCTTCCACTGCAGACGCCAGAGTACAACTGGTGAGACCATCTCTGCCAGCTACATCACCTTAATGCAGAAGTGACTCATCAGGTGCAGGACAGACATCCCGAGGCCTCGTCACCACTAACGCTTCCACAGTTAGAGCCCTGGTGGCGATGAATCACTGCCCGCTGCCTGCCAGCACTAATGCGGCATGTTGAACAGGACCATTTGTAGGGGAAGCTTGCACTGGGAAGCTCTGATGATCAGTTTTAGCCAAGTTTATTTCAGATGCCATCCTTGCTCTGCTTCCTGACCATCTCCTCTCCCTCCACTGTCTTAAGAATCTGATCAGGCTGATGTAAATTATTAGTTTCTCCAAGCAAATCAGTTATTGCACCACAATGAGTAGCTTCCCCTTCTTATTACAGAAAGAGCGTGTTTTTTGCTTAACACAAGCACTCACCCCAACACGCTCCTGACTGCAGCATCCCTGCCCGCCTCCTCCTGTCTTTCTCCACAGGCTCTGGGCCCCACTCCAATCTCCACCCTCAGCACACTGCTACAAAACCCTCCCAACAACATTCAGATAATCTCTCCAACCTGTCTCATACCGAAAACACTTTTAAAGACATCGCAGGCCGTAGTGCTCAGCCACAACGCCTCCAGAGCACCACCGTGAAACCTAAGAACAGCTGCTAATTCCCCCTTCCCCTTTCAGACCCGTTTCACCTCTGCTACCCCCCTAGCAGCACCCCAGTGTCAAGTGTAACCACTTGCAGCCTCTACTACATGCCACCTTTCAAAAAGCCCTCTGAAGAATCCCTAACTCCATGCTTTTGTCTTCATTACAGCCACCTTAAAATTAACTAGGACATGTTACTAGCGATGTCCCATGCTGTGAAACAGCTCAACCAGAACCATCGCCCAGGCAGGAGCATGTAAAACTCAGAAATAAGAAGCAGACGGCCTCAGAGTAGCAGGTGTACATAACGTCTAACCGCTCTGCTCAAACACCTCGGCTCTGCTGCCTCGTGCAGATCAATCACCGCTCAGGGAGCACTCAGCTCTGCTCAGCTGCCAGATACTGCCCGAATTGCTCAAGCATTACAGGAAATAATAATTTTCCCAACAATGTCAACACCTTACCGAAATCAGAACATAATTAGCCCCTACTGCCCCTGTTTTTAACTCTGAAAAACTTTCCGCTGAGTTGCATGGCTGATCCTAGATGAACTAGGTACACACTATCACGCTGAACTAGGATTCCATGCAACAGCCCAGCGAGAGCTACCTGACCCACGTAGCATGCACGTAAGATGGGGCAATGTGCAGCAGAGGAGGCCACTCCAAAGCGGGCAACGGTGCCCGCCACCTCTGCTGTCCGGCCCTGCAGTAGCCCCGGCCGCTCACAGCCCTGGCCACGCAGGTACGGACCTTCAGGGAGTGAGTCTTCTGCAGGACGTCGAAGAGGAACTGCGCCTGCAGGATGGCGGCGGTCTCGGCGGGGTGCGAGGGTAGGGCCACGAAGCCCCGGTTCTGGTTGCGGGAGCCCAGGTGCTGCTCGAAGACCTGCGTGAGGTGCTGCAGGGTGGGGGTGAGCAGCGTCAGCGTGCTGGAGCCGTCCAGGACGAGGTCCCCTGCAGGGAAGGGGAAGGANACGTGTGTCTGTCAGAGCGGCGCGTACGTCCAGTGGAGGGGGGTGGGGGGGTGCTCTCCTTGTCACTGCCCGGTGCTGGTCCTTCGTTCTGCCGTGGGGTTTGTTCGTGTGTGTGTGTCTGTCGGCCGTGCGGGCTCCGAAGGGAGAGTGAGGGAATGGAGCAGGTGTTTCAGAAGTGAATGGCTATGGTGTTTTATCCGGGCTAGTTCAGTAGGGTATAGGATTCATTCAAATATTTAAGCCTTATAAAATACTTCTGTATTCTTAGTTTCAGCATAGCCATGTGGCAGAGAGATCCACAGGTTAAACCCTTCATGCCTGAGAACTTTGTGTGTTTACTGTCTTATGTGTTGCCTTTTCGTTCTGGTGTGTGTGTCCCCGTTCCTCCGTCGCGGCCGGGGAGAAGTAGGGGCTGCGCAGCCCACTACCGTTTCATTTGGCTTTGAGGCTGTGACTGTCACAGCAGCATCCGAATGCTTCACTGTATGCAGCAGCACCCCTCCTGCTCCTCTCCTCCATGGACAGGTTCATCAGTGTGTCTTCCCAGGAAAATCTTCCCAGGCCTCTAATCCCTCTCCTTTTTGAGCTCTTCCTATCTGTGTCTGTCATCCAGAGTCTCTGCTCCTCCTTTATACCCAAACCAGCTNTTCATTTGGCTTTAAGGCTGTGACTGTCACAGCAGCATCCGAATGCTTCACTGTATGCAGCAGCACCCCTCCTGCTCCTCTCCTCCATGGACAGGTTCATCAGTGTGTCTTCCCAGGAAAATCTTCCCAGGCCTCTAATCCCTCTCCTTTTTGAGCTCTTCCTATCTGTGTCTGTCATCCAGAGTCTCTGCTCCTCCTTTATACCCAAACCAGCTTTGCCCCTGTGGCTCTATCCCGATCTTAACATCCACTCCTTGTCTAAACACTCCATGGCTAAATTATTTTCAGCCCGATGGGCAGGAGATTAGGGAAGAGCTGAGGAGATGGATGTGGGGCCTGATGGCTGTCACCATGCAGCCCCTTGCCCACGGAGCTCGAGCACCCTGCTGTAGCCCTCCTGGCTCATCGTTATTGTAGAGGGGCTGCATGAACTGCTCGTCTCTGCCCCTTAAAGACGTGCCAAATGCGTTTTTCTCAGCAAAATAGGAAAGCTCCTGCACTGGCATTGTGAAGCAGCCTTTGGGGGTGTGGGGAAGCCCTGCTGGAGTCCCTGTTAGCGACATGTGGGAGATGCCGTAGCTGCCAGCATCGCAGGGCATGCCTGCTAGCTTTCCTTCAGTGTTTATTTAGCCTAGATGGTCGGTACGAGGTATGATGATTTAGGTGAGACAGTTCTGTTTACTGATGCGCTTGCGGAGAGAGCGGGGAGGTGTGAGTGCGCACAGGTTGGCAGGCTGTGGGTTTTTCTGGCCTCCCTTCGAATCTGGCCTGCTGGCATGACGCTTTTATTACTGAAAATTACTTGTAGCGGGAATGCTGAATCATGTACTACCGACAAACAGGAGACACAGTAGGATGAAGGTATCATTCATTCAGTTTTCTTTACTGGTTTTTTTTTTCTTCCCCCTTTTTTCTTGTGTTCTTCTTATGGCAGCTCAGGCAGTGATGCTAGCAGGCTGTGTGCTTCAGCATGATGTGCATTAGCAGAATTCTCCTTGATATTAATTTTAAGTTTCTCTTTTACATTTTAACCCATTTCTAAGTCTCTTTGTGCAGGGCCACCTGAAAAAAAATGTCTTTAGTCGTGTTTTACACCCTTGAGATCTTTCCAGACTGCTGGCTTGTCCCCTCCCCATCTTAGTCATCCCATATTGCGCTAGACAAATTTAGCTCCTAACCTTTCCTTATAAATCAATCCCTCTGGCCTACTGGCAAGTTTTTTGTTGCTCTTCTCTGAACTCCGTCTGTTGTGGGTAACAGAAAAGCCAGGCCAGATCCTAGCAGGTGTCCATCCAGCCTTTCTCCCAGAGGTTGCACACAGAAAGGGGCAAGTGGCCTCTAGTGGCCAGCCATCAATTAATGCACCGAAAGGGATCACCAGTGCTCCCATGCCATGGGCTCTCCCTTCTCCAGAAGGCAGGAGAGCCGGCAGGGTTAGGATTGGAGAACGTGCCTCGCATCCTCGCCCCTCTCTCATCCCCAAGGCAGCAGACCCCTCCTCACCTCTGTCCCCAGGCCCCGCCAGCTTGCAGAGCCCTGCCGGCTTGAGGCACCCACACATCCCGCCTTCACAGGGTGATGAGCCGGGAATCAACGGAAACCCTGTGGGCATCTTGCAGTCCCATTGAAATTTCAAAGCAAGTCCCAAGGGCTCTTTTACGTTACTGCTAGT
Organism: Steatornis caripensis; assembly: GCA_013398225.1. Taxonomy (NCBI): domain Eukaryota; kingdom Metazoa; phylum Chordata; class Aves; order Caprimulgiformes; family Steatornithidae; genus Steatornis; species Steatornis caripensis. The sequence goes on from VZSC01001602.1 coordinate 26,715, forward strand.
ACAGCTGTCTTGCTTTTAGCTGTTCAGCAGCATCATTACAGTGACATATATTCAGCGTATTTCAGAATACGCTGCTTCAGTGGGTAAAGAAAGCTTAAATGCTGGATTTTGTCTCCCTTTTAACTCTTGTTCAGGCAGTCAGGCTGTAGTTTTAAACTCAGTGTAACATCTTGCAAAGATGGAGCCAGCAGAGTTTGTTGTACCCAGCAGTTCTCCTGGCTGTGGGTTTCCTCCCACTCGGAGCACGAATGCATGAATGCCCCTGAGAGCCTTTCTGCCTAGCTCCCGACAAACCTGAGCTCCACCTGAGATAAAGCACATTGTTTCACAACATTGCTGATAGTTTGTGGTTTCCTTTGGAGGCCCCCCAAGGCACAGAGGCGGAGCTGAGCATTAAGCATTTGTTTTTGTTAAATTACCTTTACTATTTTGCTAGTTTTTAGGGGTTCTGCCACTACAGGAGCTGCCATCGAACGCCCCGTCATCATTTTATTCCCTGAAGTAGTAGTGCTTGCAACACGTTTTTGCAGGCAGTCCGTAGCTGTGGAAGTTCTGTCCCTTACAAATACCCAGTCCTTTCTTCAACAGTTGTGATGCCATGGCCCTGCAGGACTGCAGGACCAGGTTCCCTGCCAGCTCTTCCCACTGGAATAAAGCGTTCCCTGCCTTCAGTTTCAAATGTGCTGCTCTTTGCTTTCATGGAATGATACCTTCTTCTTAGTTAAATGCGAAAGAAAATAAAAGCCATGTATTACCCTTTTCTCTATCATGTCTCCTACTAAAAAGCAGCTCAGTCTCTGCTTGCAGATGATTTCCAGACCTTTCCCCTTTTTTCTGCTTTCTCTCTCAGAACCCTTTTGCTCTATCTTTCTTGGAAAACAGGGTGTGAAGTTGAAGATTGCAACATAAGATCTACAGAGTGGATTGGGTATTTTCATTCTTTTCTGTCCTACTCCTTATGGCCTGGACTCTGCATTTGCTTTTTAGATGTCTGTCTTGGCAGCCTATTTCTGTTGAGCTGTTCAGGTCTCGTCAAGGGATTCAGTTACTGAAGAGTCCAATGAGGTGTGTTTGAGGGGTTTCTTCCACTAAATTTTGCCTTGTTCCTGATAGTTAGGAGGGTGGACCAAGGGAGCATGCTTCATCAGTGGTCAGATCAGCTCCTCAAAAACTTGCCTTACAGATGGCCCTAGGATTTTTGGTTTGAATAAGCTATTTTTTTTGTTTGAATAAACTTTTAAGGTAGGCAGAGTAAGCAGGGACTGTAGTAGCACCTTCTGGAGATCTTCAAAGATAGAGAAGAGATGATGAAGTGGCCTTACTGATGCCACCTTTAGACCATCTGTTTTAGTGCTTTAGTGGCCTATCTCGAACTGTGGCCCATACTAGGTACTTCAGGTGAGATAGTAAGAAACCTCTCAGCAGATCACTGGAATATAACCTATAATACTACTTCCAAAGCTTTCATAGCTGGAGGATAGCTTGTTTCAAAAGATGAGTTTAACTTCTCTTCTTTATCATAAATATGACAACTTGTTACCTGGAGAGATGGCCAAGCTATCCTCTGACTTTGCAGTTTTTGCCTCCTTGATGACATCACTGAGAAAAAGTTTTCTTTTGCCAGTTTTGCATTAATTTGTGTTCTACCCTTGTATTTTTAACAAACGTCCCTTTTCTTGTGCTATAAGAACACTTTGCTTATCCCTGTGTCCAAAGCACTGTGCATGTGCTTACATCTTCTCTCCTTCTCTGTATGAGTTCAGGTGAGTTTTTGGAGGTCGCTATCTTCCCAGTGCCAGTCTCTAAGCCATCTCCAGTTCTTCCTGGGGTGCAGCCCATGCTGTTGCCTGTGCTGTTGCTGTAGGTGATATGACTACATCTGTTTCAGTGTTTATCTCCATCCCACTCCTTGTCAACTGTGGCACCTCATTGCCTTCTTCACTTGCAGTTACATATTGAGCAGAGCACTCCCTTGGTCTGCCTGTGGGGTCTTCTGCATCACCCAGCCACGCCAGTGCAGACAGGGCACAGATCTGAAGGCTGGCCTCTTTCCCTGTAACATGTTTGTTTGTGTGTGGTGTTTGAATGCTGAACATTTTGTCCTCGTGCCATCTCTGTGGCCTGCACAGATCTCTCTGAGGTTCCTTCTGGCCATTTTGGGATCTGCCCAATTAAAGCTAGGTGGCACAAGACCACTCTGCTGCCTGCTCCTGGCATGACCTCGCAGCACCTGATGTCTCCAGCTTTATTCTTCCCCAGCAGTCAGTCACGCCCTGGCTTTGCACAGATACGCTGGTGCAGAGGTGGCCGAACAGGAGGCCTTTCCTCCTCTTGCACAGCCCGTGCAGGAGTTATGCATAGCCACTGTCTCGGTCGGCCCCTGCACTCCCCACCCAGCAGGTCACTTGGAGGAAGACAGGGTCCCACTGGTGCTTGCACTGTTGGAGCCGGTGCACAAAGCAGCGCGGGCTGGGCTGTTCTCGCCCCTCGCCACAGTGTGCCAGGGGACAGGCCTGTCCTAGTGATGCCGGGGAGGTTCCCTGAGGGCCGGTGAGGTGACCTCTCTGGATTAGGAGCCAGGGGGGTTGAGGGCAGTGGCCAGCAGTCTCCCACGACATTCCCTTGTCCTGCCCTCTCTCCACAGGTTATGCCACTCTCCAAGTTTGCTGGGTGCCTGCTGGTGAAAGAGAAGGGTTGATATTTTGCCCAGGCCCTTAGGTCCTGAACCAAAATGGCAGCTGGAGAGTCCCCTCCCATAGGAGATGTCTTCATCGACCTGCAGCAGGTGAGGTGGGAATACAGCCGCAGCGGGGCCGTCTCTGCCCCGGGGACCATGCTCCTGCCAGGCTGAGCACAGGACCCACGTCCTGGCAGCCTGCTGCAGTAGGGGACACAGCCTCCGTTCTCCGGGGACAGGACTGTGCGAAGGGAGCCCTGAGGCTGCCCACGAGCCCATATCTGCTCTCCATGCAGACAGCAAACTGTGCTCCAGAAAAGGCCAGAGGTTGCTCTGTGGTGTCTCTGTGCCATCCTGTGCTGTTGGGTGGGGTAGGCAAGCAGCGGGAGGAGCCGGGCAGCTTGCAATTAGGCTTTCCCCATTTAGGATGGGCTTGGGACACTTGTGCTAAGGTGAGAGGAGAAGCAATCTCACCCACAGGTTCAAAGCTGCTCTCCCAGCACCCGGCCTGGCCATGGCGGGGTGGGAGCTCTGGTGGCTTGGCCAGGACACAGCTGGGAACAGCTGGGGTATTTGACGAGAGGCACAGCTCGGCTAAAGCCGCCTTGCTCCCTCTTTCTTGCCAGCACAGACAGATTTGTCACAGTTGGGCCTCCTGTTTCCATGGAAACACGGGAGTCCACAACAGCTACGAGCTGGCATTTCAGCTATATTGACGGAAAATTTTACCAGCTGCGGCTGCTCGGGAGGCAGAAAGGACAGGACTCACCTGGCGAAGCTCTTCTTGGAGTTTTTCCACCAGCAAAGGGCGGAGAAGTGCCTGTAGCCTGAAACAGGAGGAAAATGGGCAGAAAAAGCCTGAAGAAGACATGCCATAGAGGAATGAGGGCCCTAGGAGTGCGGAGGTGGGGTGGGAAGGCACATGGTGATCACTGACCCGAGGGCAGCTCACCAGAGTAGGCATACTGATTCCCAGGGGGAAATACAGAGGACGTCTAAGAAGGGGAGGGATGGCAGGCTGGGCAAAGGGAAGGCCAGAGGACAGCAGTTAGATGTGAGGCGAGAGAAATTCCAGCTGAATAAAAGCTACGCATCTCCACTGGCAGGAAAGGCAGGCACTGACATCATCCCTTGATACCTGCCACTCAAGGGAGGTGTGGAGGACAGGTAAGGTATCTCTGCAGATTGTGGCTTGGAGGCTTGTTGATCTGTTGGCTCTTGCTTTTGAGCAGACCTGTGCCACCAAGTGAGTAACTCTACACCAGCCCTGTTGTGCGGAGCCTGCTGCTCCTCAGCAAGCCCAGCACTGTTTGCAGGGTGGGAGGATCCAGAGGGCTGTAGGGGTCTGCAGTGTTTGATTCTTGTCTGGCGATTTCTCTGCAGGGCAGAGATCGTGCAGAGAAAGCCTCTCCTGGTGCCGAGGACGATGAGGACTTGGATAAGACTTTGTCAATCGAGAGATTTGGGGACCTGATAAGCAAGTCAGCATCAAGCAATCTGGAGAAGCAAAGACGCAGCTACAGTGAGAGAGATTTTGAATGTATGTAGGTTTGAACCGTTGCTCCCGCTTCCACCCTCACCACCAACCCTCGCTCAGTCCCACATGCTCTGCAGCCTTGTGTCAGGACCCTGCAGATCACGTTAGCGTGCTATTCACTTCCTCCCTTCAGAGCATTCCCGAAGTGCTACGTACACCCAGTTTAGCACCACTGCCCATGGCCTCTTCCCAGTCTGTTATCAATTTCCCCATCCCCACAGGCATAGCTACTGCCCAACCCACGTGGCAGCATAGCTCAGCCTGGGGTATTCGCTCACCTCCTCACCCAGCATCGGGGACCTCTGCAGCCACTTCCCCCATGTTGAAACTTCGAGTTTGAAACTATTTTTCTTCCATATGGCTGCAAAGAAACATCCAAATATGGCCAGAAGCCAGGCTGTCCTCCCCAGTCTGAAAGCAGATGGCTCCAGTCAGACATGCCTGTGTATTTCTAAATAGCAACCATGAAACCATCAGGCTTATCTGCTCAAAGGATGGACTGCAAAATAAAAATGAGGTGTGAATTTAAAATGTTGTGTCTCTCTCACCTGAACTCTGATAAGCATATATATTCCTCTAACTGCCCTTCCTTGATAAAAGCAGCTGGTCTGCCCAAGCTCACTTTGGCTGTAAAATGAGAGTGTGCCCACAAGAGTGGCCACAAGCTATCGCCTGGAGTAGGTGGATTGCGTTAGCTTGTAGTAACAGCAGCAAAAAGCAGGCAGAAGAGGCCCCTGGCCAGCAGCCTGCTTGTGTCACGGACAAGCAGCAACAGTTGGAAGAGTTTCTCACGCTCTGGCTCGAAGATACTGCTTATTTTCCAGCTTAGCTTTGATGGGATACAACCTCGGGAACATTATATTCCAAGTACATCACCAGGCTGTTTTCTGCTTGGCCACTCATTCCCAACGGCTGTTGTAAAAGTTTGCTGGTAAAAGTCTATTACTGTAGTGCACCCCAGCTGCTACTTGCTGCTTGTGTCATTTCTCTACAGAGGCTCCATTCAAATAACACTTTCCACCTGAGCACATAGTCACTCGCGCACATGGCTGCAAGGTGCTAATAGCTTTGCTGTGGGTTGAATACCTGCCCTGTGCTGGTAGCACTTACCTGCTCAGTTCTGCCTGTGTGCACAGGTGTGTGGGTTGGCTTGGAGGACACAGACTATCTGCTTGAGCATGCATGGCAGAAGCTTCTTTGAAAATTTGACTAGAGATTTGTGCTGTTTGGGGTTTTTTTTCTTCTTAATAGGAGAGTCCATTTTAGTTTGTCAGAATCAAGCTTGTTTTCCTCTGAGCTCCTGATGTATTCCCTTTATCTAGGACTGTGTCAACCCTGGTTGTCATAAGTTTTATGCAGTTTGTATTCATAAAGCTGGAAGATCTGGTTAGGTCATTAGACTTCGAGAGATAACATACGAGCCCATGGAGGTGAATGCTCTCTGGGTTTAGCAATATTTCCTGCCCCATTCAAAGCCAGGAATTCCTAATATGTATGCTTTTCCTTCTGGGCTCCCTATCCAAATTACTTTTTCATATCTCTTGTATCAAGTTCATCAAGAAGTGTAATCAAACATTTAGGACACTGGTTTGGCAATAACTTTCCGTACAGGCAGGTGGAGCAGGGAAGGAGGGCAGGGCCTGGGCACACGGGAGTTGCAGGAGGACAGGGAGGAAGAAGAAGGAATCATGAAGCCTTTTGTGTTTGGGAGAGGTACGTTTTTCCCACCTCCAGGCCACCTCTGTGGAGACGTGACCAGTTGACAGGAGGAGGACTGAGTGCAGGGGTCAGGAGCAGTGCTCCCCCTTTCTGTGCCTGATCAACCACTTACCATCCCACAGCCCAAGGCTTCAGTTTCCTTCTGATCGAAAATGCAAACATTTCTGTCTTGGGCTGACGTGAACAAGCCAGAAGGGAAAGATGGTCTGTGTCCTCACCAGCAGCTTAGTGCTGTAGAAGAAGCAATGTATGTACAGTTGGGGCCTTCCTTGCTCTTCTTACATTAGAAATTCATCCCTGACCTATCCGTGGCATGCAGAGTAGTGCTACAGGAGTGCAGCAGCAAGACAGGAGGGTCTTTCTGCCAAAACCTGCGAGTGAACTGGGTACATCTAGTTAAGTCAAAGGCAAGAACACTTTGGAGGAAAAATTGTTTGTAAAGAACCCAAACTCTTTCCAATTTGCAGATGTCTGATCGTTCCCGATCTCCTCTAATCTTGCCACAAGCCTCTCTTGCTGAACCAGGGAAATATCCCTGCTGTTCCCAAGGGGGGAAACAAGGGAGAAAAGACTTGAGAAACCAAAGGAAAGGAAACATGACAGCAGAACAATGAACCTGCCTGGCTCTCCTAGGGAGAAGGTTACAGCTTCCATTGAAAACGTCCTTTGAAGGTAGTTTTCACTATAAACAGATTTTGCTGCCATGTAACAGGAAAGCTGGGAAGGAACCAAATCAAAACAGACTGGAAACAATCCCTCCGGAAGAGCTGCTGAGCAAAGCCCCCTTGCGAAGTGGCTGGTGCCCCCATGGTTTCAGCTGCTCCGGGTACAGCCCCAGGATCTGTGCATCCTGCAGACTGCCTGTGGGAGGCTTTGTGCCTGCAGACAGACCTGGCAGAAAGGGCTTTTCTCTCTCTCGCAGGGAGGTGCTGAGCTTACCCTGTTCCCTGCCTGGTGCATTATCGTTGTTTTTGAGTGAAGGCTCAGAAGTGCCATTAATTTCTTCTCACTCTGTAATTCCCATGACACCCAGGTCAAGCCTGTATGAATTTTTCTTTGTAGGTTAGTTTAAAGAAAAGTCCTTCTGCCCTGTTTTTTACCCTGGTTTTTAAAAGACAGCATCCTAATTGAACCTGCATTTCAGAGCCTGGTAGACACAAGCCCTCGCGGTACCTGGGGTGCTGTCTTAGGTTGCATCTGCACTAAAAGGCTTGGTCTGTGGTTCCTGTGGGTATGCAGGAGGGACTTTCTGTCAAAACCTGGGGAACAAATAAGGCACATCTACTTAAGTCAAAGAACACTATATAGGAAAGAAGTGTTTGCAAAGGGCCCAAATCATGCTTGTTTGAGAACGTGAGAAATGTTTCCCCATGTTTAGGAAGGGGACGGTGCCTCTGGCAGGCCACCGCAGCTCTGCATAGCCATGGCAATGGCTTTTGGCACTGGGAGAGGAGTGCTGCCTTCCCCAGGGCAGTGGACCTGTGTTGGGGTGATTTGGCGCTGCATGGGGGCTGCCTCCCCTGTTGCCCCAGGCTGGACACAGCCTGCCGCATCACTGAAAGAGCTTTGCTATGTCCCTGCGGGCTGGTGGCTCTCCTTGCCCTTCCTGGCCCTTGATCTCCAGACCATGCTGTTTCCTGGAGGGGCGCCTGGCAGGTTCCTCCCAGCTTCTTCCTGCTCCTGACTCTCTTTTTCTCTCTCAGTCCACCGCCAAACCTCGCACCACATCCATCATCCCCTTTCCACTCACCTCCCTTCTGCCCTCAAGTTCCAAAAGAGGCCCCCCCGCACCAGCAGGAGGAAAAAAAGGAGGAGGAAAAAGAAGAAAACCTCGGTACCCCCCTCGGAAGTCACCCCCACCATCCAAGAAGAGGACGAGGAAGGGGGAGAAGAGGAGGAAGAAGAGGAAGAAGAAGAGGACGAAGGAGAATCTGAGGCAGAGGAGGCCCAGGAGAAAGAGATCTCTGCAGAGTCTGAGGGTGAAGCTCGTGGGAAGGACACATCCCCTAAGCTGGAGCCCCCAGGCAAACCAAAGGCAAGGCCAGGGCATCCCTACCTGGACGGGGCTTGGAGGCTGTGGGGAGGTGGAGGGAGGGTGCCACTCAGGGTAGCTGTGCAATGTTGTCGGAAGAGTGGTTTTGTGCCTGCTTAGTGGAGATGGGCACTGGAGGACAGTGACAGATAAGCCATTGCTTGAAGTGGATGCTGGGGAGGGTGTGCATGACCATTTCAGGGGTGTAAGACCAATGGGGGAAGATGAATGTGGCTGTTCTTAGAGTGTATAGGATATGGGGGGCTCAATATGGCCGGTCTCAGGGTATGGGGCACGTGGAGGAAGTCATCGTGGCCCATTCTAGGAGGTGGGGACGTGGGGAGGATCTGCATGCCAGGGACTGGGGCGAAGGCTGCCTGCCCTGGCTCTTTCTGTCAGGACTGTCGTCTCTGCAGTTCACCATCGGCAGCGATGAGGAGGAGTCTGGCAGCGCTCTGGCCCCCGCACAGTTCCACGTGGAGGAGGAGTGTGGCATCCTATCCCCTGTGCCACGCTTCACCAACCTGCTGCAGGACAAGGGCCCTGCCTCCCTTTGCAGGTAGGTGAGCAGTGCCGAGCTGCCTGCTGCTCTCCCTGTCTCGGGGTCACCGCACAGACCCTGTCCCGGGGGGCAGCAGCTGTGCTCAGCTTGAACTTGCCTGCTGAGCCAGAGGGGACCTAGGACTCAGAGGTAGAGCAGCTCTGAGCAACACAGCTGCTCTCCAGTGGGACAGTCCCTCCCTGGGACTCCTGCAACCTCCTTGGGTCCTTGGGATCCCCAGGGTGTGGATGTGGGGGCGCTGGGCTGCACACCTGGAGTACCGTTCCTCCCAGCTAACTTGCGCCATCGTGCTGACCTGCAAGCTGGGAAGCCTCAGGAGGCTTGGCCGAGTCAGGGGACTGTGAGGCCATTGACACAGAGGTGGGTCCCCAGCACTGACTGCAAGCTGGTCCCGCTCTGCAATGGGGGAGAGGAGGAGCAGAAGGGGCAACCTTTAGGTTTTGGGATAGATGACTCCTGTCTCTGCTCCTCAGGGGCTTGTTGGTCAGGGCTGGGCTGAGGGACCTCAGCCCCTGTGGAGCCAATGCCCATGTTCATTCACCCCGTTTGCTACTGTTGGTCTCTTTGGTTCCTACAGCCTCCCTGGGCCTCGGGAACGTCTGCCTCGCGGGTGGGAGAAGCGCAAGGCCTGGGGCCAGGTGGCGAGCGGACAGCGGGTTACCTATGACTTGAAGGAGAGGATGTGCATTGGCAGCATGACCACCTTAGACAGCGCAGCATACCAGCGCGTCCCCACGGACGAGGCCGAGGCCCAGATGCTGGCGTCTGCTGACTTGGACGGCATGAAAAGTGAGGCTTTGTGACACTACCTACATTAATAGTGCGCGTGTCCCTTGCTTCTGCCTGCTTTGCCCTCTTCTCTAGCAGCTCCAGGCATGGTCTTCAGCCTGCTGCAGGACGTGGTCCTCACCTCTCTGTCCCCCACCCAGCCCCTTCTTTTCCAGCCTTGGTTCCTCTCTGTCAGCTTTGCAGTGTCCACAGCACCTCTGCTCACACCCACCCCACAGATGCTTGCTCCTCCACCCGCCCCACTGCCCCCTCCAGTTCAGGGCTCCCTGCATTTCCCTGAGACCCAGCTCTCTCCTCTCCTGACACACTTTCCCAGCGATCAGCCCTCCGTGCTACGTGCCAGCTCTGGCATTGCAGAAAACCTGAGGTGAGGAGCCTCCCCTGTCCTCCGCTCTCCTCGTGGAGAGGCAGCTGCCCCCTCTGCAGCGCCTTGGAGGGGGACTGCCCCTGTGCGCAGCGCGAGGGCAGACAGAAGAGACGTCATGGAAATGCACGCTCCGGGCCCGAGGACATGGAGAATTCAATAGGTTGCTCTGCGGGCTAGAGAGGGAGGGAGACACCCGAGGGGAGCGAGGGAGAGAAGCAGTGCTGCACACGCAGCCCGGCTGTCCCCAGGCCACACGCGCTGTGTCCCTGGGCAGCCGGCACGAGACCCCGTAGCAGAGCAAGGATCCTGCTCCCGAGGAGCCGGTGGGGCAGCCCCCCACAGAAGCATCCCAGGGTGGAGCCAGCCTAACCGGGACCTCGTCAAGCCCCAGGGGCTGCCGCAGCCAGCACCTTCATGCCCCGTGAGGAGGAGAGCGAGGCACTGGGGCTGGCCCCAGGGCTGCAGTGAAGGCCCCCAGGGGCAGCTTGCTTTCTACATGTCAGCCTGGCTACCCCGGCCCCTCCTCTGAAGGTGAGTGGCTCATGGCGCCTGACCCCTGACCTTCACAAGGACAAAATGACAACTCTTCGAGAGAGAGAGGAGACAGCGACAGAATCGGAAGGGGGCAGCAGCCCAGAGGTAGCGATGAGCACCTGCATTCGCAACTCGCTCGGCCACGAAGACTTTGATGAATTTGCCTTCAATTTTGAAGACTATGATTTATGGGAGGCCATCAGAAACCATCTGGGCTACCCAGGCGGGGAGCCCACCTGTAAGTACCGGAGCAGTTGCATAGATCAGAGAGCCCCCAGCTAAAGTGCGTATTCCCCACCCTGTGTTTGCTGTCTGCACTCTCTCCGTGTCCGGTTGGTTGTCTCCTGGTTTAGAGGAGGTACTGTCTGCCCCACCGTGTGCCTGAGGACACTGGAGGAGTTGTCTGGTGTCTGTGTGTCTGTCTGAAGCCTTTGTACAGATCTGTGTCATAGTGCTGAGATGCTTCCTTGTGTGTGTGTCACTCAAGCGGTTCTGGAGGCAACTGCATCTTGCTGTTTGTGCTTATCAGGATATGGCCCATGCCCTGGCCAGAGAAAAGGCAGCTGCTCCGAGGTGTGTATAAGGACAGAGACATTTCCCATTCCATGTGTAGCACAAGGTGACAGTGTGCTGCTGCTCTTTTTGCTGGAATTTGAGCTGAGCTGTGGATCTGACAGCAGTGGTGGGTATCAGATTCTCTGCTCTGCACTGTAGCCTAATGTCCGGAGGAAAAAATAACCTAGTCCCTGTGTCTGCAGGCTTGAGTGCGGCTGTGAAACTAGCTAATGGCAGGCTAGCCAGGGTGTCTGGAAGGGGGAAAAGAGGAAGGAATCGAGAGTGGGAAAAGCAGGCAAGGTGAGAATAAGAATCCAGGAACAAAGATCATTTTTCTGTTCTCTGTGCCTGTTTCTGTACCCACACATCTCTTGAGCTGGGTCTCTGGGCCATCCTGGGGACTGTGCAGAAACCGGACCCTCGCCCCCACCTCGCGCAAGTGATCCTTCCTCGGCAGGTGGTGTAGCTCACAGTTCAAAGGTGGCTTTGCGTGTCGCTTTGGGAGTGATACTGTTCATATCCTTAGCTCTGTGACAGCTGCCCAAATGCCCTCATCCAGATCATGGTCTAATTTTTCAAGGGATTTTAGGAGTGCACGCGGGACGGTGGCATGGCCCCAGAACTAGCCCGCTTACTGGCTTTGCATGCAGGAGTGGTGAGGCGGAGTGCTTGCAACAGGGACTCAGGATGCCTTGGTTCAGTTTCTGGCTCCGCTACAGCCTCTCTGTGTGATGTCAGGTAAACATTTAACGTCCCCTGCCTCCCAGTCCCAGTGTCATGTTGTCTTTCTCAGCTGGTCCGTCTTTACAGGCCTTCGGGGAAGAAATGTCTGTCTGTGTGCTTCCGCAGGGACCAGCAAGTGGGGATTTGCTTCTGGCTAGGTCTGCTACTTGTTACTGTAAGTGGAGAGACAGTATAATAGCAGCAAAGTTCAAAATAGAAACCCGGAACAAATTGGCTCCGTCAGCTGTCCCAAGCTGAGCAAACTGTACATTAAAAGCATGAGAAATTGCCCCAAGTTCACCTGGGAAGGGATGGCTATTCTTGAGAGGGTAGAAGGGGCAGATCACTTCTTCAAGGTGTGATATGCATCCCTTATAAAGTGGAGAAATTTGGCTTGCTAGCCGTTAACACATTCATTGATTGCTACAGCTAATACTGCAGGTGCTTGAAATAGGGTGCACTGTACAGTCAACTCTTAATTATTTCTGCACAATGAATCCACACTGTGGATTAATCCTGTGGAGAGATATGGTGGAGACAGAGATGGCAGGGAGTCAGTTCTGTGCAGAGCCAGCTCACATCCAGCCAGTGCCACTTGCTCAGCTATTTGCTCCATGGTAGTACCTCTTCCAGAAACAACTCAGATCCAGAGGAAATTAATAGCTTTTGAGCAGAGTCGAGTCCTTGTTGGACCGGAGCTGGTCTCCTTGCTCTCCTTTTAATGTTGAGAGCACGGAACTCAGCACCAGCCAGGAGAGATTGGCTTCTGTGCAGGACAGGGCAGTAGCTTTTTCCAGAAGCCAGCATAGGGTTGTGACTTATTCTATGTTGATTAGCATTTTGTTTAGTCTAATGTTAAATATTCCAAGAGACAGGGTTTCAATCTCTTTTTTTCTTGCTGTAACATAACTGTTAGCGTATGTGGGAAGAGTGCACCATCTCTGTGATGCCGGGCTAGCAAGTTGCTCTCTAGTACTGGTACAACTACTCCGATGCCTCCTTCCAGGCTTCCTGCTTCTGAACAGAGGGCAATGAAAGGAGGGAAGCAGGAGCTGACACATGAATTGAAGACAATCGCCTGCTGAGTTGGACTGACTAGCACAGGTACTCTGGGGGAAGACTTTAACCAGTACAAAGTCATATTTGTCATCCTCAGATGACAGCTGACAGAAAAGGAACTTGGTCATCCCAAGGAATCGGACTGATGAAAGCCAACGTGGCAAGAAGATCCTCTGGAGGAGACTGGAGATGCTATGTGGGAGGGTGACATGCTGGTTCGTTGTAGTGGAGCCACTACACGCTGTGTCCTCGGACATTGTAACTGTCTCATGCTCTGATCCTGGAGAGCATTGGAGAAGAGGTTCATCAAGAGCTGTCCTTGCCTGCTTCATCTCACCGTGGGGAGTTTGGCTTCAAGCAAGGACGGCAGAGCTATGGCCTGGGCGCATCAGACTTTGGTCTCAGTCCAAGATGCTGCCTGAGTAAGGACCCCAGACGTAGGTGCTCACTTGAGCTTGGCTTTCATTTGGGGGAAGCACTAATCTGATGGGTCACAGAAAGGTTCTGTGTAGAGCAGTCTGGAGCACCTCAGCTGGGCTCTGCATGGGACTCCCAAAGCCAGTGGCCTCTTCCAAAATTAAGCCCATGTGGCTACCCTGCTCCTATGAGTTGTCTCCCCCAGCTGCCATCTCCTTCTGCCGACGGCAGCAGCTAAGGGGATTGCTCCTTTTTTCTGTAGGGCTCTGGAGGTGTGCCTTCACCGGCTTGCTCTGAGCCTGCAGCACTTCGGCTCCTGTCCCTGTCAACAAGTGTGGGAGTTGCTGGAGGTGCTGGCAGGAAACCTGGCTCCTTTCATTTTATCTGTCCTCCAGCCATTTGGTGGCTGAGGCTGAATGCCTGTGTGTGGTTTCTAGGGCTGTTGCTGAAGAGCACTGCGTGGCAGGTTGGCATTGCCACAGGAGAGGCTTGCCATGCTCTGGGTGAGTGCTCTGTCTTGCTGGGCAGGGCATCCTNGGCAGGAAACCTGGCTCCTTTCGTTTTATCTGTCCTCCAGCCATTTGGTGGCTGAGGCTGAATGCCTGTGTGTGGTTTCTAGGGCTGTTGCTGAAGAGCACTGCGTGGCAGGTTGGCATTGCCACAGGAGAGGCTTGCCATGCTCTGGGTGAGTGCTCTGTCTTGCTGGGCAGGGCATCCTCTGGCCCTGTTCTTCTAGGGACATGGTGAGAATGAATCCCAGGGTGCATGGGAGAATCAGAAGCTGCCGGGATTGGTGCAAAGGTGCCAGATACCAAGATCCTCTGCCTGGTGACCTGTTTGTTTACGCACAAATCCACACCAAGTGCGATGAAGTGGCTGCCGTGCATACAGGAACTGAGAAATCCTTGCAAAAGTCCGAGGAAGCCCACACATGCCCGGCTCCCAGAAACATTCATAGCAGTGGGCAGTTACTGGCTCCTATCGACATTGCAGTGCAGTAAGTGGAGCAGGGTGGAGTCCAGCCGTCAGCAGGATGTGTATCACCAGGGGGGAAAATGCCCTGAGGCTCAGTATTGATTTGTTTTTTATTTAATTTGGCAACCCAGATTTCCAAGGAGCAAGGCCATGGTATGCCTGGTCTGATGCTGGGCTATGTCTTTCCATGCCAGAGATGCACGGATATTTTTCTGCAACATCAGAGAGGCCACTTGGCCATTAAGCCAGGTGCTTTTCACAACCTCTCATGCCCTGAGAGCTGCAGATCTCGAAGACAAGTGCAGAAAGGTACATGGAGACTGAACATTCATCCCAGCCAATGGAGAGCTGCCCTTGGTCCTCCAGGGAGAAGATCTTGGCTTTGCCTGACAAGGAGGGCCAGCAAGCCTCGATGGACCAAAGCTGAGCAAAGCTTCTGTGATCTGCTTGGCGAAGCCTGCCCATCTTGGAGCTGGGCTCTGAGGCTTTCCCCATCCCCATGGACTGTCTGTGCTGGGGAAGGCACACTTGCTGTCTCATGGTAGCGTTCAGGGAAACTACTCTCCATGGCAGGCTGTTGCCCAAGTGCTGTTTCTTTGGCATTGCAAATTGTGGCTAGGTTTTGGTGGGCACTGGCTAGCCAACAGCAATGGTAGCTTTGTGGTGGGTCTGTAATGCAGCCTTAGCAGCCTCTCTGGAGGCTTCAGGAAGCTTCAGGAGGCTTTGATTCAGCCAGCCAAACTCTGTAACACAGACCTTTCAGGGGGCATTACAGCAGCACTGCGGATCATCTAGAAACAGCAGTAGCTGGAGTCAGCTGCCCAGCCTCTGTGCCAGCCCCGGTGTGCACTGTTATCCTACAGTCTCATTGCACAATTAAATAAAACAGTCATTGATATTTCCATATGTCTCCCAGACCAGCAGCTAGATATCCTTCCCCTTGAGTGCTCTTTATGCTTTTTGAGCACCAGGCCTTCCTCCAGTGGGAGAAATGAGCCCCAGCCGGGTGCCTGCCGGGTGCCTGCTGGGTGCAGAGCTGAGCAGACAAGGCTTCAGGTTGCTTTTCATTGAGGGAGTGTGGGAAGGGTTCATGCCCCACTTATTCAGGTACCACGAATAAAAGCTTTCGCAATGGTGCTCCAGTATATGCACAGGAAGGAAGCCTTCTTTTTGAAGGAATTAGCTGTCAGATGTCTGGAAGAGCTGAAAGTAGGCAGATGAGGCAGGAAGAATCTTCAAAGGTCTGGAGGATGATGGTGAGGGCCCCAGCTGCCAGGCCTTTGCTAGCATAAGCTAATGACAGGAGGGGGGGCTTGGATGTGTTTCCCTGCCAGACAGTGTGTTTCCACTAGACACACCGGTGGTGTTTTTTCCTTTCCCATGTCTTCAGGCCACCGTTTTGAAGATAACCCTGGTGTGAGGAGGCATCTGATGAAAAAACCATCTCGGAGTCAGATCACCAGGACAAGCAAAAAATTAGCATCAACTCCATCTGTCAAGAAAAAGAAGAAGAAGAAGAAGTTGGATAGAAAGCCCCATGAGGTACCCATGTGCTGTCCTCCCACACTTGTTCAGAAGCCATAAATCAGGACTAGAAACAGGCGCTTTATAAAGTGACAAATGTGGTTTCAGTATAATTAATTCTTTACACGACCTTGGGGGTGACATTTCAAGCTCTTATCCGTTATCATGAGGGCTGATAATACACTTTTTTCAATAAAAGTGGAGATTTCTATGAAATCACAAAGCTTCAACCTTAGAAAAAATGTTAAAAAGTCACAGAAGTGGTAGTGCTGTTGTGGAAGTTGGCAACACAGTAACGTCACCATCTCTGGTAAGTGTGGGAAATTTTGGGGGAAACCAAGGAGACAGAGGACAGAATTGTCAGTTTGGTAGAGAGGTGCAGCATTACATCATTCTCTCTCCTCTGCCCACACCATCTGACTTGGAGCTTTCTGGTGCTTCCACGTGCTGATGGAAGCTCCTGCCATGCTGCCAGTGATATTTGTCCTGGCTGCTTCTGTTCACCAAACCTCTGGTTAACTAAGGCAAGTTTGATTTAGACCAAGTGGTACCTTGAGAACAAACCTGAGGCTTTCCATGTATTGCTGATAGAGCTGTGTGCATCAGGGGAAGTCTCACGTCCTCACTGTAATTCACACTAGGTGTTTGTGGAGCTGAACGAGCTGGTGGTGGATAAGAACCAGGAGATGCACTGGAGGGAGACGGCCCGCTGGATCAAGTTTGAGGAGGATGTGGAGGAGGACACAGCAAGGTGGGGGAAACCCCACGTGGCTTCACTGTCCTTCCGCAGCCTGTTGGAGCTCAGGAAGACAATTGCTCACGGTGAGTCAGGAACCATGGGCCAGGGTTTGCATCTTGCTTTGGGACAGGTTTTGCTGGACAGCTTCTGTTGCCGTTTGGCCCCGAGACACTCCAACAGTGTCCATGTCCAGGCTCCATGTAGGGTCTGCAGAGACAGACCGTCCTGCAGCCCATTTTCCAGGGTTTGCATTAGCCCAAGGGTGCCTATGTTGATTCCTCACTCTGCTTTGCTGCTCTTAGGCTCGTGGCAGCTGTGACAACCAGCTGTGTCTGGGCCTGCAGGCCTTTGACTCATCTTTGATGTGAAAGGTCAAGTTTGGCCAGGGCGGGAGACCAAAACGAGAGGGAGGTACCAGAACTACTACTGTGTCTTGGAGCTTTTAGGTTCTCTTGGGACAAGGGTTTACACAGAGGACATGGGACACCTGGATTTGGGGCATTTCTCAACTGAGAGAATCTGTACCCCAACCAAAGCCTGGCTCCTGGTGGCACAGCTGCGTCCCCACAGCATGCGTGTGGCAAGGAGTGCCACACACTAGGAGCAGGGCTCTTCCCCTCCTGCTGCCAGGTGCTGTCCTGCTTGACCTGGAGCAGACCACACTGCCTGGCATCGCTCACCTCATGGTGGAGACCATGATCATCTCTGACCAGATCAGAGCGGAGGACCGAGCCAATGTGCTGCGTGCCCTGCTGCTGAAGCACAGGTGGGTGGTACGTGGCTGAGGGCTGCTGGGGCTTGGGGGTTGTCTGCGAGCCCCATGCGGCACAGGAGGTGAGTCCGCTCATGGCTGCTGCTCTCCCCCCTCAGCCACCCCAATGATGAGAAGGAGGGCTTCTTCCCAAGGAACCACTCCAGCTCCAGCATGAACTCTGTTGTGGGGAACCACCACCACAACCACACCACTGACACCTGCGTGCCCCTCATGGGGGAAGAGCGCATTGAGATGGCCGACACCAAGGCCCATGAGACCGAGTGCAAGGAGGTGAGGGTGACTTGGGGGGTTACTGCTTCTTTTTCTGTACCCTGGGGACGACTGTTGGCCAGCAGCAGCCCTTGGCACCCACGTCTGACCTCCCTCATGGGGGGCCTTGTACTTGCAAGGGCTGAGATCCCCTGTATCACCTGGAGTGATGGAAATCAGGTCATTGCGTTATGATTTTGGGACCTAATTTTAGCCTCGCGCTGTATGCAAGTGTCTGCTTGAGCATGTAATGGCAGCAACAGCCCTGGCACTTGCAGTGTGGCTGTTTGCTGTGAGTGTGCCTTGCCTCTGAAGCAGAGCATCGGGTGTGCAGCTGAGAAAAGCCCAGTTGCAGATATGCCTGTGGGGTGCAAGGCTATGTAGGAAGACCAAGGCACGGGAACTCCATTCTTACTTGTTTGTATTCTTCCCCAGCAGAAAAATCCACATCTCCATAACTCTGAGGGCCACCGTAAATACCTGAAGCTGATGGAGAAGATCCCTGAAGATGCAGAGGCCACAGTGGTCCTCGTGGGTAAGAGGCAGCGTGTAGAGTCCCCTGGCACCAAAAGAGATCAGTTCAGATCCTGATCTGGCTCCAGCTGTCTATTCCCTCCCTCCTGAGGGGTATTTGGTCATCTTCTACATGTTCCCAAAGTTCATCTTGGGGGGAGCCTCGTATGCTCCCTCCTTTGGTGATAGCACACGTTTTGGTTGTCTGTGGTAAATGTAAAGGGTGCTTAGGTAGTTGCTTTCTTAAATTAAGTGGTTGATAGACGCTGCTGCTAGGAGCTGGGGCCCAGCTTAGAGGAGAAAGTCCAGCCAGGCTCACCAGAACATCCCATTTTGCAGCTCAGAAGTGGGTAAAAGTGGTGCCCAAGGGACTGATGGCCAGGCACTGACTGCTATGGGGCCTCTTGCTGCCCTTCATCTGGCCTCTTCATGCCTTGCCAGCAGCTGGGCCCTGCCCTGGCCAGTGATTTTGCTGGCTGTGTGTGCCTAGGAGCTTTGAGTTTATGGAAGCAAGGCCTGGCTGGTGGCGAGGTCTCAAGTATCAGCCATAGCGCTGTCAGGAGATATTTATCTGTACAAGAGGGCTGTGGGCAGGCAGGCTTGAGCATCAGTAGGCTTGGTGCCTTCTGACCACAGGAGTAGTCCTGCTCAGCACAACATCTCAGCAAATATAGCTACACTACAAGCAAAGTAAATGTCATTGCCTATCCAGTAGATGCAAAGCTCAGGCGAAGAGGCTTGGCAGCTCAACCAAGCTGATGCTTAACCACCATGAGGCCAAATCAGCTTCATAAATGCACTTTCAATACTCAGATAACTAAAAACTGGCCATTTCTGAGGTAAGGCTGGGTCTTGGCATTTGCTGGGCCACTCAGATGGGCCAGATTTACCAGTCTAACACAGAACACAGCTCTTTGCTGAATGCAAATGGCAGAAAGATCAGCAATAATGCCAGAGAAATACAAGTATTCAATAAACATTTGTGTTCAGTATGGGAAGGAAGTGGCTGGTGTGCTGGAGGATGCGGGAGTACTTCCCCATCTGTTAGGAACCAAGGAGGCTGCCAAGCATTGATGAGATGCGGACATTGTAAAACAAACTGTGCAGTTTGCACCTATGAGTCTTTAGAGAACTGGCTAATTTTAATCTGAAAAAAAAAGTCTAGGAATACATGGAACATACGAGAAAACCAGGAGGAAGTTCATAGCATCAGTGCTCAAGGAGGAAAAGGCAGTGATCCAGGACCTATAGGTTGTTTAACATGACATCCTTCCCAGCCAGAATAATGGCAGAGTTAATACGGGATTCAATTAAGAGCTAAAAGATAAGAATGTAATTATTGCCAAGCAGTGGGGTTTATGGGAAATAGGTCATGTCAGGCAAACCTGATTTCATTCTTTGATGAGATTAGAAGTTTGTTAGATAAAACTAACATGTAAGAGACTTCCTTCCATAAGGCAGTGGCTTAGTGGAAAACAACCTTCTGATTTAAAATTAGCCCCTTATAGTGTAAGTAGAGCCCACGCGTAAGAGATTTAAGAATGGGCTAACTGGGAGAGCTAAAGAAAGTAGCCCTACTTAGGAACCATCAGCGCGCAGAGGACTTGGAGCTGTCCTCGGCATGAAGCTCAGTGCTGTGTCAGTGGTCTGGAGACAAGTGTGAGACTGCAGGGCTTGTGGGAACACCCGAAATCCCTGTTTCCACTGTTAAAGGCAGCCCAGTACAGCTCACCCCAATGATTAACTCTGCTGAAAACATTGCCTCCTGGCAGGTTGTGTGCAGTTCCTGGAGCAACCAACTATGGCCTTTGTCCGACTAAATGAGGCCGTCTTCCTGGAATCTGTCTTGGAAGTCCCGATTCCTGTCAGATTCATCTTTGTGCTGCTGGGACCGAGCCAGGCCAACATGGACTACCATGAAATTGGCCGCTCAATCTCCACCCTCATGTCTGACAAGGTGAGGAGCTGACAGGCGGTGATGCTGGCATAGCAAGGGAGCTTCGAAGTCAGTCCTGGGACGAGAGTGCTGTGAGATGCTGTGCAAACACTCAGGTGGGGCAGGCAGGCGTGAGCACCTGGGATTTTTAAGAGCAGCCTAGCTCGACCAAGGTAGGATGCTCAAGTACGGAGGGAAGAGTAGGACAGACACTTGGATGGGACAGAGGGCGCTAGGCTGGGTGAAGGAAGGGGCCGTACATAAAAGCCAGGAGCAAAGGATTGCCTGAGGTTAGAGGAGTTGTGTTCCGTTGATGTTTCACAGAGAGGAGGGGAGGCTTGAGCAGTGCCTGTGACCATGCTGTCTCATGCAGGCCACCCTGACACAAAGACCCAGCAATGCCTGGGGACTGTTGTCAGGTGTTTGGATGAAGCTTTCTAGCTGAGTCCCATGGCTGGGGCATCCATGCAGAGGAGCACATCCATGCAGAAGGGGAGGTGAGGAGGCAGGAATGTTTTTCTGCCAAGCTTGTGCAGTGCTTGAAGTTGTCCGTCTGGCTAGATGGCAGGAAAGTGAAATTCATTATCCTGGTAAGGAATTAAAGGCAAAGAAAAGGGAATCCTGAGCATCTGCTGCATACATCCAGGACAGGAGAATCAGAAGTTCACAGGGTCCTCCTGACTGGTGCCATGTAACTAAAACCGAGCGACAAACCTGCCTGCCCTGCCACCAGCGCGCAACTCTCCCTGAACTGAGAACTAAAAGGACAGGTGGATCGTGGGCAACAAGGGCTCCCAGCCGAAAGACCAATTCCCAGGAGTTGCACGGGGCTCATCTGAGACTGTGTTTTTAGCCAAAAGAGGTGAGGTGCCATATTGCGGCTTCAGTGATGTGTTTGTGGGCTGATCTCTCTCATCTGAGCCTCTGTTCCTCTGTTGCTGGAGGAAGGGAGCCAGCTGCCACAGCTGGGGCTGGCCGTAGCAAGGTTACACAGTGGCTGGCGCCATGAAGAGAGTATGGTATCATTTACAGTTTGAGACTGTGGCTCCAGGGAGTCTGTGTGCTGCTTAGCTTAGGACCTTAGCTGTCCCCTACCTGCTTTACAGGCTCTTCACTTGTTCATCTTCCTCCGGACCTTTCTCTGCAGACGCATTCCAGAGGCAATGTAGCACTTCCACCCGTTTGCCAACACCTCCTGTCCTATCTAGTAGTGTAGTCCCCTCGTGGTCTCCTTAGAGCCCTTCCTTGTCATGTTGCCCTTGCTGTCAGGAGCATCTCCCCTTTCCTGCCTCGTTTCCCTTGCGTGGCTTCTCTCATGCTGTAGACTGCTATTTTCCCTCCCTCTCCCAAGAGTCTCTTATGTTCCCTGCTCAGGTCCTGGTTCTTGTGCTTTATCTGCAGTGCTTTAGAACTCCACCAGCTTCTCCCTCAAAACAAACCCAAGACCAGACTAGGAGAACATCCATCTGTTGCAGAGTCCTGATTTTGAGCTGCAGGGACAGTCTTTCATCTCTGTGGTGTCTGGTTTCTGGTACATCTCTGAGCAGGGCTGAGCAATGGCATGCAGAGCTTGTAAAGAGAAGGATCTTGGCCTGATGCGGCCACCATGATCTGGTGTGAACAAAGGCACAGGCTGGCCAGGTCTAGCATCTGGCCTAGGGAAAGAGAGGCACGAGGCTAGCTGGAAAGCACAGATCTAATTTTTTTTGGTGGAGAGGCCCCATGAGGGGCACCCTGTGGTCTGGTGGAGCATGCAACTGGCAGAGATGCTGCAGGAGCACCACCTTGGGCAAGATCAGTGGGGCTTGGGAGAGAAAAGCAAGAGCAAGGCGGTCATTGGAAAGGATAGATAGGGTAGGGAGGATAGACATGGGATTACGTGGGACGTTGCATAGTTGGACAGGAGGGATTCAGGAGTGTGGGTCACAGAGTGGCAGTAGTGAGACAAGTAGCGGGTTGAGGGAGTGGGATGTTACTGTATGGTCACAGCAGGGGTTGCGTTTCCAGGCTGTAGGTAGCTGGGTGCAGTCTCGGACTGAGCCTTCTCCCTCTCTCTTTTTCCCCGCCCCTCCCAGCACTTCCACGAGGCGGCATACATGGCAGATGACCGTCAAGACCTCCTCAACGCAATCAATGAGTTCTTGGACTGCAGCATTGTCATCCCTCCATCGGAGGTGGAGGGGAAAGACTTGCTCAAATCCATTGCCACCTTCCAGAAGTTGCTGCTGAGGAAGAGGAAGGAGAGGGAGCAGAAATCCATTAAGGAGGGGGCTGCCCAGGAAGCCAAAGGTCTCTCCACTCACATTTGGGCAAAAGAGTTTGTGCCTAGTGCCCTGCGTGCCCCAGTGGGCCCTCCCCTCACAGAGCCTGCCAGAGGGGTGAGCGGGGCCTGGCTCCTGCAGTGGGCAGTGGCGACAGGGACAAGGGGAGGCAGGACACTGGCTGTGGGTGGCTCTGGCAGCTGGAGGCAATGGGGTGGGCAGCCACAGGGCCCCCCTGGTCAGCGCCGCTGGAGGGGTGTGGGGAAGCGGGACAGCCCAAGGGCAGACCTGCATTCCCCTGCTCAAGCTCTGCCCTTCACGCCCCTCCAGAGCTGTGTGAAGTGAAAGCAGAGGAGGAAGAGGAGGAAGATGAGGATGACCCTTTGAAACGGACCGGGATATTTTTTGGAGGTCTGGTTCGGGACATAAAGCGCAGGTACCCCAAATACCTCAGTGACATCAGAGACGCCTTGCACAGCCAGTGTCTCGCGGCCGTTCTCTTCATCTACTTTGCTGCTCTCTCTCCTGCCATCACCTTCGGGGGACTCCTAGGTAATGGGCCTGCTTTCTGGTCTGCTCTTTGCACGCTGGGGCGCTGGCTGTGTCCGTGCGATGCTGTGCCGGGGTGGGCTTCAGTGCCGCTCGCTTGGGGAGAGCGGCGGCGCTGCGCACTGGCTCCTGCCTTGTCCCCTCCCTGCCACTTGGCCTCTCCAGCCTCAGCTCCCTGGGCTCCCTCTGCACTCCCTGCCCAGCGCAGGGGACCTCCGACTGATGGGACGGGGACCTGCCTCCTCCGCCTGGAGCTGTGTCTGCAGCCTGCCTGCCTGCGGTGACAGCACCTGTGTCCTGGCTATAACACTCACGCATTGTTCTCTTTCCCAGGAGAGAAAACTGAGGGTCTCATGGGGGTCTCCGAGCTGATAATCTCCACCTCGGTTTTAGGGATCCTCTTCTCCCTGCTCGGAGCTCAGCCGCTCCTGGTCATTGGCTTCTCAGGGCCGCTGCTGGTGTTTGAAGAAGCTTTTTACAAGGTACATGTGAGGCAGTGTCCGTGCTTGGCACCTGCTCGCTCGGCCCTTGCGCTGGGGAGGGCAGCCGGCATTTCTCAGCTCTCCAAAGCGCCTGCGGTGGTGTGGACTGCCTGGGTCCTGCCAGGCTGCTCTCAGCTTGGCTGGGGCTGGCCCTGGCTCTGCTGCCCATTTGCAGGTCGTGCAGTAGGGACTTCTGCCACCTGTTGCTGACACCTCCCGTGGGCTGACCCCCTTCAGGTGTGACAGTCGTAACAGTGCTCCTCTACCTGCTGACTGTGGGGGGAGCATCGCCCCCCCGGCTCTGTGCTGCAGCCCATCCTGGCACAATGAGCACTTGTAGCTGCATCCCAAAATACTTTTCCATAATACTTGTTCTTGGGGCTTTCTTTGAAGACCATTTCATAACTTTTACCTGTGTTCAGGTTTCCTTGTATGGGAACCCATCAACGTTCAGAGTACCTCCCCTTTGGGATGTCCCCTGTACGTTACTCTCTGCTCTCAGGATGAACTCAAGAATGTGTGTAGAGATATCCTGGTCAGCTGGGATGGACATGTTTCTTTCTCAAGTAGCATGACCTCTTCGCTGTTAAAAGCATCTCTGTGTCGCTGTACCTTCAAGCAGTGGGTCCCATCGTTCTCCTTTTTTCTGACTCCTGGTATGTCTGGGCTTTTAAAGCATGGTTTTTCCTACAGCTAGATTTTCACCTTGGTGTGTCAAGAGTTTGGAGCCAGTGATGTCATTGTACGGTGGGGGTTTCTCTGCTCTCCTGTGACTCCACTTCTCACTGACTGCTTTGGCTTTGCCCATTCGTGGTGTACGAAGGTGTACGAAGGTGTACAAAGGTGTACAAAGGTGTACAAAGGTGTACCTCTGCCCTGTGTGAGGGCACTGTCTGTGGTGGTAGAGCTAGGAAAGCTGCAAAGGGAGGGATGTATAGACGTGACGTACGCCTGCGATTTGTGGCTGGAAGTAGTTGGTGTTGCTGCGATGAGGGCAGGCTTGGGATGCGTGTGTGGATGAGCAGAGGCAGTGGAGGTGGTCTGCTCTGTGGTGAGAGCCTCAGGGCTTTTCTCCACACACATACAACTGTGTGTGTATGCAGGCGCTGTCCGGGATCGTGCCCCAGCTAACGTAGCCTTTGTGCAGCAGGATGTAGCAGGCTGCCCAGGCTCTCCTTTGCAGGGAACAGGCTTGTGCTGTTGCGTGCATGGAGCAGTGGAGAGCTGTGTTTGAGTAATGGCACCTCCATAGGGGTGGGATGGGGAGCATCATGCACAGGACGGCTTCAGCAGGGACCGAAGGAGGGACTGTTAGAAAGTCTGGAGCAGTAAAGACCTGCTTGGTGTGAGCTGGCTGGTGGTAATGCAAAGTCTGCAGCTTCACCTGTGACTCCAGCCCTGAATTCGCTGTGTCTGTGCTGGATGTCTGAGCAGACATGGATGCTTTTTTCCCAGGACAGTCTGTGATTTTAATGGGGAGGAGATGCAGGAGGCAGCCGGAGAAGCCATGAGTAACTCCTTCCCCTTTCTGTTTCAGTTCTGCCAGACACAAGGCATTGAGTACCTGACAGGCAGAGTGTGGATTGGTTTATGGCTCATCGTCTTCATCTTCATTATCGTGGCAGCTGAGGGAAGCTTCTTGGTGCGCTACATTTCGCCCTTCACCCAGGAGATCTTTGCTTTCCTCATCTCCCTCATCTTTATCTATGAGACCTTCTACAAACTGTACAAGGTGAACCTTCCCCAGGGAGATGGGCTGCCACACCTCTTAGTCCCCCAGGAACCTGCTGCTTTAGCACACAGGAGGCCGGGGAACAGGGCCAGCACAGCCACAACTTTCCTAGGCATTCTGCAGAGCAGTTATTTGCTGGCCTCTCGTGCCCCAGCCCAGCTGCCCCCTGTGCCACCACAGAGGCTGGCAGGACAATCCCTAACATCTGTCTCCCCTTCTCTTCCTGCAGGAGGCATTAAAGAGGGGCCACTTTTCTCTCCCCAGCCCTCTCCAGCTGGGTAGGTTGTGAGGCGAGGTGACAGATGCTGGGATTGTCCATGCCCACCATCTACCGCCCTCACCTCTCCACAGAGCAGGACACCTCCGCACCCCCCTGCCCCCAGTAGTGACAGCGCCCCCTGCCCCTCCTTGTGGTGACAGTGCTCGCTGCTTCTCTCGCCTGCCCAGGTCTTTGCAGAACATCCTCTGCTGAAGTTCTACCCACCGAATGTACAGAGCGGCCTGAATGCCAGCACGCTCTCTGCAGATGCGATGTCCCTGGGAATCAGAATGCAGCCCAACACCGCTCTCCTCTCCCTCATCCTCATGCTGGGCACCTTCTTCATTGCCTTCTTTATGCGCAAGTTCAAGAACAGCCGTTTCTTAGGAGGAAAGGTGAGAGCTTTGTGGGACCCAGATGTTAAGGACAAGGGACGTGCCAAACAAGTAATGCTTATTGCTACAGCCTTTTGTTCTCCAGAGTTTGGACCATCCCCCAGAGAAACACCAGCATCCCCTTAAATTCCGTGCAGAAGGGATGGTAGCCTGACCTAGGCTGCAGACCAGAGCTGGCTGTTGATGATGGTATCTGCACTGTCCTGCTCCAGTGACCTTTGCTGATAAGTCCCCTGGGCCTTGGGAAAGCTCCTTTGGCTGGATACAAACCTTTTAAACTAGAATATAGGAAGGAGAGCTTACAGCTTTTTCCCTTTGGACATCTCTGTACATGCAGGGCATCTGTGTAGTACCCAGAGCACCGTCTGAATAGGCCCGTTGGAGCAATTAGCCAGTCACGTAAGAGTGGCTGGGGGACTGTGTGTTACGCGGGCAGCAGAATATGCAGCCCCGTGGGCCAAGGCTGGGTTCCTTTGTCCTGCTCATCAGCAGTGTGCGGCTTTGCAGTGGTGCTTGGCTCCAGCTGGCCCTTGGCTTTGCCACAGGCTCCCTGTAGCAGGCTGGGTGCACGGAGCCAGCCCATTCCCTTTGTCAGCAAGAGTGTTTGTTCTGCAGGCTCGGCGGATCATTGGAGACTTCGGGATCCCCATCTCCATCCTGGTCATGGTGCTGGTGGATTACACCATCACGGACACATACACACAGGTAGGAGCCAGCGCCACCCTCGGAGCCCCTCCTGCAGCCCAGCAGCGATCCCTGCAGAACCGTTGCCTGCTCTTGTGCAACAGGGCATTTGTGTTTGCTGCCTCTTCGGTCATAACAGCACAAAGCAAACAGAGGTGCTCCCCTCGTCCTCACTCCCACGCTGAATAGCAGCTCCAAGGGTCTCGCTGAGACTGAGACTGGCGCTACAGGGACTGGAGTGCCCCTGGTGTCCCTCTGATACTCCAGCTGTTAGTACAGGAGGCTTTAGGGGACGTTAATTCCTTGTTTGTAACTCTTTAAAGCTTGCAGTCAGCTGGCAAGACGTGAATTGATTATGCACGCTGAAGGGGGTGGCATATAGAGTGGTTTCAGTGAGGTACTTGTCATGGGTTTAGTACTTAATGTATTTATGCTCTCCTTGACTATAGGCTACTAAATATTTTGATCACTTTATCTCAAACACATTGATGTCTTTCCCAGTTTATGCACAAATGGAAATGTTATCAAAACGACCCATCTCACAGGTTTCCTTTTTTCCCTCCTTTTTTAGTAGATGTGTAGTTATATCTTTTTGTTTTGGTATTTCTTTCAACTAACATTGGGGAGAGAGTGAAAGGTAGTTCCTGTTCATCATGCAAGCTTTTTATCAAGACAACCCAAGGCTTAATGGAATCCAAATGCATTTTTTTTATTAATTTAAATTTCAATGAAAATTCTGGTTTTATCAGACGTTAGTAAAATCATGCACTTTGTTACATCCTTTTCATACCCTTCTACACTTCTACAATTAATATCAAAAGCATTATCATTTCAGTATTAACTCAGCATATGTACAAACCTTTCCGAGTAAACAGTACTTAGTTACACAGCTTAGCTCAAGTACAAGCATTCCAGGAATTTTATTCATACTTATGCTGATTAACATAAATGCAAATCATAAACTCTTCCTGCAGTGCTCACGCAGGCACATAGCAAGAACTGCTGTAGAGCAGCACAGAGCTCAGAGTTCAAGTGCTGATGAACATGGGGTCAGGATGATGGACAGCTAGGAGTCTGTGTGGCCTCTGATGGGAGCACAAACATGACATTTCCTCTGATCGTGATCGAGTGAGGTCATTTCCAGAGAATGTGGTCAGTTCTGGGGTCCACACTACAAAAACAATGCTGGAAAAATGTCTCAGAAAGGCTTGGAAAGTCTGGAAAGCCACCTCAGAGAAGGGTAGGCAGTTCAGGACACTTAATTTATCCAAGCAGATTTCAAGGAGCATTTCAACCATGCAAGCACTGACATGGGGGTGAGGTTCCCGAGGGAAGATATTTCCTTGGTCTCTTGGACAAAAACCAAGGGAATTCCAATAGCTGAAAGGAAATGAGACAGGCCCATGTTAGGGGACATGGGATTTTTTGCACTGAAGGGGTTTATCCATGAGAAAGTCCTGCTCGGGTCAGGGTGGCTGTCCACCCTGGGCCAGGGAGACCAGGAGGATCAAGGATAGTCCTGTGTGAGGCTGTGGGCCTGTGTGTATTGATGAGTAACTGCTGGGTTTTGCACTGCACTACCAGAAGCTGAATGTCCCCTCTGGCCTGTCGGTCACATCTCCTCACAAGCGTGGCTGGTTCATTCACCCCATGGGGAGCAGTGGGACCTTTCCGATGTGGATGATGTTTGCCTCTGCCATCCCTGCCCTCCTGGTCTTCATTCTTATCTTCATGGAGACACAGATCACTACGTGAGTACCTCCCCTGCCAATGCCTACCATCACTAACCTCTGAGCAGGCAAGGCTGGGATGGGTACTTCTGGCATTGGTGTGGAGATGCACTTGGCATCCCAGCAGGACAGCAAGGGCAGGATCCTGGCCATTTCAAACTGTACCTTCTTGAGTTCTCCCATTGTCTCCGGGCTGCCCTCCTGGCATACAGCCTCTGCCAAGCACAGGAGGGTACCTCTAACCTGAGGTTGACAGCCACCACCCCTCTCCTCAGCCATCTCCTTGTCGTCCCTATGTGTGCCCTCTCCAAGGTGTGAGTGTTGTCCACAGCCACAGTGCTGTCCCTGGGCACTGGGGTGGGCCTGGCACTGACCTGGGCTCTTTTTCCTCCCAGACTGATTGTAAGCAAGAAGGAGAGGAAGCTGCTGAAAGGCTCTGGCTTCCACCTGGACCTGCTGCTCATAGGCACTCTGGGGGGGCTTTGCGCACTCTTTGGGCTACCCTGGCTGACCGCGGCTACGGTGCGCTCTGTCACCCATGTCAATGCCCTGACGGTCATGAGCAAGGCCATCGCACCAGGAGAGAAGCCCAAGATTGAGGAGGTGAAGGAGCAGCGTGTGACAGGAGTGCTTATTGCTGCCCTTGTCGGTGAGCCTCCGCTCGGGTGAAGGAGTGAGGGGGGAGGTCAGGGCTGACCAATTGAATCTCCTGGCAGTGTCCCTGCTCCATGGGCCAGCCTGCACTCTGCCTACTTGCTGCAGGGCTGCCACCACCTACACTTGTGCCAGCTCTCCTCTGGCCGCCTTCAGTACCCCGCCATGGTCAATCCTTCTCTGCAACCCTTCCAGCTAGACCCCTCTTGAGCTTCCTTTCCCTTGCACCCCAGGACAGACAGAGAGGAGGTGGGAGAGGGATGGAGGCCGAGGTGCCTTGCAGAGGGGCTGACGTGGGACACGCCGTGCCCTGAGCTCTGTCCGTACAGGTCTGTCCATTGTGATGGGGAACATGCTGCGGCAGATCCCACTGGCTGTGCTCTTTGGCATCTTCCTCTACATGGGGGTTACGTCACTCACTGGCATCCAGCTCTACGAGCGGCTGCTCCTGATCTTCATGCCGTCCAAGCACCACCCTGACCACATCTATGTTGTCAAGGTGAGCGAAGGCAGATTGCACTGAATCAGGTCACGAGGAGCAGAGAAAGAAGAGGCAGTTGAGGGGGGATAATGCCTTCTTAGAANGCGGCTACGGTGCGCTCTGTCACCCATGTCAATGCCCTGACGGTCATGAGCAAGGCCATCGCACCAGGAGAGAAGCCCAAGATTGAGGAGGTGAAGGAGCAGCGTGTGACAGGAGTGCTTATTGCTGCCCTTGTCGGTGAGCCTCCGCTCGGGTGAAGGAGTGAGGGGGGAGGTCAGGGCTGACCAATTGAATCTCCTGGCAGTGTCCCTGCTCCATGGGCCAGCCTGCACTCTGCCTACTTGCTGCAGGGCTGCCACCACCTACACTTGTGCCAGCTCTCCTCTGGCCGCCTTCAGTACCCCGCCATGGTCAATCCTTCTCTGCAACCCTTCCAGCTAGACCCCTCTTGAGCTTCCTTTCCCTTGCACCCCAGGACAGACAGAGAGGAGGTGGGAGAGGGATGGAGGCCGAGGTGCCTTGCAGAGGGGCTGACGTGGGACACGCCGTGCCCTGAGCTCTGTCCGTACAGGTCTGTCCATTGTGATGGGGAACATGCTGCGGCAGATCCCACTGGCTGTGCTCTTTGGCATCTTCCTCTACATGGGGGTTACGTCACTCACTGGCATCCAGCTCTACGAGCGGCTGCTCCTGATCTTCATGCCGTCCAAGCACCACCCTGACCACATCTATGTTGTCAAGGTGAGCGAAGGCAGATTGCACTGAATCAGGTCACGAGGAGCAGAGAAAGAAGAGGCAGTTGAGGGGGGATAATGCCTTCTTAGAATGATGCTTGGCTTGGTGACTCCCTCCTTGGCTTGTGCTGAGAGGTAGTGCAGGCCATGCATGGACATGATACGGTGGTATGGTAGCATGCTGACAGGCTGCACACGGGAGTTTGTTGCCAGAATATTGTATGGACAGACTGTTTAGAGGGGTGATGCATTGCTTGAATGGGTGTAGGGACACTGTGCTGCCAGGTGGCACAGAGCCTGGTGCGGTGTAGAGTTCTGCCCTGCTGTGGAGTACAGACAGAGTGTGCAGCGGTGTTGTGTTACTGTACTATGCTATGCAGAAGGGTTATGTTTTGCCAGCTGGTTCTTCATTAATCTGTGTGGAAGGATAATGTGTTCTTAGACTGGATTTGCCTCCCTAGGTGAAGACCTGGAGAATGAATCTCTTCACCTGCATTCAACTGGCCTGCATTGTGCTGCTCTGGGTGGTGAAATCTACAGTGGCATCCCTGGCCTTTCCCTTTGTGTTGATCATGACAGTGCCATTGCGACGCTTCGTGCTGCCCCGCTTCTTCCATGACAGGGAGCTCAAAGCGGTAAGCAGATAACTGCCTGCATAGTCTAGCTTGCAACGCTGGAGTGAGGTTGAGGAGATTGGGCAGACCAAAAGGCTAGGAGATCGTCAGCCTGCAAAGCTTTGGTTTTCCCTGCTTTTGTCTGGGGCTATTTGTTTAACAGCAGTAGGTGGGTCAACGGCTTCCTTGGAGCTTGTAGCCCTGGGAATACAATGTGGGATGGATGGGCAACCTAGGGCAAGGAGACAGAGGATCCTGCCATGCAGAGGCCTGGAATAAGGGTTTCCTCTTCCATCCTCCTTCCCGTTCGTGGCTGCTTCATCAGGAGACACCTCATTTTGCCACTGAGACGGCAGCAAGGAGAGCCCAGCAGCACACCAGAGCCTGTGGCTGCTTGGCACAGGAGCGCATAACCACAGTGCCGGGGTGCTGGCAGCTCCTCTGCTGCTGCCGACATCCTGCGCTCCTGTTGGAGAGCAGCCTGGAGCAGCAGCCAGAAATGGGTGCTACCAGCAGGGGAGGAGGGAGGAGCTGCTGTGCTGGACCAAAGCCCCAGCATGGGGCACTGTCAAACAGGACACTTACAGGAAAGGGCATCGGGATGGGAAAGCATGGACGGGCATGAGGGGCAAAAAAAAGGAGCCTGTTGGGAGGGGAAGAAGCAAGAGCTTTGCTCTTCCCAGCACAGCCCAGCTGCCTGGCTCGCTGCACGCTGATCCCTCAGCGCTAGGCTTGAACCGCGCTGGGAGCGGCTGTGGCGTTCAGAGCCCGGTCTCTGCCTCTCCCCAGTTGGACTCGGAGGATGCGGAGCCGAACTTTGACGAGGATGGCCGGGACGAGTACAACGAGCTGCACATGCCTGTGTGAGCCAAGACCTGCCCTCCCCACTCATGGGACAGCCTGCTCGCATCTGCTCATCCCTCCCAAGGACTGACTGGAGACTTACCATGAGTCACACGATCTCTTGCCTGAACCAATGAATGGCTGCCCATAGCCCCCCAGGAGGCAGCCCCGGCTCCTGCCGCCCCATTGCTCGCTCAGCAGAGGCTGTGAGTCTCTCTCCTCTTGGACCTGGTGGGCTGAGAGATGCCTCTCACATCCTGAAGCTGCGTGGGTCCCAAGTGCCCGTGGGTCAGGGGTCTGTCCCCTTCCTGCTGGAGGCACCCTGTGCCCAGTCTCCAGGTGGTGAAGAGGAGCCATGCCAGCTGGCGCCACTGTGTCACTCTCCGCTACCATGAAGCTTGGATGTCTCAGCATCATGTGCCACCAAGCAGCCACAGGGATGGGCTGGATGCTGCCTGCAAATGGCCGGTGGACTCCTCCCAGGCCAGCAGCCGCCTTGCTCTGATGGCAGATGCCTTGCTCCTGCTCCCTCTGCCCCCTTCCAGGACTGCTCAGTGTACCGCAGCCCCTGGACCACAGAGCTGCTGCAGCCTGGCAGATGGGCAAGGAGGGACCAGCACTCTGGCCCTGTCCTCCAGACCATCATCTGCCCAGTCACTCTCCCACAGGACTGTTTTCAGCTCTTGATCGGAAAGGAAGACCACACAGGGAGGGGAGGCTGGGGGCAAGCAGGTATTCTAAAGCCTCAGGTGCCTGCCCTCTTGCCGGGACTAAGAGGAGTCCTGTGACGTTCTGCACCTCCACAAGGGTTGCGGGGGTAAAAACTCATCACAGGGCTGCGTCACAGTTCCTGATCCCCACATTCCTGTCTCTAAGAACAAACTGTATTTAAGAAGCTATATGAGAGATGTAGTCCTGGAGCACAAAACAGTCCTTTGGGTCCCCTCCCTTTCTCTGTGCAGTGACCCACTGGGTCTGGCTCCCTGCAGCCCCACAAGGAAGTCACTGAAAACCCGAGCCCCATTTCTGCTGCCATAGCAGGGTGACCTTTCATGTCCAGAGGTGCCCTCCAACTGGGAAGGAGCAGCATTCAGCGTGCCCAGCACTTGGCTCCTGTCACCTCTCTGCCACTCCAAACACCTTTCCACCTGGCAGGGCTGTCCCCAGGGGTCTCCGCAGGCCAGCAGCCCCCGTTCAGAGCTGCCTCGGAAACTGCTGACAGTGCCCTTGCTGCCCGCAGTGGCTCTGAGGGTAGTGCCAGAGGAGACGGCACCCTGATGGTCAGAGATGGAGTGGCCTTGCAGAGGAGGCCGGGGTGCTTACTCCACCATTGGACTTAGGACAAGCTGCTGCCCAGGTTCCCACTTATCAGCCTGGCTCCTGCAAGAGATGGTGGGTGCTTCATTACCAGGAGGGTCCAAAACCTTCCCCAGGAGGCTGCAGAAATATTCCACCAGAGAGAGAAACCTCCCCCGCGGCAGGTTCCTGCCCCACAGCCTGGCCCCTGCAGGGCCCAGGGCAGAGAGACGAGTGTCTCTGTGTGTCTGTGGCCATGTGTGTCCTGTCCTCCCCGTGTAGTGTAGGAGGCTGTTGTCGCTGTGCATTGTGACTCCTCTGACTGTAGTGGAAACAGCTACACCAATAAACTCTTCACAGGAACCGCGTCTGGCACTCTGCTTTTGTTTGTTAATCGGCAATAAATTAAACTGATTGAAATTCCCCAATACAAAACTTTCTTGCCCACAACAGCAGCCAGTGAGGGATCAAGCCCCAGCTGAAGTGGGGACTGTCACCTTGTCACCCGCTACCAGCATGGAGGTGAGGTCTCCACCACCATCATCAAGCAGGCTGGTTACTGTGGGAGCCCCCATGCTGGAAACAGGAGTCTGAGGCTCATATTTAACCAGAAACACGTACTCATGCCTGTGTGCATCCATGCACATGCATGTCTCTGCCTGCATGCTAAGCTGCGCATAGTGCTCATCTCCTTACCCAGCCTGTAGCCACACGCTGAACAGCAGAGCCATGGGCTGAGCACAGAGGAAACATCCTTAAACATATGTTCCTTCCATGCTTTCTTCCTCTGCAGGAGCCTGTGAGCTGCTGCCTGCCCGCACCCCACATGGTGAGGGGCTGGATGCCATCCCCTTGGTCAGTCTCGTGGGTGCTCCTGCTGGGAAGAGGAGGTGGTCTCACCTGCGGTCAGAGTAACCGGCTGCTCCTGTGTCTGGCCGCTGCTGTGGGACATGTGGCAGAGGGCTGAGCCTGCCTGGCACAGGGGTGGTGGCCATCCTTCTTCTGAGCTGAGCCCAATGTGGGGCAGACAGCACCTGGCCCCACAGCATCCTCTCCAGGTCCCGGCAGTGCTGCTGAACCTGTGGGAGAGGAGGCAGCGCAAGTGCCCAGCTTCCGAGCATTCAGGTGGGCTGGACAGGAGCATCCGTGAAAGCTCCCTGCAGGCTGCTCTGCCACTTTGGGAAATGTTCCCTCTCCCATCCCCACTCCACAGCTCGCTCTCCTGAATGCCTAGGGCTTCCCAAGGGGCCATTGGTTTGGACTGGAAAGGCTGTGGCCCTAGTCAGTCCTGCAAGATCTGCATCTCCACCTTGATGTCCAGCCCTTTCCATGCACCTCCCCAGCTCCCTGCCCATGGCAGTGACCCCGCTCTCTCCCTGGGACACGGGGCAGGGAGTGCAAGCAGAGCCAATGCATGCTTCTTACCACATCGATCCTCCAGATGAGGATGGGCCTGACCTCCAGCTCCAGCAGCCAGTCAGTCTCCAGGATGCTGTGGTAGTACTCCTCCAGCTCCAGGCTCTTCTGCATCTCCTCAGCCAGGGCAGCCTGATGCCAGCAGCCACCCGTCCCCATATGTCGGCTCTGCTGGGGCTGGGCCCGCTCTGTCCCCTCACGTTGCTGCTGGAGGCGCAGGGTGCAGATGCGCTGGGCGATGTGGCAGACCTGGGCACCCAGGGTGGCCACCCACTCCCCACAGTGCAGCAGGGCCAGCAGCTCCTCCCGGCTCTCATGCAGCCGGTCTCGCAGCACCTCGGTGCTGCTACCTGCGCCCAAGGGCTGCAGCAGGGCCAAGAGTTTGGGCAAGCCCAGGGGAAAGCTGGGCTGCTGGGGGGCTCTACTGCACAGTGGGGGCTGCACAGTGCTGGGAGCCAGCCCTGCTCTGCCCTGTGCTGGGGGCTGCTGTGGCAGTGATGGTGATAGTGATGGTGATGGTGATGGTGTCAGGGAGAGGCTGTATCTGCTGCAGTGGAGACGGACCCACTGCTGGGCAAGCTCCACCGTGGCCAAGCTCTGGTGGAAGACATCCGGGACCAGCCTCAAGACCTTCACGAAGGGCCGCACACCAGTGAAGCCATGGAGGTCATGCAGGCTCCTGAGGCTGAAGACCTGTTCGCTGAGGGGTCCCCCTTGTAGAAGCAGCCCCCAGTTACGCCGGCAGGCAAAGAGCTGTGCGGCCAGGTGCGGAATGGATGCTGGGGGGTGACTGCAGGGTGGGATGGGTGGCCACCTCCTCATGCATGTACAGGTTCTCACAGAGCGGGACCACCACCCTGGCGTCAAACCTCTCCTTCAGCATGCTCAGGTGCTGCAGATAGATAGGAGGCCAGCCAGCCCACATAGCTGGCCACATCAGGGCTGGTTGAGCCGGGCCGGCACTGGGTGAGCCTCTGCAGTTGCTGCCAGCTCTCTACCTGCCCCGAAGGGCTCTGCAGCAGCAGCAGCAGCAGCACACGGTATAGGCTCTGCAGGTCGAAGTCCTGCCGGCACCGCTGCACGTGCCCCACAAAGGCGCTGATCTCCCCTTTGAGGGCAGAGTAGAGGGCATCCATGGGTGACCGCGGTGATGGAGAGGAGGCAGATGGGATTGCAGCTCACCCAGACAGTCCTGGGCTCTGGATGTGCTGAAAAATGCACCAGGATGCAATGCATGGACTGGTGCAGGCAGGATTGCTGTGGGACTCTGGTTTGGGTCACACATGTGGGCTCAGCCAGCAGACGGTGCTACCAAAGGCTGGTGTGCTGCTTTGAAGGACAGGACATCTGGCCAGCTCGGATGAGTCCATCTCGGTTGCTCTGCTGGAGAGGAGACAGTGGGCGGGTGGGGAGGAGGGTGATAGGGATGGGCTGTGGTGGGAGGAGTGAGGGAGCTGCAAGGGGTGAGCTTGGAGGTGTACCCCCACTTCTGTGGAATCAGAGAAGGGAGAGGCTGCTGGGTGCTGCCACAGCAGGAATCATGCTGGTGCAGTGCAGGGAGAGAAGCAGAGAGGCTGCTTGCAGCCCCAGGGAATGAAGTGTCGGTGGAGAACAGCCTGGGTGCCTGCACCCCCCCAGCTGCCCTGGCGCAGGCTCTGGGATGGGGCAAGTGTCCCCCTAGAATCCGTCTCGGCCACACCAGACCAGATCTGCACTCCGACTGGCACCTTCTCTCACCTCTTTGCTGTTTGAGAACAGGTTTATCTTTACAAGAGTAAACAGCCACTCTTGCCTGTCTGGAAAACTAAAAATAGGACATCTGTTCCCAAAACTATCAAGTGTATTATTTTAGACCATTGTGTGTTTAGGCAAACTATTTGGGTTTCCATTTCTGCCACCCGGGTTCAGACATGCTCAAGCTATCTTCTCCAGCTATTTTTGTTCTCTGCAGCCAGGAGGGGCTGGCACATCTCCGTTGTGAGATACCACTGGCACCCATTCACACAGCTGCGTGGATGAGAAGTTAAGGAAATTGCTGGCTAATACTATCCCCACTACAAGACCAGAAACCTGTGACACTGGCAAAGTTTCCCCTTTCACCTATATATCTGGAAGTCCCTCCCTGGGCTCTGTCTGCTTTCCAGGCACTCAAATGTCATTAAAATAAATTAAACCCTCATTTTTCGTCTTCGTGGTGAGGAAGGGGCTGCGAGCCCTGCACCTGGGGGTGGGGGGGGGGGCCGCGGGTAAAAACGGCAGGAGGCAGCAGCACGGCATGTTCCTCGCACTGCAGGCTGGCGGGGCGAGGGCGGCTTTGGTTGCATTCACCTTCCCCAACAAGTGTCTGCAGGTGGGTTTGTTTAAAAGTGAATTGCACCAGTCTGGAGGGAGCAGAGCTGATGCTCAGGGGGACGATGCCTGTGTGTGAAGCCCCAGGGCCAGCTAAAGAGCAGCCCCAGCTCACAGGTGCCGGGGTCCAGCTCGCTGTTGCGGATGCTGAGGACTGCCAGCGAGTACTGCTGAGCAGCAGTGACCCCACACACACCCGCAGTGGCTCCAGCCCCATGCTCTCTGCCCCCTTCTGCCCTCCATCCACCTCCCCTCTGCGTCACTCGAAAGAAGAGACTCACCAGCCCCAGGAGAGACACCCGGGAGAGGAGAAAGGGCTGAGCTGGGTGCCGCTGCATGCCAGGGGAGGAACATGCCCTCCTCGGGCACGGACACAAACCTTCCTCCCCATGGGACCGGCAGGTTAGGACGTGTCCCTTGCGACCGAGACAGTCTTTCCCGGAGCTGGTTGCAGGCCCCACGGGCATTGCCACAGAGCTACAGGGGAGAGATGCAGCTCTCTCCAGCCCCTCTCCCTCGCACAGGTCTTCGCAAAGGACTCTCCTCTCACAGGGATGCCTGAATCCTGGGCAAGGGAGTGGATAGCATGTTTCTCCCATACCAGCAAGTACTCCTGTGCACAGCCTGAATTTGTCCCAAGACTGTCTGGCCTTGGTAAGAGAGGCTTTTTCGCCTTGGGCGGTTCGCTGCCTGCCTGCTGCCTTGTGCACCTGCCCTGTCCCTCCCAGTGTATCATCCTCGCAGGGCTCTTCAGCCCTCAGGCTCTCTGAGGTGCCTGTGCTGGGACTGCTCCCCAAAGGAACTCTTAGGAGAACTAAACAGTCACTCAAAGGAGCGAGAAGGGGAAATGGAAGCAAATCCTCTGTTAGAAACCTCTGACAGGGACAGCATCCCTGAACAGGGGTCTGACTGCGACAGTTCCCCTTCCACCTCCACTGGGCTGCCCGCGGGAGTGGAAGCCTCGACTACGATGCTTCAGCCCACTCAGTGAGCACATCCTGCCTGTGTCAGGACCCGTGGGGAGGGAGCTAGGGACGCCTGGCTGGGAGCTCTTTGCTGGGGACAACGCTGGGACACTGCTCCTGTGCCAGTACAAGGTTCCCCTGTCTGGGTGCACGCTTTTGGCTGGAGTGCACCTACCCATGAGCTGCTGTGTTTCGCTGTGCAGAGGTGGCTCAGATGAGCTCCCCTACAGAGAGGGGCAATGCTGCTGTAAGGTCGGGACTGGGAAGGCTGAGCCTGAGCTCTGAAATGTGGCTGCTGAATCTTTTCCCTGCAGGGAGCTGCAGGGAGTTGGGCTGGCACCCACAGGTGTGCTGCCTCCCTCAGAGCGGGCCACACAGGAGCCGGAGCAAGGAGAAGTGCTGAGCACCCGCACCACACAGCATCCCCCATCGCTCCTGCCACATTGCTCTGCGACCTCCTGGGCCACGGGCTGCCAGATGTGACCTTGCTGCTGAGCAGGACAGACAGGTAATTCCCCTCTGTAGACTTCTGCAGAGGTGTGGGACCTTGTGGTCCCTGCTGTGGGACCCCAGCTGGATGACTGCCTTCATCTGTCACCCCAGTGTCCCCAGAGGAAGTCCCTGGCTCCAGCATGCAGGGTATAGCAATGTCACTGGGGGTGGGAGAGGCTGGGGAGCAGCCGGCTCCTGTTGTGTCAGGCTCTCGTCCTCAGCAAGGACAGATGGCCAGATGCTGGTGCTGGTTCCTGGTGCTCTGAACTGGGGCTGCACTTGCTTTTCAGCCCTGAAGCAGACTTCAAAACTGGGCATGCTGGCAGACAGGAGGTGTTAGCACAGCCTCACCTGCTCCCTGGGTTTGCTCACACCCAGTAGCCCAGCATTGCAGGTTGCCTCCTGGGGAATTAGAAGGGACACTTAATACCAAAACAGGGCAGATTGGCATCGTTGTGGCTGCAGGTGCACGGCGAGAAGAGCTCTCTGCTTCAGCACAGAGGTGATTTCACAGGCTGAAGCTGCACGGGCGGGATCAGGAAGAGGAAATGTACTGAGCTCCGGCGACCAGCACCCGTCAGCAGACCTTGGCCACGGCCAGGGGTAGTGATATGACACCATTTAACCTCCTCGCTTGCTTGGCTAGGTTTATCGTGCAGCCAAAGACAGAGAGCTGCCTGTGTCTGCTAAAACAGCCCAGTTTGGGAAGTGACTGCACCACAGCTGGCTGACACACTTTCTACAGCATGAATCCCGCAGTAATGGTATCTGTGAGCAAAGCCCTGCTTATACACTCAGTTAAGCAGAATTCATAAGGCTGCTTGTAACAGAGCCATCTGTGACCTCCACAGCATCACGCCATTAATAGCAAGGCTTGGTCTGGGTCAAACAAAAGCAGGGCAGGCTTAATAGGAGAGGAAATTAGGTGGATGTGCTTGGCTGGCCTCATCCTCGCATGTTCCTACTGTAATTATAGCCTTGTGCAGCTCAGCTCTCTTATTCAGTGTTGTCGCTGCCAGGACTGCATTTTTCATGACCAAGGTGTAAAAGCCGCACGCGGATACATTTTGGCCCCAAGCAAACCTGCGGCAGCACGATGGGAGCCATAGCAGGGAACCTTGGATCGTCGCTGCCGGGAGATGGATGTGTGGCCCGGGATATGGCAGGGAAGGGAGGGAAGGGTCCGGCTGGTTGAACAAGACCGGGACCCCTATCTGCAAAGAAAGCTGGAGATACCTCATTATGGGTTTGGTCTGTCCAGCACGACCAAGTGCAGATGGGGCTTGTAGGAAGTCACAGCGAGTGCTGGCCCCAGTGGTGCAGATCAGGAGGATGCTTCAGAAGCCAAGGGGTGGCACACAGTGACAAATGGGGTGGAACTTCCCAGCATCCGCCCTCTGTGCCCATATGCTCCACATCTCTGCTCTTGTGCTCAGGCTGAAAATGAAGAAGACATCCTGTTTTCTTGACCCATGGAGAAAGGGCAGCCCTGGAGGGCAGTCCTGTGCTTGGACGGGATAAAAAGATTCTACCACTGCAGTCAGACTAAGCAGGGGTGCGGCTGCCCTTGGCCTGAGCTCTGTAGCCTGCAAAGGCAGCGCTCTGTGCTGCGGTGAGACGGGCTCACTGCCGCTGATGGCTGAAGTGAGAAGGGAGCCAGTGGGGTGCCCAGGACAGATAAACACCCCCCACCCCGCATTGTCTCTCCTTGCAAGGAGGGCTCCCCCTCACACTCTCGCTCTCCGGGGCAGCAGGTGCCGCAGTGCTGGGCGTCACCCTGTGAAAGCCTCTCCAGGCAGCCTTAATCACATTCCTCTGGAGCAGGGACACATCTGGTACAAACATGATCCTGTCCCCAAGGAGCCTGGGCTATCTCCTGCTGCAGAGCCCCAGAGCAGCCTTGGGCAGGGGGAACTTTGGCATGGCTTTGATCCTCCCCTTGCAGGGATGGATGGGGCTGGCTTGCGGGTGGAGGGGCAAGAGGGGAGGTCCACAGCTTTGTGCTGAGTTGGGGGAGTCTGAGTCCTGAGCTGGCCTGGCCAGACCCTGCTCAGGTCTCAGCTGTGGCTGGGCTCCCCACAGGCTGGGAATGGGAGATGGGAGGAACTGCCCTTTTTTTAAGCTGATGTCAAGCAATTGTGAAACTGGAGCGGGGAGGGGGCCAGGGCTGCAGGGCCAGCATGTGCCCTGCTGTCTGTCCCCTTCCCCTCACAGTGTGCGGTCTGCGGCAGGAGAGTGCCTCAGTGGCTGGCACTCTGCCAGGGTCAGGCCACTCCTGCAAGGGGACAAGCTTGACTTTTGGCCACTGCTTCTCAGTAGTTCTCTACCTTTGGAGAACTCTCTCCTGGCAGCCCTGTGCCTTGGGCAAGGGAGGATTTGGTGGCCCTGGCAAAACAGCAGGTCTTGCCAGTGGGGGCTGCAATGGTGGCGATGTACGGCGGAGCATCGTTGCCCTCCTCCTGCATCCGTGCCTCCCCATGCCCCTGGCTGAGTCCAAGGTATCCTGCCTCTACTGCCAGCTCTCCCAAGTTAGATCATACCAGGGCTGATGGCGGAGGAGACCCGTTCCCCACCCTACGCGTGCAGCTTTGATGAGCCATTGGGGAGGTGGCACCCACAGCCGAGATGTCACAGCTCGTTCCCTCGCAGGCAACTGGACAGCAAGGCTGGCAGATGCTCTCCACCCGCAGAGGGGGCATGCTGGCCTGCCCGCCTCCCCGTCGTGTGCCAGACCCGTGGCAGAGGAGGAAATTAGGATGTTGTCTGGTGTCCAGGAGGAATTCCTGCCTTGGCTTGTTCCTGCCAGTCCTCCGCCGACCTTCCCTCGGTGTGGAAGGCCCAGCAGGAAGCTGACTCACTGTCTGCTGCCGCCACGGCTGGGTGCGGGGCACTGCTGCCTGCAGCACCAGAGGGCTCCCCCTTTCACAGATGCAGGAATAACTCATCGCCCAGATCCCCCGGCACCATCCAGCCCTGGCTCTGCTCTGCCAGAGCCTGGCTGTCTGCTGACAAGCAGAGAATAGCTGTGGCACTGTGGTTTCTGTGCCACCTGCAGCTGGGCTGGCAGGAGGGCTGGGAGCTCACCAGGTTGCTGGCGTCGCTGCTGAACACGTGGGCAGAGCCACTGCACCAGGCTCCGGGGCAGAAGGCAGCCCCGAGGTGCTGAGAGGGGCTCACGGGCTGGAGAGGGGTCGTGCGTTTGTCCTGGGCAGTAGGGTCCATGTAAGCTCTCGCTGACTGCTTCGTGTTCATCGCACTGCTGATGTGGGCCAGCCTCGGAGGTGCTGGCGTGCAGAGGTGAGGTGCCAGACATGGTGGTGGCAGCATCCAGGTGGCCGGTGACGGTGTGTCAGCACTTGCCTGCTTACCAAAGCTCTGCAAAGAGGCAGATTGTGGTAGCAACCCCTTCCCGGCAAGCAGCACCTAAAGAGATTTAGCAGACAGTTCAGACATCCTCAGTTCCAGCTGGGCTGCATGAATGTAGGACTAATGATTCAATCCTGTAACAGAAAGGAGCAAATATCAGGCATAAGTTTCTTATCAAGATTCTTGCCACTTTTCCTACCAGGCAGATGGAGCACAGGGCTTACAGCATCAGTCACTGCCGCTGTCATTTAGGGAATTCAACGTTTATTGCCTGGATAGTTTGGAAAGTGATTTTGTTCTGAGCAACCTGGTCATGCCACCTTCTTCTTCGCTCCCAGAAGGTGTCACTCAACAGTAGCGTTAATACTAAAAACTTTTTGTCTTTTGAAAGGTTGTTTTCTTACCTCAACCTGGGCTTTCCAAGCCCGGTTAGCCCCCTGCCTCAGAGCTGCAGGGAGATCTGTCAGGCTGGAACAGTGACAGCTCCCTTACAGCACAGCAATACATGCGTTGCACCACTGTCACAGTGCTGAAAACTGGAGCAGTTGTGGGCTTAGAAATTTTTTCCGTGGTGTTCTGTGGAAATTTTTTCCACTGTGTGTGTCTGGGAGCTGATGAATATGAAAGGGAAAGGGATCTCAAAAGAATACTTGCCTGGGAAACAAGGGTAAGGTCCCAAGTTTACGATCAGTGCATTGGGGTTGCTTGGTGTGTTTGCTGAGAATAGGTTTGCTGCTAGCTTGCCACTTCATTGTAAGATCTCCCTTGACATGCAGCTGTAAGGGTCATGCCTCGACGGGCAGCCCAGCCCTGGGTGACAGGAACCATGGCTGAGGTTTCTCCACTGGAGAAGTCTGAGAAGGGGCATCTGGTGCTGGAGATGCCTGCTGGTGGAGACCCCTGCCAGGCAGGCAGAAGAGGTAAAGAAGAGGTGTGCTCCTCAACTTTCCCCTGTCCATGAGGAGCTCCACAGCCCCCTGGTGACCACCCAGAAGTGAGAAGCTGGTCAGCCAAAATGGTCTGCGGAAGCAGGAATAGTGGAGGAGGAACAGCCCTCCTGCAGGGGAGAAGGCTGGCTGTGGCAGGAACAGCCCAATGACAAACGCGTGGCTGCGGAGACAACTGTCAAGGACACATCGCTGTTGAGTTGATCTAATTCCCTTCACTAACAGGGTAAATGGCCTTGCGGATAGAAGTATTAGATGGGAGATAAGGACTGTAGTTAGGCTTCTGGCGCCGTCTTGCATCATGTTTTCATAAGGCAGGGAAAGTGGTGTAGATTAAGCAAATCCAGTGCAAGTACAAAAGAGCTTGGATAGTCATGCCGGGGTAGCTCTTAGTGGCGTGGTATTAAAATCAACGGACACACAGCAGTGACATGTGTTAGGAAATCTTACCAAAAGGTCTAGATAGTGAAGGTGGAAGAGGCTGGTGGGGGCAGTTGTCGCAGGTTAGACAGGCATCTGTTGCGGTGGCCTAGGTGTGACTCTGTCTTGTGGCAGAGGCTGGGCAAGATACTGCCACCTCCCTCAGAACTCCATGTCTTTTAAGTAGCTCAAAAAGCACATTATTCACTGAAAAAAATCGCAACCCCAAAAACTTTCCCCCTCCCTTTGTTTGCTCTCCTTCTTTCTTTCAGAATCAAGAAATGATGTCTTACTACTGCAAGAACCAACACCCGACAGCATAGGTACTCGTGGACTATGATCTGGCCACGCTTTTTTGACAAACTTCACCCAGCTCTTGCTCTATGCTAGCTGTTCCAGACCGGNCGTCCCTGCCCGGGGGCTGGGGGAGGCGTGGGGAGCCGGGCGGAGGCCGGGCGGCGGGGACAGGTCCCGGGGTGGGACGAGCGCGGGGGTGCCGTGCCCCNCTTACTACTGCAAGAACCAACACCCGACAGCATAGGTACTCGTGGACTATGATCTGGCCACGCTTTTTTGACAAACTTCACCCAGCTCTTGCTCTATGCTAGCTGTTCCAGACCGGAGAGTTACAATTTCGAAGTGCGCTCAGGATTGCTGTTAACAGTCTCTCTCATGCTACGCCGACCTGCTGACGGGACCCCGAACCCAAAATGTTTGCT
This sequence comes from Steatornis caripensis, assembly GCA_013398225.1. NCBI lineage: Eukaryota > Metazoa > Chordata > Aves > Caprimulgiformes > Steatornithidae > Steatornis > Steatornis caripensis. Next base: position 69,788 of record VZSC01001602.1, read on the forward strand.
CTTCCAGAAGACGTCAGTTGTCCCTCCACCCCCACGTGCCTGGCTGCTGTGGCCGTGTACAGAGGCGCTCCCTCCGCCCCGCTGCACATCCGGGGGTGGCACCGGCCGCTCGGGCTCAGCCGGCGCCTCCCGCACCCCAAACCCTTCTCAGCACCCCAAAACCTTCTCAGCACCCCCCTCTCGAGATGCCGGCTGCTCCTCAGCCCGCGTGNCCGCTCTGCCCCTGCGCCGGGGCAGTCCCGGTTGCACTTTTTGCGGAGCGCTGCGATGCGGCGGGGTTTGTCCCCGAGCGCTCCCGCGGCCCAGCGCGGCCCCGGGCAGCCCTTGCGAGGAGCCGAACGGGTTACGGGAGCTGGAGCCCGAGTGATGTGCGGTTCCAGCAATTCCGGCTAAGGGCTGCGTGCAGGAGGAGAGGGTTTGCCGCATGATAGTCATGGCTGCCCGGAGACGGCTCGCATGCTGCTTTAATCCCCTGGAGCGACTTAAGGGTCCGGAGCCTGCTCCTGCCTGTGTGTGCATGTCACGGCTCGGCTCGCCACACGTGGCACCGGGCCAGAGCCGAGCCGGTGAGGAACCGGGAAGCGTGCGACGGGCGGGAGTGTCCGCCTCAGTCCTCTGCCTCCCCGGTGCCTCTGCGCAGTCACCTTCACGCTGGCGGGCAGAACGGGCTCCTCCGGGGCCAGGCTCGTACCTGTTAGACGTGGGCTCTGGTGCCGTGCGTGCCTGCGGTGCTCTTGCCTTGGGGTTCACAACACCCGCGTGGGGCATTGCGATGCCCGAGAGGGGAAGGTGATGTGCAGCGTTTATGCACGTGGCCTGGTGCCATGCACACCCCAGACCCCCTGAAATTCTCTCTGCCTCTTTCCTTGCCTGAGCACACCCAGGTTTCCAGCCCAGTGTAATGCTGCCTTTGGTTGTGAAGGGCAGGTTGGGTGCAAGGCTGGGGCAGCCCTTGCTGGCCCCGTGGGCGACAGTGGGTGCCTGTGGCACTGGCAGTGGTCATGGCAGGCTCTGATGGGGCCATCCTGAGGTCTGTGGCTTAGCTCTGAAAGCCTCCTGTTCGGGGCCAGGGGCATCAGACATCCCCCCACTCCAACCTCCGGTTGGTTTTCAGGCCATTAAACCCAGTGTCTGGCCCTTGCCATGTCCTGGGTGTGGTGGGGGAAGTTGCAGCCCCCCCGGAGCACCCTGTTGTGGTTGGGCTGGAGCAGCTGATGGGCTCGGGCCTGCCCCCTCCCAGATGAAGCACTTTCTTTATCAGATCAGATGTTTTCCCAGATCAGGCCCCAGCGAGGAAGGAGTGGCTGCCCCCGGGGCTGCCGGCTGGGGCTGCCCCGCAGCATGCACAGCACATCGCCCAGGATCCTTTCAGCCATTAACTGATTAACCTGCTGCTCCTGGAAGCCTGGGCTGCCTGTATCTAATCAGATGGAGGCCAGGGTTTCCCAAAGGGCCATTTCACCAGAGCCTTTATGCCTACCCCTCCATCACGAGGAACCTCCTGGCCTCTTGCAGCCGAGTAGCCACTGAGGAGCCTGAAGTGCCTGGTGGAAACAGGAGGCTGGAGACGGGATGCCCAGAGGTGCATGTCTCAGCAAGTAGCACCCAGCAGAGAACTGCCTCCTTTGTCCAGCTCTGCTTGTCCAGGCGTGATTCTGCTGTCATGTGGAGAAACAGGGATTTCCAGGGGAGTGCTGAGGGGCAGCCCTGAACCCAGGGACTCTCTAGGGGTCTTACATCTCTTGTAAATCGTGGGCTTAAACCCTGGGGAAGCAAGGTGGCCAAGGCTGGAGAGCTGGGGTGAGTGTGCGTGAGAAAGCATCAAGCTTTGCTTTGCAGGAAAGGCAGTGGGGGTGGGAGAGAGAGAACGTGGCTTCCCCAGAGCGGGAATGTTTGGCATTTGCTGCACCCTGTCCGCTCTTCTTCCTTCTCCGTGGGGGGGGGTTCTTAGTGGGAGGGCAATGCCTGAGCAGAAAGGAGTTGCTCCACTTCTTTCTACTGCAGCAGAAGCCAAGCTTGTCCCAGGGGATGCATGTCATCCCTTAGAATGAATAGCTTAAAACCCAGCGTGTTGTTGGTCTTGCCTTAGCAAGCTCCCGTGCTGTGCTAGCAGCATTTAGATACCACGCTCAGTGATGTGGTCAGTGTGTGGGGTTAGGTGAGGATGCGTGGGTCTTCCCAGCTTTCCTGGTTCCTCCCTCAGCATGCTGGAGACCAAAGGAGCTCCTATTCTTTGAAGTTTATCTATGATAAGTGGCATAGTGATGGGTCCAACCTACTTACCATCCTGGCTCTGCCACGGGGGGATTGGTTTTGGCTGCTTGTGTCAGCTTGATGCTGCTGAAGGGCTTCCCATGTGCCATGTCCTCCTCTGAGTGCTGACCCTAGGGACGGCGAGCAGGCGGGGTGCATGCTGCTGCCGCTCTTCCCCTGTGGCATCCCAAGTGGGCCAAACTAGAAATTCTTCATCCTCAGCAAGCGGTAGAGCACAAAGACGTGTACTTCTGCCATCTGAGGCCTGGTGTGCAGCATAGCTCAGAGATCACAGAATCACAGAATCACAGAATGGTAGGGCTTGGAAGGGACCTCTGGAGATCATCCAGTCCTAGTCCAACCCCCCTGCTAAAGCATGTAACGGATGACGCCTTTCCTCCAGCCAGGTATGACCAGAGGAGCCAAGACGGTGTGTGCGCTCTGCCGTCTCCTTTCTTGGCTGCTGCAGTGAGTCCTGTGCCCAGACAGGGAGGAGGGGCCCTGGAGGCCAGGGCTGTGGCACGGTGATGCATGATAGTTTCCCTGCTTGTCTGGAATGTGGGCAGGATGTGGGGTGACACAGAGGATGTGACTCGCTCTCCAATTCCCTCCAAGGAGCAGGAGTGTCACCGCCAGAGTTAAAGGAGACAATTCTCCCATCCCGTCCCTCTCTGCTGTTCCGTTGGAGTGACCAGCCAGCACAGCCCCACAGTCTGCACTGGGCAGCAGCATCCAGTGGAGTCACAGATGCCGTTCTCCTGCTCATGTGCCACTGGCCTAGAAATGCTGGCATTTTAAGCGTTAAACAGCTTTTCTCATTGCTCTTTTGATGAAATGCAACACTTTTCATCTGTGTTGTAATATAAATCCCCCAAAGTCCTTAAGCTTTCTGACATGAGAAGAGAAAGGCAGAGGGGATCCTGTTCTCATGTCCTGCATGGCTGTGGTAGACTGAGCTGCCCTCCCTACAGCTGGCCTGGTCTTCACTTACTGTCCCCCATCTTTCCCTGGCTACAGCCTGTCTCTTGTTTGTGGCCTGGGACATCTGCCGTGGAGGTGGGGAGAGGAGACACCTCCCCCAGAGACACATGCAGACCAGCGAGGAGTCTCAGGGTCAAGTCTGTGGAGGAGTACAAGGGCTACCTGAATTGCCACGATGCATACATCTGAGATGCTTTCTTGGCCCCAAACTGAGGTGGGGAGCAAGCAGCTCTCCTAGGTCTCTTTTGCTCTGGCAGCTTTCCCCTGGCTGCTGCACGGGTGCGCTGACTGCTTGTTGCAACTGGGAAGGCTCTGACTACTCCACGAAGCCATCAGCTGGTCTGCAGAGTGCAGCCCTTTGCTGGCCACGTGATACTCAGCTGTACACGCTGTCCTCCAGGCATCTGATGACTCCTTACTCCTGGTGTAAATTCACGTGTGTAAACGTTTGCAGAAAGAGTACATGGGTAAGGAGAAGAAATGAAGGGACTTGTCTGTGAAGGTGTCTTTGCAGTGTGGAGCCTGCCTTGGTCATGGGTACAGGACTGACCTGGTTTTTGGTTGTATGTGCGATTCTCACCAGCTTTGAGCTCTTGGTTGAAGATGCCTGGCTGCATCATTCAGAGATCAGTGTCCCCAGCGAGCCCAGCTTGTGCTGGGTGGGGAGGGCTCGTACATGCCATGCTGGATTAGGTTTCTCAACAGCTTGGTTTGCCCTTCCCATGCTCCCTGCAGTTGGGAGAAGGTCGAGTTCCTGTGAGAGAGGAGCGTGGCCGGATGTTCTGGAGAATCCTTCCAGAGACTCTTGTCTGAGATGAGGGAAGTGGTTCAGCTGACTTAGATGATTTGACCATGAGTGATGGGCCGTCTTTCCAGATAACAGTGAGCTGAGTGCCCATGTGTTAACAACTACTGGCTTAGGAAAATGCTGTCTTGCAAAGAAACAGTAAAGAGCGTGTCGTCGGCTGCAGCAGTGAGGCTGCTCCGTGAAGGAGTATTCCCACCAAGCCTCTCTCTTCCCCTTAGGAACATGTGCTTTGCCGATTTTCCCTGATGACCTCTTAGTTTATCGAGAATATCCTGACCCCTTAGAAAAGAGGATCCAGAGAGATTGGGAAGAGATGGAGAGATGCTGACTATTATATCCATGCTGCTATGTAATGCTCTCTGAGTCAATACCAGAGTAACCCTCCCTCTCTGTTTTATTATCCTGCATAGTTCAGCTAAACCGAAGTACCACTGTCCTTGAAGGTATCCATGGGGCTGATGTAGCATGAATGTTCCTACACGCAGAATCCTCTATGCCAGCTGCATCTCCCCAAAACCATTCAGAGCTATAAAGAGACAGATGTAGGGCAAAAGGGCCTGGCTGCACTGTTCTGGAGCAGCAATTGCGGGGAAGAAAGCTCTTCTGCCAAAAGTGACATGAAGAAGTGTCTGGCGGAAGAGAGGGAGTCCTGTTAGCTCCCTCCTTAGGGCATTTGTCTAGAGCCAGGCTGCATGAGCTGCGACCTTGTCACATCCTATCAGTGGAGCGAGGGTGGGCTGGTGCAGTTGCTGGGTGGGAGCCCCCACGTGAAGGGAAGCCAGGTCCCCCAGGGCCAGCCTGCAGCTGCCCCATCTCTGCCTCCAAAACTGCCTCGTACTGCTCTGGTTTCACTTCTTGCCTCACTTTTTTTTCAACATAATAATCACAAATGTTTCGCAATTTCTTATTTCCCATTTTGCTTTCAGGAGAATGTGTGAGCTATTTAAATGCGTTAAGACTGAAACTTCTGCGAGTCTGGGTTTACTGGTTATCCTCCAGTTACCCTAAGCTCCGCGGTCCTATCTCCTCATTTCCTTCTAAGATTGCATGCAGTTCAGCAGTGCTGTAGAGCCGAGACCCAGTAAAAACACCTACGGAGGGCCTGTCTGCCGTGCACCACTTGGCACAGTGTCTGGGGACTCTTGGGTCCTGTCATTATAAATGCAATAATTATCACAGCAACTGAACCGGTGGTTAGTTCGTAGATACGGTAGATACAGTGATCTTTGTATTTGATCGGAAGGGCGGAAATTTGGGTTAGGACCAGGGCTGTGTATTAGTCCTATTTATTCCTGCTACCTGCATCTTGAGCCAATGATCAAGATTTGGCTGCATCACTCTTTCTGGAAAGGCGTCTTATTTCTAGAGGATCCTCTGCTTTTTGCAGTTTCTTCAAGTGGTTACACAACCTTGGTTTAAAATAAATCGTGCTTCGTTTCTAAAGTGTCTGGCAGCTCCGTCCATCTTTGGGTCCTACTTTTCTTCTGCTTCATGAGAGTTGTTTTGTCCGAAATAAATTCTCTGTCTGCAAGAAATTATTCTCCGGCCCCGGGCTGCCGACAAAGGTGAGGTAGCAGAGCAGTGGTCTCAGTACTGGTGGCAGCGGTGTCCTCTCAGCGGGGTGTAGTTAGTTGAGTATGCAGGGATTGAGGCGAGGTTTGCAGCCCATGCTGGGCCACATGCTGCTGTGATCCCCGTGCTATCAGTGTCTGGGCTCGATAGGGCAGCCCTAGCTCTGGCAAATCTACATAATCACATTAACTTTTTCCAAGTACTTTTGCATTACAAGAGATCTTTCTGAATAGCAAAAATGACTTGAGTTTTTTAGATTTTCTCTGAAAGGCTTCTTTCTCACACCTCGAAGCATAAGTAAGCAGTAAACTTCCTTACTCGTGTTTATATATCCTAAACACGCATCAGCTCTTGCTGCAACCAAATGTCCTGGGAGCTTCTGTTCAGCAGTTTGCAATCGTCTTTGGGTCTGTGACTTTCCAGAAGACATTCCTCCGTTTGAAGTGCTCCTTGCATTCCTTCTCCCCTGAAGCTGACCTTTCAGTTTGGCTGTATTTTAATCCCATTTTGTTCAAACAAGCAGACTGTGGAATCCACACTGCTCTGATGGTCTCATCCTTGTGCGTACTTGCTGATCTACCAGATGTTGGCATCTGCCAGTACTGTCAGCACTACTTTTGATTTTGGGTCCTTGATGAGAATACAAAATAATATTGACCCTGTCTCTGCAGAGTTTTGTTAGAAACTCCCTCAATTAGTCATGATTTTCTCCATTCATAACAACTGTTTTCAGATCCCTTTGCTGCTGTTTGCTCCTCAAGGGCTAACTTTTATCAGAATACTCTGTTCTATGTGACTAATGCCGTGAGAATCTATTACTGTCCTATTTATCTCTTATGCTTCGATGCAAAGAACGAAGAAGTCTTTTTGACTAGACTTCTTTCCACATGTTGACTGGCCACTGGACAATGATAAAAGCTAGAGTGTCTTCAAGTTGGAAAAGCTCAGGCGCAAAACTTCTGTATTTTCCCTGGGGTTGTCAGACTAAGCAACCCGTGTTTACTTGGGATAATCCTGCTATCACCCTCATTTAGGCTCTGACCCTTCCAGTCTCTTGGAATTTCCTCAGCATTTCCAGGCTTTTCGAAAATGAGTATCAGCTGGTGAGAAACTTTGTTGGATAGATCTCTGGGAACTCTTGGACCCGTTGATTTTTAAAATGTTTTACGTCCTTTCCATTTACTGATATATGGGAATGCACTTCAGCATCTCAGTGTGATGCAAGAGGGGTACTTTCCAGGGGCGTTTATTAAAAGCTTCTGAATGTCTCCATGGTTATTCTCAATGCTGCCATCCCCATCTAGTAGCTGGATGCTGCTAGCACACCTCTTTGTCCCCAGTGATTTTGGAAGAGAAGATAGAGAAACATGGACTCTACTGTCTTTACTGTTCCCCAGCCTCTTACTTGCATGGGCTGTTTCCCTCTTTTTCCCGACTTTCACTCTTATTTCAGATTGGCTGACAGTGCGTTCCAGCTCAGAGGCACTCCACTTGCTTTCTGTGTGGTGTTTGAGGGAAGGACACTGAGGATGATTCAAACACCAGGAAAATGGCTCACGTCAAGAGTTAAAAAACCCTGAGAATACTTTATTAGTGAAATGACAAATAGAGGGAGACGTGGCAAAAGAGCAGAAAATAATGGATGAGACAAGGAAAGTGGATTGGATTCCTCCGTTCCTCCAACTCTGACTGCGAGAAAAAAGGTTTTTCTGCTTCACAGCGATGAGACTGATTGATTAAAAAGTGTATGTTTCCATATAATGTGTGAGTAGATGGTAGAACTCCACATGGCAGGGAGTTACTGAAGTCAAGGATGTGGCAAGATGCAAAAAGGTATTGGACATAATCCCAAATTATGCGTCATAAACATTGTAGAAGAAATACTGTTTCAGGGCTCTCATCTGAGGTTTTTACAAAATGCACTGCATTGTGGCTGCTCAGAGGCACGATGCTGGAGCTGGCGTCTCTGTGGTAGACTGTCGTATCCTCGTGACTTCCTGAGGCCCTGAGCTCTCTGCTGTGGACCTTGAATACCACTCAGCCGTCTGTCAGCCCAGCTTCAGCCTTGAAGCCGTTGGCTGATTTGAGAGAGGGAGCAAGCTGCAAGGAAGCTTCCTCACTATGTATTTGGTGGCAACAGGGAGAGGAGACTCAAAGCAGCATCCAAGTTGAGGGCAAGGCAGGGATAGCTCTTCCCTTGCTCAGTTTGGAGCCGCTAGCTGGTCAGCAAAAGCTTTGCTAGGGCCAGGCTAGGCTTTTGCACATGCAACATTGCCTCCTTCCTTTCAGGGCTACAGAGAAGATGTGGGAAAGCCAGTGTTGCTGTCATGTGTCAGGGATGTTCAGAGACATGAATACACATCTGTAGATAGCAATGTGAGTAATGATGTGCCCTATGGAATGACTTGTTTTAAATCAAGCTTTAGGTGGGGAAGAGCTCGTAGAGAAGGCATGGAAGTGGTGTTGGCTTTTATGAACTGAACTTTAGTATGCATTTTTGAGCCTGGTGAGAAGTTCCCAGGTGGTTGCAAGCTCTGTAGGACTGTTGCCTCATCTGAGGAGGGCAGTGACTCCACTGCCCATGGTGGTATTGTGACTCAGACTGGGCCTGGAGAGCGCTTGCAGTGAGGTCTGGAAGGATGCACACCTGCCTCCTCCTCCTCTCTGTGCACCTTGTACTCATGGCAAAGGGCAGCCTTGAAGCATGTGGGAACAGTTGGGGGTTTGCTCCTTCTGCTCTCATACTGAGGAGCTGGTTAGTGGGTAGTTGCTCATTTGAGAAGATCAAGAAATACCTTCAAGGAGCAGGCATTTCCGGGGGGATATCTGAAGCTGGGAGATGTGCAGGAGAGTGGGGAGAAGAGAAGCTGTGCAGCAGCCAAACTGGGGGAGGAGAGAGGAAAAGAACAGATGGGAGGGGGAGGCAGAGGAGGAGTGGGAAGTAGTGCACATACATCAGTGACCAGAAGTGACAAACTGCTCTTAGATTAGATGATTTAAAACACACAAACCTTTGCCTGATACTGCTATTCCACAGAGCTGCTGGCAGACTGAGGGCTTTGCTCCTTAATTAGTACAGAACGGGGCTGTTAATTGGCAGAACTACTCTGAGTCATGGGCTCAGCCTGGACTGCAGCTCTGGAGCAGCAGGACCAACGGCTGCAGCGTTGTGCTCTGCTCTGTGAGCTGCGCTGGCTTGCAGAGGCTACCTATGCTCAGCGGGCTACTGTGTGGGAGCCATGGGGCTTTCCTGGGTGAAATCCAGGCGCTTTTTGCTCTACAGGGTGTCATCCTTGTGCCTTGCAAGAAGTAGACTTTTGTTTCTGTTATCCCTGCTGCTGTTGCAGGTGTTGTCCTTCTTCCCAGCTGCTCCCTGTTGGCTGCTGCCAGCTCAGCCGTTCTTGCTTCCGCCTCTCTCCTTACCTGTGGCCTCCTGGGCTGCCCCCTCCCTTCCAACAGCTGGTCCAGGTTTTGCTGATCAGATATAACCCTGGGACTGGCTGTATGACTTCATTCCAGACTGACATCAGAAAAACAGCAAGGTTGTATTCCTTCCCATAAGGGTCTAGGGTGTCAGGGACTTCCCCCTCCCCACCAATCTTGTATCCATTAGCTAAGTCCTTTTATATCTGTCCTATCACTTATTCATGATGATCAATCTGTTGAAAAATGCATTTATTGAAACTTGATCCTTGCTTTGTCTGGTTTGCAAGGGCCTTTCTAGCCCAATCTCTGCTGCGTGGTTTACAACCACAAAGCCCATTGAGGCTGGGCAGAGAGCTGGCTTAGCACAATGCCGCTTCCGAGTCCAGGAGCGTATGGATCCATCTCCAGGAAAATACAAGGCTTGGATGCCTGCTATTCATTGAACAGCCTCAGTGTACCAGGAGGACAAAGGTAAGTATAAACACAACACTTACAGCTGAAAAACTTATAGCACCAACAGCAATTTTTGACTTGGACTCACAGTGCAGAGGGGTCCATTTTTGAGACATCCCTGCCCCTTGCAGAATAGCAGCAGCAGTGACTGGGAGTACTTACCCAAACCAAGGCACTGCAAGAGCCGCTCACAGTATTGTGTTTGCAGGTGGGTCTGGAGACTGAACGTGCTGTGGTCATCCAGAAAGAAAACATCACCGAAACCCTCCCATAGTAGAAACAGAGTGGGCAATTGTGTGCATCTTTAAGATGTCTTCCAACCAAAGGCACTTTTCCTCTCTGAATCAAACTCCTGGAAAATTGATGCACCCATCATGGTTGTAGCCCCTGTGGAGCAGGTTACTCCTGGGAGTTGTGCAGGTTTGTGCACAAGGAGAAATGGGGTATGTGAGAGCTGTCAGAGAGAGGCAGCACTACTACCTGTCTCCTAAAATCCTGTACAGCTGGGGCAGCTCTTTCTCACTTGCATATGAGAAGAAGGAGTTTCCAGAAGAGAGAGGAGGTCCTGGGGGAGCATGTAGTATTCTCAAGGGTAGTCCAGACTACACAAATAAGAGGAGAGCAGGGTATAATGACTTGTTTCTGAAGTGTGGTACAGTTGCAGAGCAGCGGCTTGCTCATGTGAATCCCTGAACATGTCTCCTGCTGGGCTGGGAGGCCGTGGGGAGGCAAAGGCACCTGCAGGTACAGAGTTCTGCATCTCATCCTGTGGTGCTCTCTTTGCCTTCAGTAGCTGGATAGCTGATGAGGAGGGTGCACCCGCCTGTGGCTACACGCTCTGCTTTAGTGCCTGGGTGCCTTGCTTCTGCGGTCAGGGTTGTGCGCTGCTTGTCTGCCTCTGTGCCCTTTCCCTAGGCTACAGCGTACAAGATCTCCCTTACCCTTTCCCTGCCGACACAGTGTGCTGCATCTGTTGAGATGTAGATACAGGTGTGTGGATGCAAGCGAGAACTCCTGGCATCAGTCACTCTAAAAAAGGCACAGAAGACCAAAGAAATCTGTGGCTTCAATTGATTTATCTCTGTCATGGATATCAGGAGATGTTATTTCCAAATGTAGGACCTCAAAGTGCCAGGTGGTATGTGAACAGAGAAAAACGGCATCCTAGAGTTTACTGTCTGCAGTGGAAGAGATCGTGGTGTGACAGTGAGGCAGCACTGATGAAACAGTACTCTGGGTATGCAAGCAACTTTATTTTCTGAATTATAACCCCACGTTATGGGATCATTTTTCAGGATTGTGCTTTGCTATGTGCTTTGTGGCAAGGCCAGTTCATGGACAGACTGTTGCTGAGGCCATAGGAATGAGGATGCTGGTCTCTGAGAGTTCCTTTAACTTCCGAGTGACCTACCCTTGATACAGGAACTTGGGTACGTTAGTGCTTTATTCTTTCTTTCAGTGCCTGCTGCTGTTGCTCCACTTAAAAACAAACACCACCCCTAATAAGCTCCCAGTTAAAAGAAGAATTGGGGCAGGATGAGTTATTCTCATTATAAGGGCTCAAGTTAACTGTTTTCTCATTATTCAGCCAGCTTGATTCGATGGAAAGAGATTACACAAAATCGTCACTCCGCTGTTCCTTAGCTGTCTTTTAAGGTCTCTTAAAATTTGTCTCTCCAAATCAATGATTGCTCGTTGCTTCATTTTGTTAAACTATTTTGTCTCTGGGTGTGGGTGAGACCTTCTATATCCCAGTTTGAAAAGTGAAGGATTTTTACTCTTGTGCATGGAGAGCAGGAGTTTTCCCATCGTCTGTGGTGCCTGTGGGAGCTGGGACCCCCGCCCCCCGAGCTGGCAGGTCGCCGCTCTGCCATGGGGGCCGTGCTCTGCTTTGCTGCCCTGGCTTCTCCCATGGAAGTTCAGCCTTGCTGCTGGCAGTTCTTGGAAGTTTTCTGCTCAGTGTAATCCTTTCAACTGATCAATGAGGTGTGTGGTATTGGGGGAGAGGGGAGTGCTGTGGGGGTGGTCTCTTTGGTGTCACCATCTGTTTCTGTATTTAGTCAAGGCTCCTTGGGGAATTTCATGTTTAGAAAAAAGGGCTGATGGAAGGAGATGCGCTAAAGCAAACTTGGCCTTTCAGGAAATGGGGGCTATGCTGGGCAGAAGTTACAATAATTATTTGCTCTGTGGTTCCTATTCTGGCTGTCTTAGCATGATGCTCCTTCTGGAAACAACGTAAATGAGTGCAGCTATTCTACTGGGCAGAGGCAATTGCTGTTGTAAAAACAGCTACAACATCAAAGTAAACTGAAGTAAGTAGTTGTGGGCAGCTGAAATGCCACAGTGCCTGGGAGTTTCATTGTGTTGCCTTCTACTCCTTAGCAGCACACAGAAGGATCTGCCATAAGTCTGTCGTAAATGGTGCAATATTGTACAAAAGAGCTAGGTCTCCTTTTGAGAGGATTTGTTACTGCTTTTGCACGTGAACTTCTGCTGAGAAAGAGCTCTGAGTCAGTCTAGGATTTCTGATAATTTCTAGGTGTTAAAGATATCAGAGGATCTCATTGTCCGTCTCCCCTCTTTTTCCCTCTAAACGGTACCTGATGAACAACAGGGCTCACGCCCGTAGAGTGTCTCTTGTGTGTCAGATTACCAGCTGCTTCTATCTCCAAACTAATTTCCAAGCTCAGGGAGTGGAAAGTGTGTGTAACCCTGACCCGTGTGGTCNAAACGGTACCTGGTGAACAACAGGGCTCACGCCCGTAGAGTGTCTCTTGTGTGTCAGATTATCAGCTGCTTCTATCTCCAAACTAATTTCCAAGCTCAGGGAGTGGAAAGTGTGTGTAACCCTGACCCGTGTGGTCTGCAGGGACAGACCATGTAAGGTTCTGTGAGCATGGCACACTCCTGATGCTGGTGTGTGCATGCCATGGCATCGGGGTACAGTGTGTGTGTGTGTGTATCGAGTGTGGCTCCTGATTAAACTGCACTTGCCTACAGGCTTTCATCTATGTGCTCCTGGCTTACTGGTGTCTGAAGGCATTGAAATGCACTGTTGGGAATGAGTGTTAACAATAAGTGTATTAGAAAAGATTTTCTTTCATTCCGCTGTTGGGAACTCCAGGCACGACTTTGCTGTTTTGTGACTCTCTGCTCTTGACACCATGATAGTAGTAGGAGCCTTTGATGAAAATAGCATAAATATCTTTTGCTAACACACGTTGCTGTTCATATGTCTGTGCAGAATCGTCAGAATGTGATTAATGTGATTTGGGAAATGAATGATTTCTCCACAGCAATGTCTTGCCCAAATGCCTCAGGACACTTTGTCTCGAGCATCAAGGGTTTCAGAAAGTGTAAGAGGATGTCATGAAGGGCTCCGATGTAGTTCCTCAAAATCTTTATTCAGTGCATTGCTTACCAGCTCTCTGAGATGTTGAAACTTGAATCTGCAACATAAGAAAATATTTATTTCTATTGCTATTGCTCACTGGCCATGAGGGTGATCTTTGCACACTATCCTTGGGTTTAGGTACTGACCAAATGCACTGGCGGTTTTCATTCACTTGCTGAGGGGAAATTAATCTGCCTGCTGTGGAAACTATAGAGCAGAGCACAGCAGCAAAAGCAGAATTATGTAGGCTTTTTAAAATGCCATTAAAACAAGTTCCTTTATTGGGAAGACTGGAGTTTGGCCAATAGACATATCTTCTACAGTAAGGAAAATCCAGGGTACTGTAGCGTTTAGAAGTGACTAAAGTAGTTTAAAAAAACCCCACCTAAACTGAAATAAATCATTAACAATAGAATTAGTGTTCCACATTCTGGATAATGTAATATAGCAATACTATTGCATCTCTTCCAACATAATAAGCCTATAAGCAAAGAGCTAATGGTGCTGACGGGTTTAAGAGGATAGGAAGGGCTTTTATAATCAATAACTTGGGGGTAGAAAACAAATTAGGAAGAAAAGTAGATCTATGAATCGATGAAAAGCAGCATGGCCTTAACGTTACTCAACAGTTCAGCACTTTGGCTTTTTCTCAATACTTATCTAAGCAGAGTTTGTGATTTCTATGGGAAGACATGGAACAGATTTGTTTGCGATAACTGAAATGCAGTGTGACGTTGTGCCTAATTCTGCATAATTGCAGGTCATGCTCTCCCCAGTCTGCCTTCACGCGCCTGCTCTTTCCCTTGTACCAGTTCCCACGGTCAGTCAGGTAGAAGAGGCCAATTGAGCAAACTGATTTTCCCTGCAGGTTTTTGGTAGGTGAGCTAGGAGATCTGCTTGCCCTGCAGATCCCTGCGTATGTGTTACCAGAAGTCGGCCTTTGTGCTCAGGGTCGTCTTGAGAGACACTGAGCAATTTAAGATCTTGGAGTGTGTGTGAAATTGTATATACACCAGGGCCATCATATATACATCAGTATATATATACGCCAGAGAAGTCATGTCGTTTACCCAAGGAAACTCTTGGAAGAGAGGCAAACAAAGCTCTGTGAAGTCTACTTAGCTGTTGCTGGTGATTACTGGAAGCATTTTGACTTACAATGATGTGTGGGTGTATGCAATTGTAAACATGCATTATTTACATTTTCTATTATTATTATAGCGTGACTTTTAATGACCGGCTATTCTAAGTTTGAAAATATTTAGACAGTCAAACCCACTATTCTGTCTTTTTGTATCTTTCCATGACTCTTTCTATAAAAATTGATGTTTCCTTATGTTGATTTCCGCACGAAGCTGATTAAAGCTGCTTTTTCTTCATCTCGTGTTATGTTAAAAAAAAATCAAAACCAGCTTCTTTGAAAATGTAAGTAGCACTTGCTTAAAAATTTTAAGCAGCTGTAGCTTGGAAGTAGCCTCTGAACACTGCAGCTTCCCCCAGCTTTCCTTGGGTGTTTGCACCGTGTGTGCAGCTCTCACAGGCTCCAGTTCTTTCTAACGGGAGGTCTTCTGGTTTTTGCAGGGTGCCAGGGTATGGCTGCGGGAGCAGGACCAGCTGCAGCCATGCACCGTTGGCTCATGTGCCGATGGAAACGTGCTCTTCACCTCAGATTATGGCACGGTAAGTGAAGTTTGCATGAGGCTGCAGCCTGTGCCAAGTTGCAAGATGGACTTCTTGGTCTCGCATGACCTTCATGCTAAAAGGAAATGTATCAACTGAAATGCTGCAATTCTGTCTGAAAAGTGACCCGGCTCTGTTACAAACCATGGCAAAGGTCTAAGAAAGGTTAAAAAGAAAAGATTGTTCTCTCTCTTCTGTTGATTTGTCTGCCCACCTCGCTTTGCTTGGTTTTTCTTGTGCCATCTTTGAAGGAGTTGCATTAACAGACTAGCAAAACCATTATATTGGCAAAACGCTCCTAGGAAGGAGGCAGCTTCACCAACTAAGCAGATGTTTCTGCCAGGATGTGCTTCTTGCAAGCTGTGCTGCTGCAAGGGCTGTTGCGGTCACCATCGTCTGCTTCAGAAGCTTTTGCCATCAGCCCTTTTGGTCAGGGGCATGTGGACGTGAGCACCCTGTGCCAGTCAGCGGTGTACGTGCAGCAGCTGTGCATAGGACAGTGCAACAAGACAGCTGAGCTCCTCTGAGAGCAGAGCTCTCTGCCAGCGATAGGGAACAAGCCTCCTTCCTGCCCTATTTCCAGCTCTGTGCTCCTTGTGGTTCCCAGGCGTGCCTGCTGCACTGCTCCTGGAGTAACGTTGGTAGGAAGGGACCTCTGGGGATCATCCCAGTCCTCAGTGAGTCAGCTCCCTAACCCTGGGAAAACTATTCAGTGCCTTCACTGAAGTTCTTAGTGAGCCAAACTGGTGCCTGGGCTGGGAGGAGGAGGAGGGGGAAATGGGCAGGACTGTGTGCCCTCCAGCAGTGAGCAATTAGATCTGCTCAGCTGTTTTGGTGAACAGTGCTCTGCGGGCAGCTGCTTTGTTACAGAAAATTGGACAGGTTTTTTTCAGCCTCTTACCTGGCAAAAAAAGGAGGGCACAGGGGGAAAGGGGATTTAGGACTCCAGCTTGTGGAGAGTCAGGGGTAGGACTGTCATATTTTTCAGTTTTGCTTTGACAGGGATAGATTTCAAATTCTCCTTCCTTTTTTACAGAGCCTGATCTGTTTCTTAGAGACAGAAACTCACCTAGCAGACACATAGGTTTTCCATCTGGTTACTCCAGTCTCTTAAATCCTTTCTTGAGGAGTTGCCTCATGTTGGGAGTGCTGGATAGTCACTAACTCATTTCAAGAGGCCACAGAGGTGGGAAAGGGCCTGACTGGCCTGGATCAGTGCAGCACCTTGCAAGCTCTACGGGTTGAAGGGTCGTCATGTCTGGATCATGCTGTGTCTCACCTCAGAGCTCCTCAGGGAAAGCCTCTTTGATGTAATCTTGGGAACAAAAAAACACCTACATGTTTATTTCCAGGATCCTGGATGATCCCTGCAGCCTGTTGGTGATACAGAGATTGGGAACTTGCCTCTACCCTGGAGGGCAGAGGACAGATTAAAAACCAACTCTCTCCCAGTGTCAGGGAAAGCCTGAAACCTCTCCCGCATGCCGCAAGTGCCTTCCAGAGGCACAGAGACCTCACCTCCCAAATCTCAGTGGGGCTGGAGGCCCCTGAGGAAGGGTGAGCTGCTAGGGGTGCAGTGATGGGTAAGGGTATTTGGTGAACCTCCCCAGCCTCAGGGACAGACAGGTGACACCTTGGCCTTGGCTAAGGTATCAGTGTGACGTCAGACCTCTCCTCCAGGGAGTATATTTCACCTATGCGGTGTTTCTGTCCAGAGGGTACCAGAGCCAATGCTCCCAACTCACCTTTGCTGCAGTCCTGCCGGAGCACCTGCTTTTAACAGTTTGAAGATCTTGGACCAGGTTATTTTTAGAGAGGGATGACTGAATAACTCCAATTAGGCGGCTCAAGACAGGTTTAACAGTTGATGATGTAATCCCTACTAATCATTTACTTGTGTATTTAGGGTCGCTGTTGCCCTTCAGGGTCCCATTTTCTCCTGTGTTGTCTACAAGAGCAAGTAGACAAGCTCTGACCCATCACACAGTTATTTTCCACCCATAGCAGCCTCTTGGCACAGGTGCTGCCAACCGCCTGGTATCTTTTGGGATGTTTGTCCACTCAGCTTTTTCCCTAGATATTTTCTTAATGTTTCTCTGCTGGCCCAAATGGCCCCAAGTGCTGACAATGCAGTGGTAAATGAGTAAGTGCCAGGCGGATCTAAGGAATGATCACATCATACCATTTTGGACTTGTCCCCTTCCAAAATTTTTCCAAGTCAGCAGAGACAAGAGAGCCAGGGTGGTTTGCTGCCTCATGGTTTGAAAGTGCTGTAGTGGTTTTGCTCCTGACAGAGTCCATTTCACATTGTGCATCTGCAGCCTGTGCTCTCCCCTTAATTTAGTCATCCCATTCTCCATTCCTGCTCCTTCAGTTCTCCTGTGGAAGTGCCTGAGGCCTCTGCTCTGAAGAATTAAAAAAGAAGTAAAAATCAAAGGGGTTTTTTTTGGGCCATGCTTGCAGAGCGAGGGTCCTGCGGCTGGCAGAGTCATATCTCTGATACCCAGGCACAGAAGTGCTGCGGAGAACTCCAGGGAGTCCTGGAGAGAGCCTGCATGCTGGACTGGGCTTCGTTCTATGCTGTTTGTGAACATGAACTATGTATTTTTGAAAGCCTCCTGGCTGGTGAGAAAATTGGGCTGTGGGGCAGTCTCCCCATGGAAGAGACTGAGTTCTTGTCACATTAAGTGGGACTGGGCAGACCTAGGGTGAACATATCTGGGGAAATGAGCCTACTTCTCCTCCCCAGCTCCATCCAGGAACAGAGCTGCTGTTCCGATTGTGCAGGCTTTTGCAGGCATCGTGAGGGTCTGGGAGACGGATACTGTGCCAGGTTATTCCTTCCCCATGCTGGCAAGGGTGCAGGCTCAGAGCTGAGAAGGGGTGCTTGCTGGGCACCTGGAACGTGCTGCAGCAGCGAGCTCCCTGCGAGGGGCTCGCAAGGGCGGCTCGCTGGAGGGGGCAGGGTGGCCTCATTCTGTCTTCAGCTGCATGGATGCCCTCTCCCTTGCAGTTACGGCAGCCCGAGGACTTCAAGAAAGCAGGCAGGAGAAACCACTGAGATCGATGCTATAGATCATGGTTCATTCTCTAGGGAGTCCCATCAGTTTCTTGCTGGCACCTGGGAGGGCTGACAAGCAGGGATGGAAATGACGTGGAGACCAGAGCCCCAAATGGAAAGGGAAAGCCCAAGTTTCTTTGAAAGGATTACTGTGGGCCAGTTTGCTTTTCCAGGCTGCCTGTATGAAGTCTCCCATCTGTCTATCTTGGGCCTTACCATCTAGCGCAGCTCGGAATGCTGGGTGGGAGATGGCACAGGGTTGAATCCAAGAGTGGGAAGCAACTGAAATAACTTTTGTGAAATGCCAGCATCGTGCTTGAGGAGGAGGAAAGGAGGGCTGGGATGTAGCTATGGTGGAAGAGTCACATAATCTCAGCTGTCTTGAAAGGGGGGGAAGAAGGTGACCTGATAGCTGAAGAGTGGGTTATTGAGGAGGAGGAAGCTCTAGCAGGAAGGAGGAGGCAGCAATTGAGGCAAGAAGAGTGCAACTGCATAGAGAGAGGAGAGGGCACTTCCCAGAGTAGTGACAGAAGTTAATAGCTGTCACTGTACAAACACTTTGAAGGTGGCATCACATACATACATGCCAGCATCACAGGATGTCACTGCTTTATTTGGCTTCTCATCTGCTTTGCTTCCCTTTGCTCTTGACATGCCAGCCTCTCCCAGACACTCTCTGGCTGCTCCTATGGAGAGTGCAGGGCCAAACCTGGAATATGAATAAGCTTTGCCTCAACCTTGCCACAGTCCGAGACGTGATCCCACCTGTGTCTTTGTGAAAGACTGTTCCTGGTCTCTTGGAAGCAACTGCCATCGTAATTCACAGTCATGAGTGCATTGTGTAACACCTGTCCAGCCTAGCGCGGCTGGAGGCTGGTGCCCTGCTCCTGCTAAGGGGATGTTGGTAAAATCAAGTAACCTTGCATTGGTCTGTCTCTGTCAGTAGTGAGGGTGAGAGATTGACTCTGTGGCAAAAGAAGGGAGTGTGCTGTATGGTTTCTGGCCAGAGAGCTCAAATAAGTAGGAACAGAAGAATGACTATAAAAATAGGGAGCAGCTCTGTGGCTTATTCATTCCCTTTTCCAGTGCCGAAGTGTAAAGCTGTGGAAAGGGGCATGTTTCCGGTAGAAAAATCAGACCATGTGCCCAGGTGTCATGAATTTGTCGTTTTCCTCTTTCTTCCAGGTATTCCAGTACCCCAAGGCCTCTCTTTCCAGAGAAAAGGTCTTGCCAATGCACCAGACCAGTGTTGATGGGGTAGAAGACATGTCCGTCCTGGGAGATCTGCACGAAGCTGCCATCCTGCTTAACCTGCACCAGCGCTACCAGCAGGGTAACATCTATGTAAGTGCTCAAGCTGGGCCACATTGCTTCTGGCTAATGATTTTTGTTCAGCTTCAGGGCTGCCACTTTGCATGTGAAATACTGATTTTATCATTGTTTCATGTGGATAAAAATCGAGATTTTTTTTTTTTTTTTGCCTTATCAGCTCAGAGATCCTACCCCTACCAAAGAGGCCTCTTTGCATCTGTAGAGGAACTTCCAAAACATGAATGTTCATGTCTAGGCTTTGTGGTAATCGTGCAGCTCTGTATCCTCCACGACCATCCGGGTTTTACAAGCTGGCATTCATGTTCCCCAGATTCTGTATTATTGCTGTTCAGAGGTTTATATGGCCAAGCAGAGTGGAAAGTGCAGTGCACACAGGTTGTTGTTGAGTATCCCTCCTGATCCGGATAAAGCTACTGCTCAACAAAACTAGGAAAGCAAACCAGTTGCCTAATTCTTCTGCTTTTGCGTGCAGTTATGCCTTTTTTGAGTTGCTCTGCTCCCCTTGCAGAGATGAATACTCAAAGCATCTCTTGATTTCCCTCTCGGGCCCTCAGGAGGAAAGCAAGCATCAGGAAAGGGATTTGGGAGGAAAAGCACACCTGGGATGAGGCATCCCTGGAGGGCTGGGATGGCAGCATGCTCTGCTGAGACTTGGAGAGGACGCGGAGGATGTATTACAAAGACTGCCTTACCTTGCTTTACTCTTACCGTGCTTGTCCGTGCTATGTGCATCCAGTTTTTCGGATTATTACAGGAAAAATGTAAATCTCTATTGCATAGCAACTGTTTCCAAGGCAACCAAACCATATGCACCTGTATTCCAGGAAATGATCAATAAAGCGACCCCATTTCTGAACCATCTCCTGCACCGGGATGCAGAGGAGACTGCAAATTCCGTTTTTTGTTGCTGTAGGCACCCTTGCCTGTTGTCTATCAACACAGCCTCGTGACCCTGTGGCAGTACCCGCATGCACACACTCCTTTGATGGCACTTGTCTTGCTGCTCTTCCTGACCTGTGTGTTTGACATGTGTGATGTGTTTGTGCAGCTCTTTGCCCATTTGGGTATTTCCCTCCCATTTCTTCTTCCTTGCACTTTGAAATGTGAGGCAGGATTCTCTCCCTTTTTCAGTCTGTGCCTTGCACCAGAAATGCCACAGCACCAGCACACTGACAGTGTCACGGCAGCCGTATCTCCTTCAGCCTTTCCTCTAGCTCTGATATGTCATTCCTTCTCCTATTCAGCATTAGTTCTGTGCCTTCTCCATCTGTGTGTAAAGGTATTAAAGTTTAAATATGTCATTTTCTTTTTGCCTGTGCGTAGTGCATGAATGTCAGCTGTGCACCTCAGATCTGAATTTTTTTGGAGGTTTATGAAGTGGCCTGATTTCTGTAACATGCTCAGCACAGGGAAGAGCCCCTCGGTGAAGGATTGTAAGCCCCTCCTTGAGTGGGACCGTATCTGGCTATATCTTTGCACAACATCTGACCTGGAGGACACCAAACTGTACAAGTGCTGGTTTTCATTTCTGCAGTGCAGATATTAACATTGCAGTTACCTTATCACTATTAGTTTTTGCCATAGCCCAGCTGCACATAGTTTCCAGTTAAGCAGAAACTGAGAATGTCAGCTGTAGTGCCACCTAATGACTTGCAGTGATCTGTGAGTGAATACCAGCAATGTTACAGAGGTTGGGTTCGTTTAGTAATCATCCTCAATGTCTCCACAACAGAACATAGTAGGCTAGGGTTGCAGGTGAAGCTGTACTGAGAGGAGTTACACCTATCAGTCAGGGACAAAAATATTTTAAAGGAAATGGGAGAGATCAGGTGAAAAATAATCATTTTCTGGAAAACAAATTCACCTGAAGGAATGGGTAACCTGGAATACTGGTAACTAGTATTAAAAATAGTAATAAATAATAATGAAAATAAATGAGGTCATGGAAAACTGAGAACATGAAGTGGACAACTGCTGTGAAAAAGGGCAGTGCAGTTCTGAGCTGTATGCCTGGAGGCAGCGTACCATGAGCTAGGATCCAAGGGGATCCTTTCTGGTCGGGGAGTATAGGTAGCAGTATATGTAGACTGGTGTGGTACCCATACTTAATGTGCTGCAGGAGTACTGACAATCTCAACAGTACCTTTTGTTTTCCAAAAAAATAGTATTCAACTACCAAACTGTTTAAGGAAATTATATGAGCACAGCAACAGCCTGCAGCATTTAAGAATCTTTCCCCTTCATTCCTGTAATTCATGTATCCCTTAATAAAAGTAGACCCAACAGAATGAGTGATGTATAAATGAGCCAGGGGCTGCACTGACACATTTTGTGCTGTCCCTAGCTCTGCCACCCAAGTAGGATCTATTGTTTTGAGACGTAGACATGCCAGGCATGACTTGTCCAGCTCACAGAGTTCTCTGGGGACAATCACTCCTTGATAATAGAATGGATGGTATGTACATGGTTGATGCACAAATGCTACTGCTATTAAAAACTGTGGATGGAAATTGTCTATAAGGGACTGCAGGTGATGAGGAGACTGCAACTGGGAGATGGGAAAGCGTCCTAGAAACACTTCTGAAAGAGATGGCTGTAGTGGAAGAAGTTCTGGGAAGGACTGCAGCGGGAGCTCTGTTCTTTGGGAGAGCTCAAACTAGAGTAAGAAATTAAAAAAAAAATCTGAGAGGAAAAAGTGCTGTGAAGGTCTGGGAGAAGTGTTAGGATGTACATCTCTGTCTTATAGTCTCTGGACGATGTCTGTTGCTCAACTGGTTGTACAGTGCTTTTTCCCAATCCATGTTTTCTCTCTCAATGCTTTCCCATTTCCTCCCACCTGTCTTGCCAAAGACCATCTGCTTGCTTATTGCTTTCATCACCAATGAATTATATTTCTGCCCGCAAAGGTCCATGGCAGAGGGTCCTCAGGACTTGTTGCATTCTAGCCTGTTGATACTGATAATGCACTTAGGCCTAGGTGGTGGTTTTTTTCCCCCCTGATGATCTGTGACTGCTGCTTTAATAAACAAATCTTAAATATTTTGGTGACTACAGCATCTTAGTCCAGCTTCTGGTTTCAGAGCTTGACATTGAAGCATGGCCTCAGATTTCATTCGGCAGGGAGAAGGCATGTGTCTTTCTAGTCACAAGTGTTCCATTTGCAGGTTCTCCACTGGATGCATACAAATCCTTGTATATGTATGTGGGGACTCATAGTTCATGGTTTGGAAATAATACTAGATGTCCCTGGTCACAAAGCTTGGCACTGACTGCAGCAATCTAAGGGCTTCCCCTGTCACCGCTGCTGAGAATGGATATTCCTGGAGTAGAGCAGCGCAAGGTGTCCCTGTGAAGGCAGCCACCACACCAGCAGCAGGATTTAAGCTGGATGTTGACCATATTACAAAGCCATTGTTAGGAGAGAGGAGGCATCGTTGCTCTGAACTGCAGCTCTGGGAGTAACAGGATTTGAGCTGGTTGGCTGAACCGAAAAAGTCATGCCCCAAAAACCAAAATTAATTTCCTTCTGACTTCACAAAAGAATGTTTGAAATTCAGTATTAGGCTCTGAGTGTTTTATTTTAAACCTTACTAACTCTTTTCTTGAACTGTAAGATTTTAAAAATAAGTATTTTCAAAATAAAATATTTGGAAAATGTAGAAATGTTTTGAGTTGAAATCCAGAGCTTCACGTTCAGCTGTCAGTTTTGGTTTGGCTTAGCAAATTATTTCAGCAGCTCCAAACAGCATTTCTCAGCAGAAGAAAAACAATATGCTTTAGTGGCTCTTCGCACACATGTGTGCATGCATGTGTGTCTCTGTGTCGCCCTTCTTTGTTCCGGAGGTGCTTGAACCCTGCCAAGCCCCTTCTGCTTAAGACTGTGGATAGGGGCATTGAAGGTATCTCCTGACACCCCTTCAGTCCTGGCTCTGCTTTTCAGCTTCAAGCACAGTGCAAGGTAGCTGGGTATGAAGGTGGCTTCATGATTTGAAATTTTGTAAGCTTAATTAGCGAAGACCACAGGCTAAGAACATTTTATTGTAAAGCAGCAAAATTCAAACTGCCCCATCTATACCCAGTCCTGCAGCCTCTGGCCTGGGGTTTGACTTTCTTTGCCAAATTGGGGAGCTTTCTGCTGAAGCCTAACTTACTTATTTAGGCTTTCTCCCTTCACTATGAGTTATTTCAGAGTCTGGGTTTATTGCGAATTTTTTTTCAGGAGCTTTATTTCCTTGCTGTGTTTTGTTTTCTCCCCCTAGACAAACATTGGTTCCATCTTGGCATCAGTTAATCCCTACAAACCCATCCCTGGTCTGTACAGTGTGGATGCCATTGACCTGTACAGACAGCACCGCCTGGGTGAGCTGCCTCCCCATATCTTCGCCACTGCTAACGAGTGCTACTGCTGCTTGTGGAAGCGTCATGACAGCCAGTGTGTTCTGATAAGGTTAGAAATGGGAGAACCGGCTACTCCCTGACTGCATTACACGCCTTGCTCCTGCTGCTCCATTTGCCATGACGTCTGCCTAAATGTCCACACCATCCTACCCTACCCTTTGCCTGACCCCGCTTGCTGCAGTGGAAATGCCTTGTTTATTCCTGGAGATCACTTCTCTGCCATGGGTGGGATGGTTGTTAGCTCGGTCTGTCCCAGATTTGTGAATGGAATGTATGTCTTTTCCTTAACAGCGGAGAAAGTGGAGCCGGAAAGACTGAGAGCACCAAGTTGCTGCTGAAATTTCTGTCAGCCATGAGCCAGACCTCCCTTGGGGCCCCCGCATCTGAGAAGAGCACTTGCGTGGAAGAAGCCATCCTGGAAAGCAGGTATGGTCACCCCCACATGCACACGGTCCCTGTCCCTGTGGATGCCGGTGTGCGGGGGCACTGCCTTCTGCACGCTGTCTGCATTTGGGCTGCTTGACCCAGGCTGCAGATGTTGCCGAGCCTGGGCAGTGAGGCTCTGCAGCTGAACGCGTCAGTCGGGGAAATGCAGAGGTTGCGGTCTTGCTGGGACGCCTCATGCTGGCTGCTCTCCCAGCTGCCTGTGGATGAATTAGGCTTCTTTCCAATAGCAGCGTGGGGCAGATGGAGAATTAACACTCTAGCCAAGGCTGAGTTTTCTCCTTCCTTCAGTAACTCATCCCCAGTGCCTTCCTGGCTGCGCCCTTGAGCTCACCCTCGTGTTCCTGCGCTGTCCCCCTTTCCAGCTCTCAGGCACATGTCTCTTGTGGCAGTGGCTGCATGGGATGTGGGTAATGTCCCTCCCTGCCACAGGGATGGCTGTCCCAGGTTGTCCCCATCTCCCGCAGCTCCTTCTTTAGCCCCCCCTCTCCCTCGGCTTCCATTTGGCACCAGCTGGCACTGGGGAATAACCGCCACCCGCCAAAACCTTGCCAAGGCATCAGGCAGGCAGGGAAGCACACAGTGCCTGCATCAGATGTCTTTGGGAAAGAAACTGGCAGCCATGAGTGGATGGAGACGCGCTGTGTGTGGGAGCCTTCGTGCCAAAGGAGGTCCTGACACCCCTGAGGGGCTGTGACCCACGCTAGGGCAGAGACACCCTTGAGGGACCATGGCCCACAGGTGACCCACGCTGGGACAGGGACACCAAGAAAAAAAGCATCAGGAAAACCTGAAGAAGCAAAGTGCAGCTGAGAAAAACCACTAAGAGGCAAAGAGCAGGAGAAAGAAACTGTTACGCATGGGACGCCAGCCTCCTGCGCTGCCTGCTGCCTTGTGGGGGCAGTTGCGAGGAAGTGGTTGTAAACTGAAGTAAAAATGGAAGCTGAGGCTAAGAACAGGGAGCAATAGTTTGACTTCAAGTTAAGACTTGGGAAGAGGGTCGAAATACCTTTACTTAAGTGTCTGTTTTATTGTTCGTGTCCTCCTTTTTCTGAACACCCAAATCCACGATTAGAAGTTTCTCTTAATAAGTAAAATTAATCATGAATTTCCCAATGCGAGACTGTCTTGCCTGTGCCTGGAGGACCTTGCTGGGGTCTTGCTGTTTGGTATGGTCAAGGGCAAGGCTGCAGGTTGGTCCCAGTTTCTCCGCTAACCTGTGATAGTTGGAGAAACCTCCAGATGAGTACATCAGAAGGCTGCAACAGGATCTAGTTGTGGAATAAGCTGGAATGCTTTGAACCATCTGTGTAAAAGTGACCCTCATGCAAGTGGCGTATTTCAGGGCCCAGAGAGTAGAGAGAAGGAATGTTTCCTGGAAGATCGTGACTCAAAAAGTTACTAGCAACTGTGGTGAAAATAGCATGAGCAGACATGCAGCCTCTAACGTGGCAGCTGCAAGAGCACTGCAGTTTTTAGGCTCTTTATAAGCAGAGCAGTGTTGAGCAGAAGAGTTGCTGTCTTTGGACTTGGTGCTTCAGAGACCGCTGTTGGATGATTTATCCTTTGCCGGTGTGCAGATTTTACCAGGGATGTTGGCAAACTGGAAAAAGCTCTTAAGTGTGATACAGTCATGGCTCAAGATCTGCAAAATCTGCTTTAAGGTGAGCAGCTTAGAAGGCTCAAGCCTGCTTAGTGGTTAAGTTGTAACTTAATGACTGTGATCCAGAAAGCTTACACTGGTAGGTGGGCGATTCCTGAGTCTGCAAGATCCCACAGCTGTGAGGTGGACTAAGAGCTTGCGACCCTTTTTGTGTACATCTCCAGTGCTATGTGAGCTATTGGAATGTGAGCGCGAGGGAAATTGATTTGTCACCTTTTCCCTGAAAAGGAGAAGCTGAAGACCTGGCCCAGAGTCAGAAGCCACTGCCACTCCTGATGAGTCTACCTTGGATGTTTGCAGCTCAGCTTCACTTGCTTGCCAGAGGCCCTCCTTGGGTTAGCTTATGGCAGGTTTTCATCCTTGCACCCCAGCGCATACCCAGGGACAATGCTGGATTCTTTCTCCATTTTAGACAGCATTATAAACAAGCGTTACGTCAGCTTTCTGTCATTTGCTTGTGTGTGGTAACATTCATGCTTGGTGTATTTCTCAGAATTCAGGCTCCGAAAACTCCCTTGGCACTGTTGATTTGGTCGGTTTTCCTTCTTGAAAATATCCATCAGTCCATTAAAAATGCTGCAAACTTTCTTCGCAGCTTTTTTTCTTGCTTGCTTGACTCTGAAGCTCCCTTCTCGATGTGAGGTGATGCTGCTGACAGCATAGCCACCTTTCCTGTTATTCATCCTTCAAAACTTTGAATCTCTTGTCTTCAGCTATGTGTCTCAATCCTGGAGCCGCATACGTTGCAGTATTTCTAAAATCCAGACTTCACTTTCTGCTGCCCTGCTGAAAGTTGTTCCCATCGTTTTGAGTCCTGCAGCACGGCCTGCCCACATCCAGCCGAGCAGCCAGCATCACCTTCCTGATGCGCCACTCCGCCTCACGCAGTTTGCTGCTGCCTCAAACGCCGGGTCATGATGTGCCTGCTGGCACGGGCAGTTTGCTTGGCCCAGGCACCCGCCCTCATTGCTGGCTGTATCAGCTCACTCACCCCTCTGCCCTGCAGCTGCCGCCAGCCTCAGACACCCACGTGCCTGTTTCCTCCCCTATCCCTGAAAGACTTCTTCACTCGTGTGTGCGAGCCCATTGCCAAACTAAGCTATTAAGATACTTCCTTGTGCTTTGCTTATCTAATCTAAGATGATTTAGAGCCATAAAGATTGGCTGGCTGGTTACTGCGCTCTCACTGCAACTGTGGTGGTCATATGACATAACCCTGTCCTCCGTTTTTCTGGGTGTCCCCATTAATTTTTGTTGATTCGTGGCGTTGGTGTGCTCAGTGGAATATTCCAGAGCAATGTCCTTATTTACATACTTGTTTCAGAGGCGTGGGTCTTGGAGTTCAAATTCTCCAGGGCAAGGAAGGTGCCTCCTGATCTGTGCGCACACATTTCTGTGACTGGGTTTTCTGTGGTTGTAATGTATTGTAACAGAGCAATTTCGTTTCTATGCTTCTGGTTGTT
The DNA here is from genome assembly GCA_013398225.1 of Steatornis caripensis. Taxonomy (NCBI): domain Eukaryota; kingdom Metazoa; phylum Chordata; class Aves; order Caprimulgiformes; family Steatornithidae; genus Steatornis; species Steatornis caripensis. Next base: position 96,716 of record VZSC01001602.1, read on the forward strand.
TAAAGTGGTATTTTCAAGAGATAAATTAGGACGCTGCCTGAAGTTTCCTGAAGGTTGTTCATTTCCCCCAGCCACAGCTCTCACTTACCTAACACTTGCAAGGCCTGAAGCTTTCAGCAAACTCCAGAAGTATCTGTAGTTGTGATTATTTGTCATGTTAATAATTATTAACTTGTGAGTAATCCGGTATCTGCCCCTGTCTCCAGTGGAATCGCAGAGTAGATCAATGGAGATGTTTAAAAAGCCAGTATTTCTAAGGGTAATAATGGCAATAATTTTTGTTAAAAACTATGTATGTTTTAAAATGAAACATGACCACATGCAGGCTGTCTTTGTAGCATCTCCATGACTCCTTGCTTGTCAGGCCTTCAGATTATTTTAGAATTGGCCAAATTGCAAAAAAGAATATTTTAGTCTTGGATTCAAGGTGTCAGTTTGAATGGTTTAGGCTTTTCCCTTGTACTACTGTTCTGTGGAGCAAGAACCAAACTGCATTTTGTCTCACCATTTTCCATGTTGTATGAACCTCCTGAAGACAGGAAGGTGACCAGGAGGCAAAATTCTTCAAGTCGTCATCAATCTGAATTTTGGTGATAGGTTTTTTTGCAACTTTGTTTTTTTCCTGACATGGAGGATGTCTCTCTCTTAGAATTAAGTTTTCAGGTCTATAAGGTGTGCATATTTCTTCTGCTTGGAAACCATGTGGCTTGTATCGACCTAAGCAAGATTTAAGTAACAACAAGTATTTGTGTGTTCCAGTGTCAAATTCCAGTACCAAACAAATCAGTTTAGTACTATGTTTGTCTGTTAGTTTGAAAATGTTTACCTATGATTTTAGGAGATGGCTTATGCTGTCTTCTATTTCGAAAGCAGAAACAGAAACAAAGATGTGGTTTAAAGCTACAGAGTGTTTGCCCTATATGTCTGATGCTCCTGAAAATCCTGAAGAAAAAAAAAATACAAGGCCATATCATGAGATGCTGCTGTGTTTTAAGCACACAACCTGGCTGGGTCTTGCCACCTTTCATTTCCTGAAGCTGCATTGGCAGGGAATGCCCTCGCCAGTGTGAACGCCAGCTGCTCATACTGATTTGGGACTGATTTAATTAACTTAAATCCCAAAGGTTTAAAATTTATCTAGCAGTGTGTTAAATTGCTCTTGCCACCCTTCCTTGCCCTTGAGATCTTCCTGCTTGTCCAGTCCAGTGCTGTAACAAATTAATCTCACATGGCAGTGCAAATGGCAAACGGCTGGGTGCACGCTTTGTTGTAATGGTATCAAATCACCAATCGTATCTTCATTGCCTTGTTTCTGCAGCCCTATTCTGGAGGCCTTTGGAAATGCCAAAACAGTTTATAACAACAACTCCAGCCGCTTTGGCAAGTTCATCCAGCTGCACTTCTCTCAACATGGACACATCCAGGGAGGACGAGTAACTGACTGTATCCTTTTCTTCAGTGGACCAGAAAGGGATGGGGTGAGTGAAGCTGAGGAGGAGCTTAGACTGGGTCAGGACATCCCTTGTCGCAGTTTCTCAAGGCCGGTTTATAACTGTGGGCAAATTTGCAACTTAAAGGGGGAAGAAGTGTTTGTGGCTCTGCAGCACCTAACTCTAGAAACTTTTTATCTAGGTACTGTGTTAGGTAGGGACATAGTTTTTCTTTTCACTTTGGCGATCACAACACTTGATACTTAAATCCCTAGAATCTGCTGCCTAGAAAGATCCCTCAAGTTGATTGCATCCTGTTTTTCCCAGAAGATTGTTGCCTGATGTCAGCTCTACCAATGAATTAGTGATTTAGAAAAGTGAGACCAAACTAAGAATCAGTATATTCTGTACAATATTTGGATGCAGAGGAGAATAGGAATTTAGAGGGACAATTATGACTCCGTGTTTTGAGCTGCTCATCTCCAGTGGATCTTGGAACCCTAATCATAGAATCCTAGAATGTCTCAAGTTGGAAGAGACTGATAAGGATCATCAAGTCCAACCCCCTGCTCCTCGCAGGGCTACCTAAAACTAAATCATGTGGCTAAGAGCATCATCTAGATGCTCTGTGAACTCTGACAGGCTTGGTGCCGTGACCACTTCCCTAGGAGTCTGGATAGCCCTTGGGAAGACTGGATGTAGTTGAATTATGTTGTGCCATGACCACTTTCCTCCCCGTATGCCCGTGTACCCCTCTTCCAAAGACTTTGACATATCTTTTGTCTACGTGAGGCAGCTAAAGCTGCCCTGGCTGCATTTCTTTATGTTGATGTTCAAAGCTGCTGATGACTGCAAACCACACTAATTTCCACTGGAGTAGCAGCCGGATTAATTTACTACTGTTGTAAATAGCAGGCTTGGATTGTTTAGTCTCTGCTCTTTGTGCTGTCCGTAGATTGAAGATAGCGGTCTCTTGCAGAAGCAATGAGAACTGATGCAAGAGTTGCTGTGTGCAATACAGACTTTCAGATTAGAGTGGCCTCTCTGATCTTTCTAGGTGTCCCTAATGTGGCTCATCTTTTGTTAGGTTACCTCACCATTGTGCAGGTCCTATGCTCTGACCCTGCCCTTTTAGATATCTCTTTGGCACATAATACCTGCATGGACAAGGAGTAGAGAAGATCCAAGATGACGTTTGGGACTGCTCTTTGTCCGCTTCCCAAAGCATCAGTTATTTAATGATTTGTTGCTTGTTACAGGTTTCATCTCAATGTGTCTAAAAAATTCTTTGCCAGTCATCGGGAAATCTATGCATATGTCATTTGAATGTTTTCTCCTTAACACGCTGTTCAGATTTACTGGAAAAGGTATGTATCCTCTCTACTGACTACTGGGTGAGCTCCCTCCTTGTAGTATGGAGGGGTGCTGCCAGTTCTCCTACTGGACGATGCTGCCTCCATCACAGCACATAGATATGAGTTCTTCAGGTGTTACTACTGCAACTGTCGCAACTGAGGATGGTGGAGGAACAGTGTTTGTTCTTTATCACAGCCTATTCTCCTGTCTTTGATACATATTGTGCGTTACAGAGGGAGTCCAAAAAAAAGCTGTTTACCAAGGGGAAAGGGAGAGAGAACAAGTACCTGAAAACTCAATTCCGTAGAGAGGAATATGGGGGTACATCTCCAAATGCAGACATCTCTGCTCTGATGTAGTTTACTTTGGACTCAGGAACTCACTGAGGAGCAGGGCCAGAACTGGTGGAGAGTGCATGCATGGACAAGGTTCAGTTTGTCCATGCATGCACTCTCTAAGTGACTTCGGAGAAGTCCGTATGTGCTCACTCGCACAGCCACACATAACGAGATCTTGATGTAGAGCTTATTTAGTCAATACCATCACTAAACTGGAAGAAGCTCCTCTTGTGCGTTGACCCTGGAGATTTACCCGTATACTGGTCTTCTCTTTGCCTTTGCAACCACAAGTGTGATCTCTTGTTACTGGCTACTCCTGTATTCTTTTGTTTCAGAACAGAGTGGTGCACCAGAACCCCGGAGAGAGGAATTACCACATCTTTTATGCTCTGCTAGCTGGTGTGAGTGGGGAGCAGAAAGGTAATTGCATTTTCTGGGATATGGCTCTGTCCTTTTTCCAATCCAGCATATGTGTGTGTCACATATGTGACGTATGTGTAAGTCAACTAGAGCACGGATATTTCAGGTACTTGATTTATCAACTTTTTCTTGAAGGCCATATGGTGATTTCATGGGAAACGCAGAAAGGAGAGTAGAAAGAGGCTGAGGATGATAGAAATGCTATGTGAGAAAAGACACTTCAGTCACTCTGAGCTGGAGGAAAAAGTCTGTGCAAAGTGAAGAGAGGGCATAGAGAGATGAGCTAATGAAACTGGCTAGAGGCAAAGACAGGGTAAAGACTCTTGATTCAGATGCTACTGAGAGCTGTTCAAAGACTGGAGTGACAGACATACTTTTACAATAAACCTTCAGTATAGGTAATAGGAGAGAAAAGAATTAGAAGACCAGTAGGACTATAGTCAAAATATGTCTAGTATCTGAACAAAGGGTTTATAGCTCTGTACATGGGGGAGAGGTGGGTCTGGAAGAGGGCGTGCAGAGAAAGCAGCAGCGGCAGGCTGCAGAAGAGCCCTCTTTGTAGTGCAGCACCCCCTTAATAAAGTTTGTGTGTACCTGCCCCGGGAACTGCTGAGCACTGATTGTTGGCTGAGGAGGTCAGATAGCTGGGCAGGAACATGTTACAGTTGCACTCTGGTTTTGAGGGGCTGGGGAATTTCTTTATACTTTCGTTCTGTGTGTGCTAGAATAATTGGATGGAAGAATTGGTCCTGACACAGAGCAGAAGGGAGCAGAGCTTCAGTTCTAGAGCCTTCATGCAGGAATGGCCATGTAGGTCAATTCAGAGATCCATCTAAAGCAAAGGGAAAAAGCAGGGACCATGGTTATCGGGTCCTCGCCTGGGAGGTGGGGCAGGTCCTTAGGGAACGCATACAAAACAGGTTCTCTTCTTCAGCAGATGTCTGCAATTCTTTCCCATCTCCCTTTCCAAGCTGGTGTCCCAGGCTGCTTCACTTCCCTCATCTGTAATGTGTTCCTGTCTCTTGATCATCTTTGTCTCCTTTCTCCATAGGTCTTCTAGTCCTCTGTCCTTTTTGAAATGGGGGACCAAACATGCAGATAGTATTTAAAATCTGGTTGTGCAAAATATATGTGCACAGACCTGATTCTGTTTTTATGTTTTATTCTGTGCTCATTCAAAACCTAAAGGAACTGAAATGTGTTCAGATTTTGACTGCTACTCAGCGCTGAGTTGATGTTTTCAGAAATCTTACTGTGACTCACTGAATCTGTCTCAAGTGGTGGTTTATAATTTGGAGGAGTATGTAGTTAAGACTATTTTTCTATACACATTTTTACAAGACTGAGTTTCATCTTCTGGGGTTTTTTTGTTGAGTCAGTTCAGTATTGAAATATTCTTCTGCAACTCTGCAGCTTGGGATTTGACTGTTCTAAATAATGTTGCATACCATCTGCAGGCTTTGTTACGGCACATCCTCCACTTCCCCTTCCCCAGTGCATTCTAGGTGTGGCTTTTGAGGGATATGGAATCTGTTCAGTTGAATTCTCTCTGTGGTGAGCTCTGGTTTTGGGGACCAAGATCACAGAATAAAAAGGCCGATTGCTAAATAAATTATTGTCTTTCTCCACCCTGCCTCTTCTCCTCTGTTGCAGAGAGCCTCTCTCTCTCTGAGCCACAGAATTATCGCTACTTGAACCAGTCTGGCTGTGTGACTGATGAGAACCTGAATGACCTAGAGATGTTCAGTAAGGTCATGGTGAGTCCTGTCCTAACTCCTCCTGAATGTCTTGGGTACAATCTCACGGGCTAAACATGCTGCAGGGTCTAGATCTTGCAGGCAGAATTTATTTGCCCCAAGCCAAAATTTGGTGTTCAACGAATCTGAAACTCATCTCTAGCTTTTTTTTTTATGGTAGAAACAAGGCTCAAAGACTGTTTTTAGTCTACAGAAATGAAGGAATTTGGGAAACAGTGAGGATGAAAAATAATTTAGAATGATGGAGACTTTGGGGAGCATGAACCTCACTCCGCACCACATAATGGTTCCTGGGAGCCCTCTAGATGGCCTGATGCAGGAAACCTCACATTGACCATTAGAAGGGGAAAAGTCTGGCCTGAAGATACCGCTCTCCAGAAATTTTCTGGTAAAGTTGGATCACCTGTGCAAATGGTATATTCTGAAATACCACACAGATTTCAATAGACATCTGTAACTTTACCAGAATTATGGGTTTAGCAGGATGAATATGCAATTCGTGTTTTGTGTGTGTGGTAAGTGGTTATTGGCCTGAGGGCTGTAGTAACATAGGTGAAACCAGATAGGCAAGGTGAGAGGAGTCAGCTTAGGGTTTCAATAGCTCCTGCTTAGGCATGATTTAAGGGAAGGAAATGTCTCTGTACAGCAGAGGTTTCAATGGCAACATGGCATTTATACTTCAGCTGAGGAGAGGCCTGGAGGAAAGAAGAGAACTAGAAGATCATTGACAGATGTATAGCTGAGAGAGGGGCTGTGCCACCCCCTATTTCACTTTGATTCATGATGACTATAGTTCTGACCTTTACATCTTATACCGGGCTGGGCATGAGCGTGGTTGTTGCATTGTACTGTGGCGGTATGTACAGCCAACATTAGCTATATGGTTTTGCATAGACTGCCATGAAGGTGGTGGACTTCAGCACTGAAGAAATCAGAGACATCTTCAAACTTCTTTCTGGCACACTTCATCTGGGAAACGTTGAATTCATGACAGCTGGCGGGGCCCAGGTTACAACGAAAGCTGGTAAGTGGGACCCTAGCAACTTGGTAGACTATGCAAAGCCCAGCAGGACCCTCAACAAAGCTGACTCCGTCATCCTTTCTCCCTCTGCTACACTGGTCTGCAGTGCCTTTGCCAGCAGATTCCCTGCAGTTTAACCCTGCAAAAGCATTGCCATAGGACGCAGGGCTCCAGAGCACCGGTATGATTTATTTGGTCTGTGGCCCTGTGATCTGTTTGTTCTCCTAGATACTCTCAGACTGAGTCCACAATCTCATAGTTTCTCTTTTGCATGGAAAGAGCAGGAAGAAATAGGAACAGGAAGGAGTTTGAGATAAAAGTAGCCTGTTACAGACTTTCCCACATCTGCCTTTGAAGCATCTGCTAGTGTGCACTCTGTTACCGTTATCCAGCCTGAGCTGGTCTGGTAAAGTGAATCCCTAAACAGACAGAAGCAATAAATATATATCACAAGTCTTAAGTTAATTGCCTTTCTTCTTGACATCCACGTTTGGTAATCCCATGCTCAGGCTGCACTATTGTGCCTTTACAAAAACACATCTTCTCATTTAATAAATATTTTGCTGTTGCTGAGCTTTATGCAGTGCTTTGCTCTTCCTGTTGTCAGCAGAAAGGCTGACATATGAGTGTCTGGCTGAGTAATGGATGCAGACCCTGCCTCACACTGGATGTGTCAGCTTACAGCTTTGGGTATGCCAAAGAGAATTAAGTACAGGGGAGTGCATTTCGTACTGGGGCTTAGTCACTTGCCTTGTAGGAGTCCCTGGGATTTCCTCACTGAGCTGCAGAATACGGATCCCCCATGAGTGATGGGGATCCATGCAGGACTAAAAAGTGTGTCCTCCTTTGTTATTAGTGCTGAACATTGCCAGTGACCTCCTGGGCTTAGACGCCTTCCAGCTTTCTGAAGTACTGACACAGAGGTCCATGATTCTGCGTGGGGAAGAGATCAGTTCCCCTCTCACTGTGGAGCAGGTAAGTGTTCTACTGTATGCTACTGCTTCTACCACTTCCGCATTTCCAGGCACTCTGTCTCCCTCCTGTATCATTCATTCAAGTCTAAGGTTTCTTCTTACACCCCCTAGGCGCTCAGCTGTGTCCTCAAGTATTTTGCCCTTATTGGTAGTTCAGGTCCCAACCCTGACTCTGCTTTTTAGGCTTTACAGCGGAGGTCACTTGCAAATGGCAATGCACAATACTGGTTTTAAGTCACCTTCACTCACCAGGAATTGGTCATGCTTGTGTCATGCAGAGGGTAAATCAGATGCTTTGTGGTAATTGCATGTGTGCATGCTTTTACCTTGCAGAATTCCCTGGTTACGCTGCATTTACTAGAAGATAAAAGCTTGCACCCAGTTACCACAAAACATCCAGCAGATGGTAGGTTGTTACCCCATAGTAGCTTCTTTGTGTATCCACACAACAGCAAAGGAGGACCAAATAAACTGATATGTAGCTCTTTTCTTCTGAACCTGTACTGTGTGCTGGAGCCTATTACATTTCTCTGTGGGTCATTACAGTGTTGTGCCTACTTACTTTAACTTGTGGTGTTGCTGATCACTTGAGGGCACTCTTGGTGTTTTAGGTCCATGCACAGATAACTGTAGAAAATCTTCTATCATCAATAAAATGCAAGACACTGGGAAACAAGGGATAATATTACTAGGATGCAAGAAGCATCGTGTTACACAAAATGAACATCTGTAATGGAAATCTTGTGCTAGCACAGACTGTGGAGGGTTAGCAATCCAACACCTACATTGGCAGAGAAACCAGAGTTACTAGGCTCTCTCCGATGTCTGTCTGTCTAACTTTCCTTCAGATTTCCCATGGATGGAATTTCACAGCCTCTTTTAAGTGTCCTGCTCTAGCTGCAGTGGAGTCTGGAGCTGAAAAGATTTTCCTCATATTTAGATTACCTTTGACATCCCAGCTGTCCACCTTATAAGATTTCACTTCTGTGAAGTTTTTCATGTGGTGTTCTCTTTTCTAAGCTAACCAATCCAGTTCCTTCAGTGTTTCCCTGTAAGTAATTTTTGAAACCTCTCCTCCTTCTTCTGTGTCTGTTTTCCCACATCTTTCAAGAAGTGGAGTGCCTATAACTGGACACTGTATTCAAGCTGAAGTATCAGCAGTGCTCATTAAAGCAGAGCATTCACTTCTTCTCGTGCTGTGAACACACCTGCTAGTATATCGCAAAGCAAGCTTTGCCTTTAAGAAATTATACATTTTTTAATAGTCCGTGACCTTCCCTTGCAATGAAATTGTGTGTAAATTATTTTTCAGCCTATAGTCTGGTAGATACCCTCAGTATCCTGTACCACGGTTTTTCTTCTCAACTGCCCGTCCTAAAGAAGCCACATCTTTCTATATCAGTGCACTGGGTTGGATAATAAATAATGCCAAAGACACTCATTGCAGTCTAGAGCAACAGTGCACAGATTTACAAGAGTCTCCTTGAGCAGAGCTTTCCCTGACAGTGTAGCTATTGCTGACATTTGTGCATGTTGGACCCCGCACTTAGTGCTTGCAGCCCCGTGAAGTACTAAGACTGCAAGAAAATTGTTGTAGCAAGTGGATGCTGCTGTCTTCGCTAGAGCCTGTTGCACTCAACAACGGGCCTGTAAAGACTGTTCCTGCTTCAGCCCCCATGTACTGTGCCCACCTAGTCCCGCTTGTTGCGAGAACGCGCTGATAGAGCTGCCAGGGATTTCTCATTGTGTGACGGGCTCGTTGCCTGCCTGAGCTTTGACATTTCAGTGGGCTGAATGGATGAACTGGCCTGAAGGCAGGCAAAGCTGGGAGGATGAAAGGAGTCTTTGAGAATCATGTTTGAGCCATATTGTGGGGAATCCAGCTTTGCTTACAGCTGGATGGGGAGGTCCTGTTCCTGGAAAATGAGTCCAACTTACTGTGCAGCCAGAGACACTGCAGAGGCATGGCCTTGAGGGCCTTCTCAGTCCCAACTAATAAGACAGACCATCTGATGGAGAGAAGAAATACCCAGAAAAGGCATGTGTGCCTGTGCCTTGAAATGTTCTCTTCTGTGGAGAAGGGAGGTTGCTGTGTGTCCTAGCCCTTCGGTTGCTGGAGATGAGGTACTACTCAGGAAGAGGAAGGAGAAAAACAGTGAGATTGGGTTAAAAGGAGGATCTTGCAGGCCAGCCCTCGGAAGCTTGCTGAGACGGGCTGGGAGGATTCAGAGGCAGTTGACCTATCCCCTTAGTAAAGCAGAACAGGAGAGGTCATGATATTCAGGCTTGTAAAACTGAAGAGGATGAGGGTGCATTTGGAAGATCTCAGTCATTGCTGGTTAGGCCTACTGAAGGAATTACCCTGGTGTCACAGGTGAGACAGAGTAAACAACCTATAATTCATCTAGATACTGCAGTTTATTTATGAAATTACAAGATTCTAGCTTTTACCCTACCCAATTATTTCACATACTTGCTCACTCACCCGTCAGCATTACTTTCACTACATGTCAACTTCTTTTCCCAGTAGGGAGATTGCTGCTTGTCTAGGAGGGTCAGGCAGAAAGTAGTGTTGGTTCATGTTGTGTAGCTCCTTGCAGTTATCAGTCTCAGGAACTACCAGCCAAGGTCCTTGGGCATGCCCTGACATTTATCTTCACATGTGTCTGATCTCCACGATCCTTCCACAGTTCCAGCATCTTTCTTCCAATCAAGATCTTTGCCACCTTCTTTCCTCACCCCTTTTTCTACTCTCTGGGATCACGTCTTCTTTTTGGGAACCCATATGTTTGGCCACTGCTTCTTTCCAGAACCTAAGCCCTGGTTTCCCAGTCTAAATAGTGTCTTTGCAGGACAGCATGCAATCAGCCTCTTAATTTGTGGTGTTGTGTCATGTCTTGTTATTGATTGGAGGATTTGGGGCATGCCACTTTTGTTTAGTCCAGGTGTTATCAAAACTTACAACCAGGCCGTTCCTGTTACAGGTATCAAGTAGCAGACTTGTGCTTGAGCTTTCAGAAGTTCAATTTCAGACATTCATCCACACGCTTACATACATCCAGTTATCTGTTGCCTGTTAGTGATCACAATTTAAGTTATTTTTTCCACTTTTGACACTTGATTATGATCACTGCATGGGATGTTGTGTTAGGTCCAGAAAGGTTTCTCAACCCATGCTCTTCTGGGGCACGTATCCTGGGTGTTGACCAGCCTACCCTGTCTACCAGTACGATAATGCTGTCCGCAGGAAAGTTTTGGAGAGGGGGCTTTTGAGACTGACTTGATGACAGAATACTCTATTAAATCCTGCCTTACCAGTTTTTGAAAAACTGAGCAGACACCCATTTGACAGCTCTACTAGGAGTACTGAACGGAGATACCTTGCCTGTCATGGCAAACGTTGGCTCAGGTCATGCAAATGACTGCTATGGGCAGTCTGAGGTATTTGGCGACCTTCCCTGCTCCAGCACTTGTTCCGAAAGATGTCAAGGTTTTTGCTGCTTCCTTCAGCCTCTCAAGTTCAGTTACCCAAATGTCCGACATGGTACATCTACGTGTGGCTGGGCTACTTGCAAACTTGAATGTTGACTGTACATATAAATATTGCACCATGCACAATCAGTACAGAGGCTGAGATATCTCAAGAGGAGTGGAGGAACCTGAAGCCCCATAGTGGTGCCCCGTATGCCTTCTCTTCTCCCTGTGACTCGTTTGTTCTCTCTGCATTTACAGGCAGCTGATTCCAGGGACTCCCTCTCTATGGCACTGTATTCCCAGTGTTTTTCGTGGCTCATTAGCAAGATTAATACGAAGATCAAAGGCAAGGAAAACTTTAAATCTGTGGGCATCCTGGATATCTTTGGCTTCGAGAACTTTCAGGTCAGGATTTTTTCTTCTGTGGGGTGGGTTGGTTTTGGAGATGTCAGTGCATATAGGAAGGAATTTTGGTAGGTTTGTATCCTGTTTAGCTTAGCTTAGGGCATTCTGGGATTTCTCCACTGCCACTTCCCTCTGGGAGCAGCAACGTATATTTAGCTGTCCATTTCTGCCAACTGAATTCACGTGGGCTGATGTTCAAGGTCTGGTTTGTGACACAGACCCTGAGCAGATGTGCTGTGATAGGTAATATTGAATTTTTGACTTGTAAACAAATTAAATGTCCAACTCTGTCTGCATATTGTTTGTTTACATCTGTTTTGCCTTGTGTTGAGAATCCTATGTGTAATGCTTCTGATTGCAACTGATGAGGGATGTGTGTTGAACAGCCATATAGTGACTGCTCAGATATTTCACAGAAGAGAAAGCCCAGTGACCTAACACTTAGGGAATTCTATTTCTTTCTTCCTAAGAAGAAGAGAAATATCATAGAATCGTAGAATGATTTGAGTTAGAAGGCACCTTAAAGACCATCTCATTCCAACCCTGCTGCCATGGGCAGGGACACCTTCCACTAGACCAGATTGCTCAAAGCCCCGTCCAACCTGGCCTTGAACACTTCCAGGGAGGAGGCATTCACAACTTCTCTGGGCAACCTGTTCCAGTGTCTCACCACCCTCATTGCAAAGAATTTCTTCCTAATATCTAATCTAAATCTACCCTCTTTCAGTTTAAAACCATTACCCCTCATCCCATTGCTGCATGCGCTTGTGAAAAGTCTCTCTCCAACTCTTGTGCTTCAGGTACTGGAAGGCTGCTATAAGGTCTCTCCTTCAGATTTCCCATGGATGGAATTTCACAGCCTCTTTTAAGTGTCCTGCTCTAGCTGCAGTGGAGTCTGGAGCTGAAAAGATTTTCCTCATATTTAGATTACCTTTGACATCCCAGCTGTCCACCTTATAAGATTTCACTTCTGTGAAGTTTTTCATGTGGTGTTCTCTTTTCTAAGCTAACCAATCCAGTTCCTTCAGTGTTTCCCTGTAAGTAATTTTNGTTGTCTTCAGCATCCTTTACTACCATTTAGGCCTACTGAATTAACCTTGCATGAGCTACAAAAGCTGTTCTCCTAGTGGACCTCCTCATACTGTCCCCCTCATGTCCATCTGACACCCCTTGCCTCTGTGCTCTCTGGCTTTATTCCAGGCACCTTCCCCATCGCTGTTACACATTCTTTTAGAGTACAGGGACAACAACGTTAAGTTTTATAATCTTTGTTTCTTCTTACAGGTGAATCGTTTTGAGCAGTTTAACATTAACTATGCAAATGAGAAACTCCAGGAGTATTTCAACAAACACATCTTCTCTTTGGAGCAGCTGGAGTACAACAGGTGACAAATGGAGGGAGCGGCCCCCTGTTCCTTTCATGGGTGGTAGAATGGAGGACGTCGTTCCACCTTTGTGCTCTCCAGTCCCTACCGCTAAGGCAGGAGAGGCAGCTGGGCCTTAGTGCAACCCTGACTGTGCATGTGTCTCTGTAAGCACTGTCCACGTGCTTTGCCAGCACAGGTCACTTGTCTTCAAGCAAAAGCTTTCTCCCCTGTAGTATTTACAAAGTCCAGATTCCCTTCTGTCTCTCAGCTGAATGGGAAGATCTTGGGCTTTAACCCACTAGAACACATGGTCGCTAACCTTATTACTGACTTCAGTAACAATTTACCTAAGGTAGTGGTGTTGTTATGCAGGTGGAATCTTGATGTGCAAAAAGTAAAGTCCCTAGAGATAGATGGATAGATATCCGACAGCGCTTTCTGTCCCAGAGATTCCTATGCTCTGAAAAGAGCTCTTTTCCTCAGCAAGGAGATGTCAGGCTCTTTCCTGAGCTTAAAGAGCATGGGGCCTTCTGCACAGCTGTTTCTCTTCTGTCAGCTTCATACTGGATTGTATTTTGTGAAGTACCTGGGATGTTCTAGAGTATTTCTGCTTCTGGAGAAGGCTGCTGGACAAATACTTCAGTTCTTGCTCTGAAACAGAAGCCTTTATGTTTGTGAATGAAGCAATTGAATAGGGTCAGTGAGGGCAAATGAGAGCAGCATTGTAAAGGGAGACAGTTGAATAGGCAATTCATGAAATTCTAAAGATTACAAAACTGCAAGGCTATTTATGCACTCATGTCTCAGGCCAATTCCACCATTGCAGGAAGCTTGTGTTAAGAATGGTGTCATCGTGACAAAAGATTTTTTCCTGATGATTACACAGGAGTTTAAGTTCTGTGGCTGAACTTTGGAAAGAAAGAGGTAATTTTATTATTGAGTACTCATCAAGTCATTCTAGGGTGATGTGATTAAAGCTCATCTTTCACAGTATCAGCTCTGCTTCCTCAGGTTTAGTAAGTAGCTCCGTGTATTTCATGATTTGGTTAGACAAGGGGTCTGTGCCACTAGACACAACTTGATTCATTTGTGATTTGATTCATTTCAGCAAACTCTACTCCCTTCAATTCTGGAAGACCTTCTTGCTCTTAGAAGGAATCCAAGAGGTCTTTTTGTAAAAATATGTAGCCTTTCTGACACCCATTGTTGCAAAAATCTGAAACACAGTGAACTGATATTTTTTGTCATTAAGTGGATAAGATATTCTGTTTCCTAGGGGAATAGATAGTTCTTTCCATTCTTCAGAAATTATTCTGGTTTGTTGCTTCCAAATGTTGCCTACGGGTTTCTGAATGCTTTGAACCTGAAAGTATGAAGCCTAGGCTGAAGGGTATGTAGACAACAGCTTCACTATCTTCAAAATGTTAGCCTTCACCTAAAAGGTGTCTATATGAGGATGTCAGTAAGTTGCTTCACACATAGCCTGTAGTCTTCCTTGGATTCCTGAGCAAGAGTTATTTCCAGGCTTCTCTGAAAACAGAAATGGCCTGTATTTGTGGGAGTATAAGAAGGTGGTAAGGTGGGAGAAAACGCATTCAGCACAGATTTACAGAATTTCATGGATTATTTTCAAAGCACACTTATTGCACTGCTGTACCTACATCAGCTCCCATTCTGAAAGATGCAGGCCCACGCTGTATGTCCCCAGCATGTCAGGCCAAAGCTTATCTGTGTCATCCTCTTCAAAACTCTCCTTGAAAAGTTGCTCCTGTCTCTTCTTCTGGTGGACCTATGAATTGTGGTTCAGTCTTCTGGCAGATGTGCTTCAGGCCTGCTTTCCAGATTGGTGGGTCAGCAGTTGAGTCTTGAAGCTGAGTAGCAAACTGTCCGTCATCACCACCACTTGGGCTGATGCTCATCACTCCTGAAACAGCAACTGAGAGCAACTACAATTTCTTAGTGCTTGGTGTGGAATTTGCTCAATGACTACAACATGAGCACCAGTCTAAATCACTGGGATGGGTAAGAAAGGCTGTCTCCCACTTCCATCACCTTGTGTTAGCAGCGCATTGTGTGTCCTATTCCTTTTCCTCAGCCATGGCAAAGCCTAATTCCTGCAAATCGTTTTGAGTCCTAGGGCAGCTGCCGCGCTCAGTTACTTCTGTTCTCCTGCACCTCAGGGTGTTGGTTCTTTCATTTCACATTTTTGTTCTGTTTGTTCTTGGCTGTCAGGGAAGGGATAAACTGGGAAGCCATTGACTGGATGGATAATGCAGAGTGCCTGGACCTTATCGAGAAGGTGAGCAGTTATCTGTGACTATTCCCAGGGATCACAGTAGGGACTGCTGATTGTCTTGAGACCTTCCCTGGGGTTTCCTGGTTCTAAAAACAGATGGTTGCGTAGGTCCTCTTCTCATTGTGACCTGGCAAAAGTATGAGCTGTTGTAACCATAGTCACGGCTCAAGAAAGCAGATCTCTGCTCACTGTTGAGAGTAAACTTAGGGAGGGTATCATAGTTTTAGACAGGGAGCAGCGTTTAAGTAAAACCTTAGTGTGAATTTTTTATAAATAAACTCCACTTACGTTCCGCTTGCTGAATGCATTGACTGGCCAGAATTCTGCGTTCAGCTGGAGCTTTGCTGGGTATAACTCAGGGGTTATTGCTCAATGTGCTGTCCAGATCTCTGGTTCTTGGCTTGGTGCTGTGTAGTTAGAGCTTTTGCTGACTGTAAAAGCCTGTCTCTTGTTTGGCTGTAGAAACTGGGTCTACTGGCTTTGGTGAATGAAGAGAGTCGATTCCCCAAAGGCACAGACAACACCCTTCTGGAAAAACTTCACAGCCAGCATATGGTAAGTAAGAAAACAACGCAGCAGGCAAATGATCAGTATGTTAGCCCCATCAGCATTTCAAAACAGAAAGTGAAGCTTTCGTTGTTGTAAAATACGTGCTTTGTGCAGGAAATTTAAATGCCTTAGGCCTGAACCTGCGAGTGTTTAATAAAGCTGCACTGAACAAAAGTAATATGTGAAGAAACCTGCAAATGCTCTCTTGTGCACATAGAGAGAGGGAGTGTGCATTCCACAGGCTGTGGGTAGAGGAGATTTGAATTTGTAGCGTGGGATGGAGGTCAGGTTCTGGTGCTCCGCGACGGACACGAGGCAGCACCGCAGGCACAGGATGCGGCTGCCAGTGTGCATGGGTTTCTCCTGCCAGCTAACTCACAGGAGTCTGCTCCAGAGCACGTCAAATTTCTGTCTCCTGGGGCTTCGGATGGCTTTTGCCTCATGACTTTTAATGAAAGCTCTCTTATTGTTCCTAATTAATTAAATTCTTTCCTCCTTTCTTGTATTCTGGACACAGGAGGAGAAGGGCTTTTTCATGCAGGTCAGAAAGTTATCCTGGGGACACAGAAACCACAGTAAGATCACAGTAGCAATCTCTTACCCTGTCTCTGATAGAGCCAACACTCCATTCTTAATAGTAAATAGACTCAAAATAAAGCAAATTAAACCCTGTAGCAGGGACTTATGGAATAATTTAGTACTTTTGTAAGAACATTGACAGCTAATGTTTCCTAGTCTTCTAATTCAGGCTTCATCCAAGCCTGAAAACATAAAAATTTGTATCCTTTATCTGGCATTTTTTTTTCATTGGCATAGATGCAGATATTGTAATTTTTCATATTTGCATCCAACTCTGCTAGTAATATTCGTGACTACAAATTGGATACAATAGCAATGACTTCTAGTTGGCTATTTACACATAGTTTTGTGGAAATATTTCCTTTCTTTATGCTTAAATTGATGATTTCAAATTAGTCTGCTGTGGCTTTTGCTTGTATTATAGGTCAAGGTATAGGAGAATGCCTGATTTACCTTTTTTATTGTTGTTGGTATTTTGTTAACTTTTGATATAGCACTTCCGAACATTTTTAATACATCACTTCTTTTGAATTTTCTTTCTGAACTGTCCTAGCCTTTTCAGTTTGTCCCCAAATGGAGAAATTTCAAAGCTCCTCTTTCTTTCTGCTGTTTGTCTCTGAATTCCTCTACATATTTTCTCTATTCTTTTCTGAGATAAATAATCACTCCAGAATGCAGTTCCCTTGGTAAGAAGGTACCTGTGGTTTATTGTACAGCAGCATGAGACTGTCAGTATTATTTTGCATTCCTTTGTGCCCCACAACATTTTGGTTGCTATTTTTGGTGATTTCTGTGCATTGAGTAGCCTTTTCATTAAGCTGTTCATAGTGTCACCTCTGTCTGCTTTGAGGGGATAGCAGTTAACATGGAACCCCAGAGTGCTTGAGAGAGATGGAAGAGGCTGAGGAGCTGGAGTGCAGGGAGGAATGATGAAGTACATAGTGCTCTACGGTTTGCATTTTTTGAAGGCAAAAGTGATTTTTGTACCAGTTAAAGTCTCTAGTGCTGGCTGGAAGGGCACTGGAAGGCATCCAGCCAGTGTTGCTGGAAAGCCTGAAGGACTTTTAATTTAAGAGAACAAGCCCTGTTTTCTGTGGGTTGCAATAGGCTTGAGGAGCAAAAGCGTAGAGCTGGGATTTAAGAGAATATGACCTCTGATACAGCTGGGGAGAGGAGCAATAGGGGACATGGGAGAAGGAACCAGAGTGCTGTAGACATGGATGAAATATATGGGCTTGGTAGAAAGGGAGAGGAGGGTGCCAATCCACATGAGAGAGTCAGTAACCGTCATGTTTGGAGTGAAAGAGATGGAAGTTCGTGGCTGGAAAAAGATGACTGGATTGGGGAAAGGGAAGAACAAAGAAATGGGGTCAATATCAAAAGTCAAAAAAGGCAATGAAAAAGTTTTCAATAGGACTAACAAATTATTAAGGTCAGAAGCCATCCACCCAATACTGCTAAGAGAACTTGAAGATGAAAGAGCTGAATCACTAACAGTATTGTGCAACACCTTGCTTAAAATTTACTTAGTACTTGTATCTGAGAAGGTGCGAAATTATTTTAACTTTTAGAAAGTATTCTAGGAAATTACAGGCCTGTAATCCTTATTTCACTATTGGGTAAATTCACAGAATGTAAGTGGTCAGTTACTTCAATGGAGAGAGCCCTTATGTCCCGTATGAGCTCTGAGGTGGCCGTTTTCTGGTGATTCTCAGGGCAAGGCTGGACTGTAAGGGGCCATATGAGACTGATTGGGTTGTAAAATGAAGATGAAAAGCAGTGTAGATGAATGTAAAACGGTGTGTCTGAAGAAAAACAATCCCAGTTTCACATTTGAAGTGATGGGCCCTGAGCTGATTGCTGCTCCTTAGGAGCAAGACCCAGACAGAGGCTGTCTTCCATGGAAACATCAGCACAGTGCTCAATAGTAATAAAAAACCCAGATCAAGTATTAGAAGTTCCTAGGAAAGAGAATGATAGCAGAAAACATTGTTTGGCACTGTATAACCAATGGATCACCCGCACTTTGAATGGTGTACGCCACTGGGCCCATCCACTCAAGAAGGGGTTATATCAGATCTGGTAAACAACAGGACAGCTTCAGTGTTATGGGGAGAAAAGATGACTAAGGGGTATGTGATGGCTTTAAAAGACATACATGGCCCATAGAAGACAAACAGTGCTAACGGGAGCCAGGCTTAAAACCAACCAGCTGTAGTTCCCTGTGCGGTTGGTTGAGAGCTCCCTGCAAAAGGATACTCTGGATGCAAGAAGTCTGCATAGGTTCAGGTGTGAAATGGGCAGGTATTTCAAAGAGAAATACACTTGGGGTTACTACTTACAGAGACCTCATGAAAATAATTGGAATTTGAGAGAGTGTTAGGATGAAAGTGTCATTTACTTGCCTTGTCCTTACTCTACCCTACATAGCCACTGCTGGAGGCAGAATACTCAGCTGGATGGACCCTTGGTCTCAAGTGGCATGGCAGTTCTTACATAGTTAACAGTTTTCATAGAACAGAGAAAGGAGGGGAAAAATGAGAGAGTAAAACAACTAGTAAGGACAGGAAACAACTAGTAAGAAAGGAAAAACGAATATTGAGAAAGGGGAAGAGAGGGGCAAAGAAAGATGAAATATAAAGACAGGAGATTGTTATGATATTTCCTTTGGCAAAGGAAAGATGTGTAGGTGTTCTGCAAAGCTGCCATCTTCCGTGCATCCTGATCCCATGTCCTGCACCACATGATTTGTGTGGAGCCCGGTCTCCTCAGGTGTCAGACATGCAATAATTAACATTTCATCCATGGCATGCCTGTCCAACCTTGATTCTGCAAGCTCTTGCTCACACGAGGAATGTCTTGAAGGGCTGGATTTTTCCATCTTATTGGAATAACATATTTGTACTGTAGCTGCAGATAACTGCAGCAGATGTGGTCAGACTCTGCAACAGCTAAGGTCCTTGCCCATCCCAGCATTGTCATAGTCATGGCAGAGTTCCTGACCGAGCCTATTTATTCTTAGACTGGCATTATAAGAAGACTTTTTCTTTTTCTTTCATTCCAGAGCAACCACTACTATGTGAAGCCTCGAGTAACAGACCATCAGTTTGGCATAAGACATTACGCTGGGGAGGTAGGTGTTCATGGTGTATCGTGAGAAGCTTGCACTTGAGCTTAAGGTCCTGGATTTTAGATCCCAAAAATCAAGAATATCTCTCAGCGCTACGTGTTTCTGCACAGTTAGTGCCTCATACCAGAGCGCAGGAAGTGCGATGGGCTTAAATTAGCATGTCATTCTCCAGTACTATATTCTCCAGCTTGGACATTTCTTTGAGTTTCTTAGGTGACTTTTGGTTTGGGGGATAAATTCCTCCTTACTTCTATTATTCATGTTGTCTTTTCTTGGACATTCACAAATAAACCAAACCCAAAGTAAAAGTCACAAGGAAAATTTTACTTTTGGGGAGAAGGAGAAAATACCTATTGTAAAAAGGAAAAGGTCTCCAAACCTTCAAGGTTAAATGTTCCTCTTTGTTGTGGAGAGGTACGCAGCAGATGAAGATGTGTCAAGGGAGGGCACCTGCACACTAAAGAAGGGCTAATCTCCTCCTGGAATCATACCTGCTGAGCACTAGTGGTTGGGAGGTCAGAGCACTGAGTGGCATAGTTAGTATTTCCTGAAGTGAATGGAGTACCTCACAACTTGCAGAGGATTCCCTCCCACACACCCTCCAGTCAAATCTCTGCAGCTCTTTCACTTGGCTCCTGTTTTTGACGTGGGGTTTTTTGGTTTGTTTGGTTGGGTTTTTTTTAATTGATGGCTAAAAGCCACTTTCTTGCTGGTAGCTGCAGAGCTCTGGAGCTCTTTAACCCCAAAACTTTGGATCTTGTCACGTGTCTGTAGCATTACTGTGTAGCTCTGCTGGAGTTCTTGTACATCGGCATGTTAATGTAGAAGTGCTTAATGATTTGTACTGCACTGTTCCAGTGGCTCTGTCTGTGTTGCAGGTGCTATATGATGTGAGAGGCTTTCTGGAGAAGAACAGAGACACCTTTCGAGATGATATTTTAAACATGCTGAAAGACAGCAGGTATGCCCCCGCTTACGCTTGTGAGGAGGCCACATCTATCGGGCTGGACTAAGCCACATTCGTGTAATAACCAGACCAAGGAAAGCAACTGCTTTTGTCTGAACATCAGGCATTATTCTTTATCATTCTTCTCTTTATGCTTAAGTGTCCTGGCAAAAGAAAGGAGAGCTGAAGAAGTCAGAGGAGGCACAGATTTAATCAGTACTCTTCCTGTCCCAGATTTGGAAAGAGCTATAAAAGCACGACAGAACTCCTTCCAGGCAATGCTGGTTTTCTCCCTCTTCTCTTCTCCCTTTGCTTTTCTTCCTCTTACCTCCCTGTTCCAACAATGGCAAATTTGCCCCTGAATGATTCAAGGCTCTTTGCCATGCTGTCAAATGCCAGCCTCTGTACAGAGGCTGCTTGTTTTCCAGCCTGCTTGTTAGCGGAGAGCTTCTGTCCTTATCCTGAGTCAGACTGAGCCCTCGCAGTGGGACTGGGCATGGCCCCTAATAGTAAATCCCAGTGCTGCAATGTGACCCTAGAGAAGTTAGCTGACTTTGACCTAGAGCAATGTCTGGAAGACAGAGGTGGGGCCTATCAGGAGGAGACAGACTTTTAATAACATGGCAGACCATAGAAGTTTTTGAGTAGCAACTCTACGACATGCCTCTTACCACAGTCCATGTGTTGCCTTTGGGCTGCCGCCTGATGAGACTGTTTCAGAACTGCATCTTCTCTGAAGCCTGCTGCAGAGTTTGCACTGTGAGCAGCCTTGAAACAGCCTGAGGGAGCTGAGAGTATGAGCTGCTCGTACAGTGGCATCTGGGGAACAATTTACACAGGGCTTGAAGCCAGAATTGTGGTCGTCATTGTCCAGCATAATAGAAGGACTCAGGATTTTTCAACAAGTCAGAAAGGGAAATTCTGCTAGAAGCAGGCATTACAATAAACTGGCACAAGAAGTGCTGGAAAACTTTGTGCCACTTTATAAGAACTAGTACCACTGTCTAAGGAGTGGCAAAATGGTGGAAGATTCCCCAGAGCTGACCTACACTGAGGGTAGCTCTAGAAGTCCTCTGGCCACAGAAGGGCTGTGGTTGCAATCGCACGATCCTGTCATGGGTGCTGGCCATGAGGGCTAGGTTGGGAGGGGCCTGACAGCACCCAGTCTAGCTGGAGTACCTTCAAGGTAGTTTTGCCTAGGGGCACATAGCTCGAGGGAGGTGTCCTAGCCAGTGCAGTATGGAGATCTTCCTTTGTGCAATATCGTGCTTGACAGTGTGAGGTGGGGTTTCTGGCTTTGCGGCCGAGTGTGGCAAATAGAGCAGCCCATGTGGTCTGGGCAGCCACATGGAAAGTATTAATTTCCTCACTGAAGTGCCCAGCTGAAGTGACTCCTGCAGCCACTCTGTGGCACAGCAGGAATAAAAATGTGTTTCATACTAGGGCAGGGCAGTAGCTGAGAATGCGAGCCATCTTCTCCCAGGTAGTGTGTGCCTTGCATCTTCTTTAATTCTTTTCTTCTCCCTTAGGCTGGACTTCATCTATGACCTTTTTGAAAGAGTCTGCAGTCGTTGCAGTGAAGAGACGCTGAAGATGGGCACCCAGAGGCGCAGACCGACTGTCAGTTCCCAGTTCAGGGTAGGATGTTTTCCAAGAGAGCAGCAGGCTTCTGGGGAGGAGCAGATGGGTAAAGCAAGGCCTGCAGCCAAGAGGCGTCATTCATCCTTGTTTCGTGTCCAGCACTGAAAACGCGGAGCAGTGTTGTAGTGCAAAAAAAAGACAGTGCCACTGCCCCAAGGATTTCTGTCCGATGTAGAATGTGAGATGCTAAGACTGAGCGGGGCGGCAGAGGAAAAGAATACTTTGCTAAGTAAATAAAGTTCTTGAAGTCCTTTGATCCTTCATGTTGGTTTGGTGTTTCAGCTAAGTGTATGTATCCTTTTAGGCCACATCTTTTACAGGTATAGTGACAATTCTGATAAAACCTATAGAGCGGACCTTGCAGGTATGAATGTCGCTCCCCTGGACTGTCTGCAAGCCTTCTGTTAGTTTCACAGTTTTAGTTTCCCATATTTAAAATTTGAGAGACTTGTAAAAATAACTCACATCAGCTATACAGCTCTGAGAACAAGGACAGCCATGCAAACAGTGTTAGAGTAAAATAACTATGTAGATATGCTTTGGACAGGAAGGGATCTTCTGGGTTATTGAGGTTTTAGTAGGCAGAGGCAAAGGACATTAGGAATGGGAGGGCTGCATGAATACCCAATTGCATCAAATGTAGCCCCTTTCCCTCCTGTAGTGACTGATCCTTTGCGTTTTGTCTTGCTGCTTTTTAGGATTCTCTCCATTCCCTGATGGCCACGCTTAGTACTTCCAACCCATTCTTCATCCGCTGCATCAAACCTAATACAGAAAAGGCAAGTCTGTCTTCCAGCAAAATGTATGCATGCGACATAGGCCTCCAAGAGCACTTGCTCGCACAAACGCCGGACAGGTGCCTCTGTCAGGGTCCAAACTGAGGTTAAGAGCAATTCCCCCTCACCTTCCCTTTTTCCTTGTAGTTGTTTTATAGTTGACGAAAAATACACCCTCCTCCTGGTAATCAGATTAAAAGACCGCGTGCTGAGTACGATGCGATATAGCCATTGCCACCTCTTCCTGTGCTTATGAAGCCTGGAAGACGAACCAGGCTTGCGCAGTGCCCAGAGCTGTGGCAGAAGAAGCAATCACTCCTGTTTGTGGTACCTATAGACAATTTGTTCGGGAACGCAGGGCCCATGCAGTAGGAAGCGTCTCCTGCAGATCGCTGGCTCTGAGGCAGGGGAGGTGGGTGCTTCACGAGCAAGTCACGGTGCTTAGAGACAGGCTGGCTCTCGCTTGGATTGTGAACTGTGACATGAGGATACGCTGCTGACTTAGATTGGGTGGGGAGCTCTGAACTGATCATTTTCTTTGTGTGTTTTGAAACTGTGTATGATTTGGCAGGGGAAAGCCTGCTGGAGGTTTTATGCCAGAAGAGAATTCTGCAGCTTGTCTCCAGTTTGACTGGAGAGCGACTGCAAAGAGAACCGAGTAGGAGTTCTGCATTTTGTATATGTTAAGGCATTATATCATTACTTTACTGCCACGATCTGACTATGACAGCAGTCTGCAGACTGTTTTTTTCCAGGATCTGCCCCACTCCCTTTCACCCCTTTTTGTGCAGTGTTGTGAGGTTGCTATCCCCTTGACCAAAACTTCCCCCTTTTCACCTGGCATGCCCAATTATGCAGGGTTGACTTTCTACAGAGAAACAGATATACAAGCCGTGACTGTCTGTGCTCAGAGAAACAGTTGCTGTGCAAGTCAGCAAAGAAGTAGTGCCAAGATCAACACTTACTCTGTCTCTCTTTTTATTTGCTTTTGAATCTGGATCATTATGTAGGCGCCGAACCTCTTCAATCCAGATGTGGTGCTAAAGCAGCTCCGGTACTCAGGGATGCTGGAGACAGTGAAAGTTCGGCGAGCAGGTTTCCCTATACGGCGCCTTTTCCAGGACTTTCTCAGCAGGTAATTGCTATCCTTGTACCACATGCCGTAACAGCCCCACGGTATACGATTCTGTATATTTATTCCCTCTGTAACTGCTGTTACTGGTGCGGATAATTTGTGGGATGTTTTTTCTAATCATGACCTTCTTGCCCATATCATAGACTGATTTGGAAGCCCTTTTGGAGACTTGCCTTTGGGGTAAGTCAGAATAGAAAAATAGCCAGGCAGTCCATTTGAATTTTCCTTTTTTTTTTTATAGCTTTGCCACATATTTGCTTGTGTGATGCTGTGAAACCCAGCTGGTCGCAATATGTAAAAAGAAAATATCATTCTTAAAACCTTTAATCTGGCAGGCTGAAGCAAATTTTAATGGACAGAATAGTTGATGATTAATATTGGAAAGAGTGATTATTTCTTTTAATTAGCTGCATCAAAAGGATTTCTTGAAGTTTAAGGCTAGAAGGGACCATTGAACATTGCTTCCTTTCTCTCTTGGAGCATTAAAGGCCACCCCTATACTGAACAAAATAACTTGTGTCTGATGAAAGCGCGTGTTTCAGAAAGGCAGTGGTTCTTTACTGAAAAATGCTGTTGAGTTTGTACTTTATTACTGGGATTGCAACAATAATTGCCAGTGTGGTAGGAACAGATAAAAGTTGGAGGATGGAAATTTCCAAATTGGAAGGCAAACATGAAGAAGGGAGGTCCCAGAGGAAGAAGGACTAATGGGAGGAGGATAATTAGAGTTAAAAGATTGGGGGGGGGGGGGCCTGGTTACTGTCATACATAATCTCGTGAGATTTTGTTTGGTTTTTAGGTACAAGATGCTTGTGAAGGAGCTGTGTATCTCAGACAACAGCAAAGCTGTATGTGCAAGCTTCCTTCAGACCTATGACAGCAGCAAAAAAGAATGGCAGTTGGGTAAATCCAAGGTACTTCATCAGTGTGGGGCAGGGTATGGCTTTATTCCAGCTGCAAGGGGATGCGATTGCGTCTGGTGAGATTCAAGCCAGTACAAAGGGCAAAGTAGTGATGACCCTTTAAATGCATTGGACTATGCCACTGACCTGTGCCATCTCAAATATTTTCTGTATTATGTACCTAGAGTTGTAGTAGGCGTTTTGATTTTGTCTAAACTTCTCATGGACCAAGCCAGCTTGATTTTGTTGTGCCTGATCCAATCGAAGGATTGAAGGAGAACAAGCCTGGGTCTCATTTTATGCAATTGCAATGTGTGCCATTAACTCTTGCCTCTTGTGCCAGGTATTTTGCTCTGCTAACTGAGATTCTTGCAGGGGGCAGTGAGCTGCTGCTTGTATATAGCTAAACTGTGAATAGGTAGCTAGATCACCAGATGTGTGACAGCTTTCTGCTGTGGAAGCTCAGCTGATGGTTCGTGCAGTTAGCCCAGGTGCTAGCATACATTTCCTAGGAAAAGGTATCCAAATGTTTCTTCCCACCTGCATAATTCAGATTTTGCTTCTGCTTTGGTGAACGTTTAACGCTTCTCTCTCACCTGGTATAGTCTGGGTTTTGGGGGGGGTGGTTTTGTTTCTCTTTCTCTTTTTCTCTTTCTCTTTTTCTCTTTCTCTTTTTCTCTTTCTCTTTTTCTCTTTCTCTTTTTCTCTTTCTCTTTTTCTCTTTCTCTTTTCTCGTCTCTTTTCTTCAGACATCCAGCTGGAAGTATACCATTATGTTTCATTTAATGGGGAGGGAGATGGGTGTTTCAGTCTGAATTTTTTCAAGTTTTGATGCAACTTCACAGAGAAATAGATGTGAGCATTGTGAGGTATATTGCTATAGAAATCTCAGAGTGGGAAACTGTCTCTATCACAGCTTTTCACATACTCCAGTAAATTCTTCAAAGAATATTCCAAGATGGATGGTGTCCAGTGCAGACAGCATTTCTACGTAGTGAGTATGCAGTCCATATCCAGAGCAGATGGTGGTCCATCAAAGCAACTTGTCTTGCATTTTTTGCCCTTAAGGCTTCAAAAAACCAGTTTGGAATACTGCCGCAGTCACAATAGAACCAGAAGTGATTCTAGTGAATATTCACATTTAATTTGTTCAGGAGATCAGGTAATTATATTTGTTGCTTTGAGCAATGATTTCTTAATGAGTGGATAGACAATAATGTTTCTTAGAGAGCGAGACCCCTCTCTCCCCTTCTTAGAGGAGTGAGTGGTGGTAGCCCAGTTGGTAGTCTGGGCTATGAACTCCATGTGGCAACCAAGGAAACCACTGGCTGTTGCTGTGGGAAGGAGATGTATTAACCTGAAATTTGTAAAGCCTTCCTTCACATGCCTCTGCTGATGCTCAAGAAAAAAGCTTTTATCACTTAGCTGTATTTCCGCTCTGCGATTAAATTGTTCCCCATGTTTGATTTGGGAATCTCATGTCTCCTCACTGGTCCCTGCAAACCAGGAGCCATTTCAGTCATTCTTGTCCCTACATAACCCACACTGCTTGGGTTGCTGCCAGTCTTACAGCATTTTAGCGTTGAAGGCTGTGTGGAGTGTGTGTGTGTTGCAGAGCTGCTTGTGCCTGGGAAGCTTTAGAAAGTGGTGGTTAGAGCTGGTAAACATGGAGTTTGAACTTTCTTCCTAGCATGACAAGAGATGGAAGATTGCTGGGCTACAGCAAGCGCAGCAGGGAAACGCATGTGAGGACCAAACTTACATGCACGTCCTTACTTTTTAGAGTATAGAAGGTGATAAGCTATATAGCTGGAGTCCAGGGACTACAACAGACTGACAACAAGCTTTGAGCCCCTGGCAGCAATAGGATCCCTTTTCTCTCCAGTCCCTGTTGTGCATCCTGAAGGACTCAGTCCATCTGTCTGTTTCCACTCACTCCTTGACCTGCACAAACAAATTCTTTTGGAAAAAAAATATAGGTGGTAAATTGTAGCAAACAAAATGTGTTTGTATTTTGCCAAAACGTTACTCTAATGTAATTTTTTTGAACAATTGTGTCCTATAAACTAAAACTTGGGTGAAGAGCTCTATGCGGCATGTTGGTAAACAGCAGTCTCTCTGCTAGGGCACTGGTTGCTGGCAGGTCTGGATATTGTGGGAAGAAAGAAATGGTTAAGAATGGCAGTCTTTGTATCTCTTTATGGCTGAGAAGGAAAGGAGTTGGAAAGCAGCTGAGCCATCTTGTTTGGTTGTAGAAGTTATTTTATATTTGGCATGGTTTGGATTAGAGATGTCTGTCCTGGTAGAGGGGAGCAGTTCTATTTATTCTAAAGAACGTATCATTCCAAGGCTGTCCTGGCCTGTTCCACCCTTGCCGCCGTGCTGAATGGCTGGCCAGCCCCTGGCTGCTCCAAGGTGCTGTTGCCATTGCCCTGCCATTTAATTCTTCAGATGAGCTGCCTGATGTTCTTTCCCATGCTCAGATGGTGGCAAAGCCATTTCATTGCTCCCTTGGAGACCCCTCTTGCAACTCTGCATTGTGACAGTGCCTCCAGAAAGCCGGCCCCTAAGAAAGGAGATGGCAGGATGAGGCTGTGCAGAGCAGTGGTGCTTCCCAGTGGTCCTTCCCCTGCTGCCTGTATGCAGCTGTTACATCTTCGTTTTGGATTACAAAATGCTTTGCCTGCATTCATGTTTTAGCTGGTGCTAGGTAACATGGGCCTGGAATACTTGGGTCGATGAAGACAAGAGCCCTGATTTTTCCAGGGGCTTTCAGGTAAGGGCGAAGCGAAGCTACAGGCTAAGAGTGTAGGTCATTGTCCTGGAGATGAAGTCCTCTGTGTGCCCTTGCTGCCACTTTTGCTGCTACCTGTACAGCTCTGGTACCCAGGTAGCGGTTCCCAGAACTAACCTTGGCTTATGGAGTCAGGAGTAGCTACTGAAAAAGGTGTGACAGGCCAACGGGGATGTAACCTAGGAAGAAGTATAAGGGGTGGGTGAAGAGCAAGGCTTATAGAAGGGGGAATACTTCCTGCAAAATGAATGGAAGGATAATTATATCCCTAGCAATTGTTTGGAGGAGGAAGGAAAAGACTCTGTGAATTAGTGCGAGGGATTGTGAAGCTTGGGAAAGGAAATGGGGGAGGAAGGGCAGGATGATCTTTGTGTTTTTCATTAAGAATAGAGCAGCTGCTGTGCTGGCAATTGTTACATTAATGTTTATAAGAGGTATTAATGTATATAATGCAGGTTTTATCCGGTGGCGTGGCAGAGATGAAGGCTTAAATGCAAACAAGTAGTGTGATGATGGAAGAGCTTGTGCTAAGGTGCCCTTGTCTTCACTGGGGATGTGCTGGGATGGAGCAGCAGCTTCTGTGCCCCTTTCCTCGGTGCACCTGGACCTTCTGCCATACTTGCCCATACCCACAACACAGATTTCCTAAGGCTATTTAACACCGTAATCCTTGCTGTTTGAAAGCGTTCATTTCCCCATTTCAACCTGCTGTTTTGCAGGGCCTGTTTGAAGAAGGAGGTTTCTGTAGACTATTTGGCATCCAGGTCACAGTGACCCACTTCCTGCTTTCCCAGTGTTGTCCCCAAGAATCATATGATCCCACTTCTGTACACATGGGTGCACACGCAGTTACATTTGTGTCTGCTGATCTGCATATAACCGTAACATGTTCACTGTTGCACCGATGGTGCATGCAGACATTGAGGTGGTATGAGGAGCACTGTAGTGCTGCACTGTGGTTTAAAACTTGGCCAGTATCTAATAGAAGCAGATATGATGGAAGTAACCTTGTATGTTTTGTTTAATCATTCCTTCCTCAGATGACAGTGATCTCCTGTTTTCAGAAAGTGACATGAACTATGCCAAAGAAATGGCCACCTTCTGAATTATTTCCACAAGGCATCAGTAATATTTCTGGATTTGAATACATTTTACTCTTCCTTCTCATCTACAGGAGTCAAAAAAACCCCCTCAAAATGCCAGTAGCTTATAACTAGATATTGTTATGTTATTTGAGATTAACCCCTCACTCTCAAGCATATATAGAAAACCCTATAGGATTAGGGTTGGGTCTTGTTGAACTCTGCATGCCTCAAAGTTAGTTTTTTTCCCCCTTCGTACTGGCACAGCAAAGTCTATGCTTGCTAGCGAACTACAGATGGAGTGAATATTTTTGCAATTTGATTAAGATAATGGACTGAGTGTTTTGCTGGTTGCATTCTTGAAATGGGTGACTTCTGCTTGGTTCTGGAATGTAATGGAAAGAGCAGTCCCTGCCTCAAAAAAGTCTTTCAAAGATTGTTGAGTTGACAGAGGGAGTGGATGTACAACTTGGAGGGAAGGATGCCAGCTTCATGGTTGGCAGTACCTTGATAATGAACCTTCTTTTAAGGCTACCCACAGTTATTTAGTCATTACAAAACAGTCCATTTCTTAAGGCCATCTAAATGGAAATGGCTTTGCAGGAGAAATTCAAGTCCAGGGAAGCCACTGGCAATGAGTGCTAACTCAAGGAGACGTTTCAGTACATGGGGGTCATTGCAGAGGGAAGGAAGAGCTTAAGTAAGCGATGAAGCCAAAAGCAGTGATGGAAGGGAAGGTATACAGAGAGGTACGTGGGGAGGGGAAGAGTTTGTGCAGAACACTGGACTAAATGACTGTTAAAATCTGAACATTTGTCTGGCCCCTCAGCTTAGCCACATGGATCCAGTAAATTTGTAAGGAGTTTTTACTGATTAATGTAGTTCTGCATATTGATGAGTGTCAGCTCAGACCCTGTGTTCATGGCAGTGCTTTCACAAAGTGGGGCAGCACTTCCCTAGTGTAGTCCATTCTGCTGCTGGCCCTGGCAGTGATTTAGCTAATGTCAGGCAGCAGGTCACACGAGTGTGGCCATATGGCAGTTGCTGCTGTGACTGCAGCTTGTATGGATGTACCTTAGCCAACTTTAATCTAGGCTGGATGCTGCTAGCGGTGTACCCACGGTGCTGTGGAGCTCCGTGCAGGCTGCAGTCCATCTCAAAAAGCAAAGCGTTTATTTCAGCAATTTTTGCTGAGCTCTGTGCTAACATAATGCATACCAGCTGATTAAAAGTAGCTCAGATATGTCATGGCAATTCCTGTATCTCAGTCCTTGTATCTCAGTCCTTTTGTCTCTAAGATATCAACACAAGCATTTACCACTGAGCAGAAGTGAGAAATACCAGTGATGGAAGATGCTTGAGAATTAAAATACTGGACACTGAAGTGCAATAGGGAATACTTGGAGACCTCTCCCATCAGGGCTCAGTTCCCCCCGATGCACGCTGCACTGCTGAACCTTTTCAGCAAGGAAGCATCTCCACCTCGGAGTTTCTGGAGGTCGGTGGAGGGCTTCAGCTTCCACCGGGAGCCGGTGGACTGGAGCGTGCTCAGCTTTGCACCTCGACGGGGCTTTTAGCTTTCGCCTGTCTTCCATTATTAGGATTGCTGTTAAGATTGCTTCCTGGAGTCTAGAAACCTAAGTGTTCCTCCCTTTCCTTGAAATGCGGAGGAGTTTCTTTGCAAAATATTTAATCACCCAAGTAGCTATCAGTGCCTGCTGCAGGGAGGTACCGGATTGTGCCGGGAAAGCTGTCAGCTGGGAAAGAGTTAACCACAGGCGCAAGCACAGGCTCTCCTCCTCCTCCTTCCTCTGCTCCCTCCCTCTCTCTCTTTTAAGTCTTGACCACAGAGTGAGGGAGGCGGGGGCTGGGCGCAGAGTTGGGCTCGTGTCGCCGCAGAACTTTGTCGTGGTGCCCCGAGCGCGGTCGCCGCAGGGCGAGGCGCCGAGGCTGGCGCTGGAGCGGCCGCCCGGCCACGGAGCGGCTCCGTGCTGGTCACCCGGGGATGAAATCGCCCGGCTCTCCCGGGGACTGACTTCTTTCCTCTCTTTGTGTTTATCGAAACTCCTCCCCGTGGCGTCAGGTTTTCCTGAAGGAAGCTCTTGAGCAGAAGCTGGAGAAGGATCGGGAAGAGGAGTTGAGGAAAGCAGCTATAGTCATCCGGGCCCACGTCTTGGGCTACATGGCAAGGTCAGTGCTGGGGGCTGCCCCACCATCCCTGTGCTTGCGTGCCTGGGTTGCCCCGACCCCCTGCTTTGCTCTCTGGTCCCCCCGCATCCCTCCCTTCTTCCCCTCTGCATTCTAAGGGGGAGCTGCGGTGCCTGCCCTCCCCGCCGGCACCAGTCCTCCTGAAACCTGCCGGCACCAGCCCTCCTGAAACCTTCCTGCGCCTTTGCCTTCTTCAGTTCTGTGCACGCTTGCACCCTCCCTCAACACGGCTCAGCGGGCTTCTGCGGGGACCTCTGTATGCAGTGCTGGCCGCCGATGACACCTTTTCCTTGCCTTCAGGGCTCTCTTGGCCGGGCCCCACTTA
The DNA here is from genome assembly GCA_013398225.1 of Steatornis caripensis. Lineage (NCBI taxonomy): Eukaryota > Metazoa > Chordata > Aves > Caprimulgiformes > Steatornithidae > Steatornis > Steatornis caripensis. Next base: position 127,621 of record VZSC01001602.1, read on the forward strand.
TGCTTTGGGTCCCCTCCTTTTCCTTACGCCTGTGAACTCTGTTTTCTGCTCCCCCTGCAAATTGCTTCTTCCTCACTTGCAGCTCTGCCTTTGCTCGCCCTCTTTCCTCGCCCTGCCTGTTTGCCTCGTGATCTCCCTCTCCTTTTAATTAACTCTTCAGAATTGGTTTTTGGCCAGCTTTGCACCAGTAATCTGCTCTCGCCGCTCCCTTTTGCACCTGACCAGGGGAGGGTTGGGAGAACCAACGGCAGACAAACCACCCCTCCTCTGCCCCTCCAAGTCAGTATAACAGCTGACTCCCTAATGGCTGTGGCATGCACGCTTAATCCCAGGAAGATGCTCTTTCCTGGATGGTCTTTGCTCCAGACACCTGTCAGTCAGGGCTGTGAGGCGGTGAAATCCCTGGCCAGCAGAGCTGTTCCAGCAGGCACTCTTCTTAGAGCTCTAATTACACCAGGTAGCTCATTTTGCTTTGGGAAATGTGTGCAAGGGTTGTACCCTGCCTTGCCAATGTGGAATATCAGCAGAATACACATTTGGTCTCGAGGCTTTTATTCATTTATTTATTTCCCTCTAGGAAAACAAATGAGCAAGCTCTATTGTTTGTACATGAGATTGCAAGTTCTTTGTGTCAAGGCCTCTGCTCTATTTTACTTTGTGTCTAGCGTTTGGAGAGAGGGGTAGGGATTAGCACAAGAAAATTGATTTTTCTGGGAAACATCACTGCAGGCAAACTGGATTACTGCTTTTCTGAGTTGCTGGGAAGGTAGCTGCTGCCCTGCAGGACTGTGATGGAGACCATGTTGCAGTAGTGTTTCTCTTGGCTAGAAATCTTGTGGTCCTCCAGTCTCCACAGATCTGAATTCCCTGTCCCACACGTTGCTCTTCTGAGTCTCATCTTTAAGAACAAGCTGCAGCCAGAATGGAAATCCTCACAAGCAGCTGGAGGTAACTGGACTTTGTAGGGGAGGAGAGTAAGGAGTGATGAAAGAGCTAGGGAGGGAGATTGGAAAACTTTTCTGGGAAGAGCTTCCAGTTGCACTGTACCTGTATTGGAGAAGGTCCAGCAAGAGGGAGTTCATCTGGGCAAGTGGTGAATGGTCTGGGCAGAGCTGGGCAGCAGTCAGGAGTACCAGTGTGCACTGCCTTAAGCTTGATACCATTTCTGTTAGTTTTTCAAGACAAATGTATTTAAATTCATTTGGTCTCACGCAACGTTGGTTGGCAAAGAAGGGTACATATGCCACAGGAAGGATTTTACTGGCTTCTCCTCCTTTGTGAACTTGTTCTGTGAGCCTGGAGAACCAGTCCTAAGGGTGAGAGCATTTTCTTTGCTCTCATTCCCTGCAGCCTAGTATCTCTGACTAATCACTAAAATTTGAGACAAGGAAATCAAGCCCATTCAGATGACCCCATTTTTTTTCGCTAATCTGTGGAACTCTGAGCTGCAGGTAACAGCTTCATCGGCTAAAATATGCATAACTGTTCCCAGGCTTGCAGGATCCATGTACAAATCTGGCTGCACCCCTGAATTCTGCAGAATTATTCCCCTTATTGCTCAGGTGAAAAGACAGTAGGAAATTATTCCATAGCCCTGTGTTCTCTAGTACTAGGAGGCGTAACTGCTAACTACAGCTCATTGACAGAATAATTAACTAAATTCCAAATGCAGCATTCGAGCCTTGCAGCCACCCCGCCGCCTTTGCTTGTGGTATATGGTCAGGACATCTCCCAATTCCTCAGCATGGGCTGCAGGTTGAATTGCTTTGGTGAGTGGAAGGATGAACAACGGGAATGAAATTCACGGCCTGCGTGCAGCAATTCCAGCTGAAGGGCGTCTGCAGGCTTGGCTGTGGTCATGAGGAATGAGGGGGCACTTCAGCCTGGCAGATTAGCAGGCAGAGCTCTGATGTAGCTGGGCAGGGCTTGGCACATGTTGCACTTGGGAGAATTTCTGGCAGATGCATTTTGTAAAAGTTAGAGTGCCCTTTTTGATGCACTTCTGCCTGCCTTGGCAGAAGGTGCGTGTGCAGCTGTTCACACCCTGTGTGCAGGGCACGGGAGGGCAGAGGGAGCAGGGGTGAGGGGACTGCAGCCCAGGAGCAATTCACCTAAAACCTCCCACTTCTTATCACCTCTTCGCTTTCCTCTTCTTTTCTCTGTGCTTCCTCCCTTTGACTTAATACTTATGGAAAAGAGCATGACCTCTGCATGCTATTGCTGTTAGCGTCCCTCTCCTGATTTTCTTGGCTAGGCTGATGTATCTGATGTGCAGGGAGGTGGCAAGCTGTCAGCACGGGTCCCTGCTGCCGTTTGAAGGGAGTCTGATGGCCAGAAAGGGACTTCCGAGGTGTGCCTTTTCCTCAGGGGCTTGCCGAAGGTCTGTGGGAATGGTATGTGAGAATAGCGTGCTATTTCCAGCATGCTTTCTAGGACTGTAAGACCTCACAGGATTACTGTAGCCTGCTGGCCCAAGATCATCCTGTGTAACAGCCCCATAGAATTACCCTCTGCAAATTCTGGCTCGGAGTAAAGAAGGTTTTGATTTGAATAATGCCAATGATCATTTCCCTACAACAAGATATTAAGGTGTCTAAATATATTCGGTTACTTTAAAAAATGTCCACTTATTTCCAGTCTGAACAGACTTCAGCTTCATGTCAATTAAATATTGTTATGTCCCCTGTGGGTTAAATAGAAATGCCACCCAAAAATGTGGGTAGTTTGACTGGAATCAAACCTTTCCTTAGCCTTCTCTTTCTTAAGGTCATGGAGCAAGCGCTCGCTTTGTGTAAGCCAGGATTTCTGGTTCCAATTCTGCTTCCTCGGAAACCACTTAAGGGTCTAACATTGTTCTTGAAATGGAGGTGCTAACACTGAACACAGACATAAAAGTAGCAGTGCAGTAGCAGTCCCCTTCTACGCAGTATTTCTGCTTGCAAGTATAAGAAACCCAGTAGTATTTTTTTTTATAGCATTGTGTTGGGGGTTTGCCTTCACCTGATGATCCCTGTGGCCCCTAAATAATTTTTTGACTTGCTGCTTCCTAACATAGTCCCACGTCAGGTGTGTTTGGCCTTTGGCTCTTCAGTAGAAGACCTCCTGTTTGGCTTTTTTGGATTGTTTAATGTTTGCTTGAATCTAGCTTACAAATTGATCCAGATCACTGTGTAATAGTAGCCCTTTTGTTATTTGCCCAGATTGTGTATCATGTACAAACTTCTGTAAGTGACTTTTTTTCCAGATCCTTGATAAAAAGAACTGACTTTTCTAGAACTTCACTAGACTACAGAAATACTGAATGATGATTCTTTTCTTTTGGGGACCTACCACATTTTTGGTTTTAAAGTGAGGGAAAGCTGATTTTTGGTATCGTTATTGTTTAAGCAAATTGTTGTGCAATGTAAGTATATGTTTATGAGAGCCTGTTACAATGTTACATTCAGCAATCAATATTGTAGTATCACTGTGTTTTCCCCCAAACAATACAAGATTATGCAACCAGATCTATTTCTGGAGTAATTTGCTTTTGGCCACTTAAAAGATAGGACTTTGTTCTCGTACAGTAAGGCCATTTGTATCTTTTTATTATAATAAATCCACACTGAGTGATTATGCTAATTGCACAGTGAATGCGTGTGATGTGCAATGCAAGGAGGCTTCGGGCCACGTGCCAAGTATCTGTCCTTCATCCTCTGAGGGTCTTCATGAAAGTAGGTGCCCACAGAAACAAACCAGTGGTAGATAGAGGAGCGAGAACAGTGAGGAGAATATGATTTACGGGTAGTGGCAGTAGAGGAACAGAAATTGTGTCATTTCTGAGCAATATTTTTCCAAATTAATTTTTCTGTGGATGTGGTAAGATCGGTCAATATACGAGGGCGTGGGAAATGCAAAGCATACATTGCTTCATGGCACGTTGTCTGGTTCTGTTTTTAGGAAGAAGTATCAAAAGGTGCTAGCCAGTGTTGTCATAATCCAAAAGAACTTCCGAGCATACTTCTGGAAGAAGAGCCTGCTGCGACTGAAGGCCTCTGCAGTCACCCTGCAGAAGCACTGGCGTGGCCGCCTGGCTCGCAGCCTCTACCAGCACCTGCTGCAGCAGGAACTCAGGCGGAAGCAGGAAGCAGAGGAGAGAAGGAAGCAAGAAGAGGAAGAACGGATCAGAAGAGAGGAAGAGGAAAGACAATGGCAAGAAGAGGAGGAGTGTAGGAGGAAACAGGAAGAGGAAGAGGTGAAGGAAAGGTACAAGATGGTATCTTGCATTCACAGTTCCCTAGCACTGAAGCTGCTGAGGTGTAAAAGCGGGTCTGGGGCACTGACGTGTTCGTAACACTGGAACAGCAATTGCATGAGATGGTGGGCCAGTGCCAGGGGGCAGGCTTGGGGTGGGCTATGCGCAGCTCAGAACAGAAAAGCGGAGTGGAAAAGGAGTGGCCTGCTTCCTTTAGGAAAGCTAATTCTGGTGTATCTTTACCTCTGCTTAGTGTTTTTCTGCTTAGGAATGTACGTGAAAGGAGGCAGTTTCACTGACTGGGCAGAGATGCATAATTTTCTTATTGCCTTTGCAGTCGTAAAGGAAGTTTTATGCAGTCTTCCAAAATCTGGAGGGGTTAGCAGTGTAAGAAGCTACCAGAGTTCTTGATGTGTCCAGTAAGCTGGGTCAGAGAGCAAGATGGGCAGCGCACCTGTGCTGCTCTTGCAGTTCTTAACACTCAGGAGAATGCACACGTTCTCCCTCTTCCTGCTGCTGTTTGTCTCTCATCAGGGATATGAATGTGCCAAGAGATCCGGAGGGGAAAGGAACAGCTAATGTGACAAAAAGAGTCAATCCTTGAGCAGTGACAGTACACCTATTGAGAATGCTGCGCCTAATGCATCATTTACTGTTCATGGTTACTTACATGCTATCCAAACTGGGTGTCTCTCTCGATGATATTTTGTTTTAAGAAGCGTAACACTTCAATTATGACATTTTTATGTAAGTTTGAACAAATAATCCTGTGACATTTAAAGTTTTTCGTAAATGGTCAATTACATTTCTTATAGGCTTTTTTTACATACTTGTCCCAAAGTTGGACCTTGGCAGACTAAGATGGGTGACGAGCATTAGAAAATTCTAAGGTTAGAAGCATGTCACAAGAAAAAGAGATTGCCTGGAGTTTCACTGGAGACAGTAAGATGATGTATCTACTGGGACAAGACATGGAGTCAGTGACACAGATGATGAACGATCTGGTCGAGGAATTTGTTGAACAACACTGAAGGCTCCATTTTATCCATGTGTCAATTTTCAAGAACAGCCTCTTCCACAACACAAAGCTGTACAAGTTCAGAATGTCAGTAACTAGTTTGCAGATACCAAACGCCACAGACGCTCTCTCAGGTCTAAAGTCCTCATTGTACTAAGTAGAGCTTGTCCCTACCTAGTTTTAGATAAAAGGACCTATTTAGCTTATTCATTCTAGAGTGTTTCTGCCCCTGCCCTCCGGTTCCCAGCCCATGAAAGATATGTTGAACCAGCATCATTGTAAAGAGGGTCAGTGTTTCTAGGAATCAGATGAACTGCTTATTTTGCTTTCATTTTCTACCTGATGTCAAATGGGTTCATTCAGAGTGAGTAGCCAAAACGGTACTAGGAGACCAGCTTGGCTAAATGCTGAGCTTCCGTTTGACCTCAAAAATGAGGTGGAAGTCCACAGAAATTGCAAATCAACAAATCTACTGAGAACAAGCAAAGAAACTCCAACACATGTGCAGAGACAAAATTAGACGGACTAAGATGCAAACTGAGCTATAACAAACTAAAAGTTGTTGTGTGTACACTGTTAGTAAAAGGGAGGCATGGAGCTATTTGTTCTACTGTTCAACAGGAAGAAAAAATAATAATGTTGAGAAAGATGAGGTATTTGATAATATTTTTATTTGTCTTCCCCAAGAGGCTTAACTGTTGGGCACTAAATAAAATTAGCACAGATGTGCAATAATTCAGAACCTAGCAAGGAAATAAAAGGTTAGAGAATGCTCAGATAAATCAAATTACAAAGTCATCAAGACTTGATTAAATTAATGCTTGGGTACTTTGAGAACCGGCTGAAGCAGTTTGAATCAGTAGCTATGCTCTTTCTCCTCCTTTGTGGACAGCAGTGGAGTTTCCATAAAACTGGAAAATTCCAGACATAATGACCCTCTTTTAAAACGGTAAAAGGAAGAACGAGGGAACTGTGGACCAGTCAGCCTAACCTCAGTTTCAGGAAGATACTGAAACAAATAATCAAACAATTGTAAATGCTCGATAAAGCAGTTAAGAGCCAATGTGGATTTCTGAAGAACGAACAGCATTAAAGTTATCTGTTTCCTTCTGTGATAGCTTATGACATGCCTTGTGGATAGGGAAAAGCCATAGAGGGTAGGTAACTTGACTTTGGGTAGGTAGAGGGTAGGTAAGGGCTTTGACATGTTATGACAATACTCTAAGACACTAAAAGGAATGTGGTTTGGAAAAAAGTAGATGAAACAAGACTAGGATTTATGGGTTCACTGCATCGTATTATTGCACTTCAGTTAGTAAACAACAGTCATTTTTTGATAAATATTAGAGAACTCCTGAATGGAATTCTTCCATGGTCTGTGCTAGATATGGTACTAGTGCAATGTTTTCATCGTAAGTTGGATGAGGAAATATGAGTGTCCTTATTAAATTTGCAGATAAAACCATCTGGTGAGTAAGTATATAGCTAGACAGGATTATAACTCAGATAATTTTGGCAAATTAAAGAAATGGTCTGAAAAACATGGGCTAGCATTCAGTACAGATGTATGCAGATCTGCAGTTAGGAATAACCAAATGCTCAGAGAGAGAAGGAGGAATGCCTACTTCAACAGCAGGAAGAAGGTCTGTAGGCTAAGTTGAGTGTGACACTTCACCAGTGTCATGCTGTGTGAGAGGAGAAAGCAAATGCCATCTATGAACAAGATTGTTTCTGTAAGATTTGGGGTGATTCTTCTGTTCCACTTGGTGCTGGTAAGGCTTCAGTTGGAGCACTGTCCCTAGTTTTGGGTATCATGTTTCAGGAAGACGNGCAAATGCCATCTATGAACAAGATCGTTTCTGTAAGATTTGGGGTGATTCTTCTGTTCCACTTGGTGCTGGTAAGGCTTCAGTTGGAGCACTGTCCCTAGTTTTGGGTATCACGTTTCAGGAAGACGGTGGGTCAGTTGGAGATGGATGGACAGCAGCCAAGAAATATTAGAGGTCTAAAAAATGTGAGGAACAGTTGTAGAAATTAGTGTGTAGATTGTATGTGGTATTCCTGATTTGTTTTAAAATGGCTCTGCTTCTTGAACCCTCCTATCGTTTAAAGCAGTTGTTTAACTCATGACTACTGTTAGAGGTCTTTCAGTAGCGTAGGAACCATCTGGATCTCACTTATGTCAGCTGTCATTTATAAACATTTCCTTTTTTTTTTTTTTGAGAGAGCGCAAGGGTGAGAGCTTCAAGGACTTCGTGACTTGCAACTGCAATTTAGAATTTGGCTGGGAAAAGCTGCAGGGCCTGGGAAATAAATATTGTTGCCCTCTTGTTCTGCTTGAGGTTGAATCGTAGGTTTGAAAGTTCCCACTGCCAGTCTGAATTTAACTCCACAGTGGCTGCTATGGGCAGACTCTTCCATCAAGCCACATCCTATCCCTGCTCCCTATGCATGACCCTGGCATTTGTCTGTCTCCTAGTTCAGTTGCTTGTGGTGTGCTTGCTATGGAGAAACTGGCCGTAGTGATGGCTTTCCCTTGGAGTACAACCTGTTTGATCTGAGTGGAGATGCAGCACCGTGGGATAGATTTTTTCCCTCTACTCATGTTTACTAACAAACTCTGACTCTTACAGCCTTTACTAGTAAACTAGGTTTTGCATGCCACTGAAGTTATGCAAGCTGGAGTACCCACGTCTTCAGAATAGAAAGTCCTCAGCTTAGTCATTTAGCAAAGTACAAAAATATGATCACTTTTTGGGGGCTTTAGTACAGTAAAAACAAGACTAAACACAAATTCAATGCTGGCGTTGCAATAATTGTGTTTTGTTTTTAAATAAACACAATTTCCTGCCATCTGTCAATTATGCATGTACAACGTCATTTAATATCCATGGACGTAAAGTACTTCAGAAGATTCTGTTTACATTTATCATGGGTCTAACCGATTTGCCTTTCTGTCACTGTTTCCAGTGTCCTTCCTAGAGTGTTCCAATTAATCCAATTTTCTGATTGATCTGAAAGGTAAGTGCATGGGGAAAATCTGTTGTATCCACAAAGGTCATGCCAACCACAGAGAATTGGATTTTTACTAAATTACAAAAGCTTTTAAATCAGTCTTACAACAGGTACCTTATTTTAACCTTACCCGTGGAGGGATGATGTGTCCATGTAATTCTAAAAGCCTCATGTAGGAGAACTGTGTCTGTGTCTGACTATCATGTCTTGTTTTTTAACAGAGAAAAGGAGAAACTGAGTGCGCTACTGCAGGTGGCTCAGGTAAGTTTAACAGTTATCCTTTTCATATGTCTTCTCTGAGTATTTGTGAAGGGTCCTTCATTGCCTACGCTTCACCTGGAGCTAATACTGTTATTGTGGCAACACTATTTTAAAAATGGGACTTTGTTCACTCAAAACCTGCAGGTGTTTGGCTTTGGCAGAGGTACATAGAGGTGGGATTTTTTCAAGGCTCATGTACCAGCTTGCATAGTTCCTATTTGAAAATTTCTGTATTGAACATGCAGCATCCTTTTTTATCTCGACTGCTTGAGCTTATTACATGACCTTGTGATGTGCTACTCTTGACACAGTCTGTTTTGCTGGATTGTTGCCTGTAACAGCGGAAAATAAGAGTGCAGACGGCTGCTACCATGGCTAAAATAAACCCGTTGTAGCTGATCTAAAATTGTTTGTTGGTACCTGATATATCAAAGAGCAGACCACCTACCCTGAGGTGTGTGAAAACAGCTGTGCATCTTCTTATTTCTTTTCCCAAACCACTTGTTCCCCAGTTTCAGGCCAGCTCTGTTCAGGAGGGATGACAGATTGGAGTATAAAAATGCATTTGTCCGCAAGTAAGAGTCAAGTACAGAACACGCAACAGAGTAACTGTAAAAAAAACAAGGATTGTGGCTTAAATGGGCCAGTTCATTGGCTGCATTGTTATACTCCTATCAGGAAGTACATTAAATCCTTTTAGAATTTATTTTTGCTTTTTCTTGTGTGTGTATCTTTTCAACATCCTCCATGGAGGGGAGAGTGGCTTTATCTTATAGCTAAATGTCAGCGAAAGTTATCAGTATCTTCCGTCTTCTAATTACTGTGTACTTGCTAGAAATTTCCTGTTACTTCAGTGTGGAGAATAGAGGAAGACAGAGTCTTCAGCAGCCAGCCAGCCATCATCCATCCAGAGATGCTAAGGAATGCCAAGAAATTCCGGGTGGAGTTTTGATGGGGTGGGGTCGGAGTGGATACAGTCCTGCTTTGTTGCAAATATCCCTTCCAGACCTAGATTCTGATGGTCAGACTGTCAACTCAGGAAGCAACTCAATCCCCAAATGTTTCAATGAATTTCTGGGAAATCTTCAGCTCTTAAGCAGGCTATGCATATATGTATTTGTATATAGGTGCTTTCTCCTGTATGTGTGTACGTGTGTGAGCTATTTCAAAAAGAGAGGATGGACTTTCAGAATGCCTTTATCCAAACTGTAGTGTACAAAGGGCTGTAACATGAGCAGCAGACAGAGAGGCTCTTCTAAAAATTGAGTGATCCCAGTGAGTTACTTTGTACAATGCAGAAAGGAGGTAGGCTGCTGGAAAAAAAGGCAGTACCTGAAGATCCCGTAGTTCTACCTTTAGCTTTTACCCTGTGGATGATTGCAGATGCTGATCAGAAAGGGAGAGAATGCTTAGAGTAATCTTTTTGCAGATAGGAAGCACAAGGCAAGCACAGGAGGTAGGAAGAATGAAAGGTCCAGCAAAGGAACCTGTAGGTTGAAGAAATTGTTGTAACACTATTATAAATTCTTTAAGGTGGAAGCGGTAAAGACTGAGGAGGCAGATATTCCCCTGCAAGAAGAAGAGAGACGTCAGATGGAGGAGATCTTAAGACTGGAGAAGGAGATTGAGAAGTTGCAGCAACAGAAAGAGGATCACATGTCTATCGTCTGTGAAAACGCCAGGAATGAAATCAATCGACAGCGAGAGGAAGAGATCCAGAGGCTGGAAAAGGAGGCATCTAGGGTTGCCCAGGAATTCTTGGAGCTGCTGGATTTTGGCAATCTGGATGAAAGTGTGCAGAACTTAGAGCGCTCACTGTCTAGTGAGGGGACACTCAACATTGACTGCAGCCTGGTGGCACCACTAGCTGAAGAAGAAGTGGATGAGGGTTTTCATGCTGATGATGAAGGACGGCCAACTTCCAGTTTGGTAGTCTTGAATCAGCACGGCACAAGAAACGGCGATAACTACTCGGTGGAAGGTGCAGACACAAGCCTTTCAGCTCTCCAGAGGGAGGTGGGAGAGGTTGTCCCTGCTCTAGGGCAACCTGTGGAAAGAACCACTAGACCCAAGGAGCAGAGAGCTTTATCTGACCCAGCAGAAAGCATTTACAGCACTGTCTCAGGTACGCAGAGGAGTAACAGTGGAGAGGTGGGAGAGCCAATTTACACTTCTCCCCCAGATGTAGAGTCTGACTATGACCATGAGGAGTTTGATGGCTGTGGAGATGCAGGTAGTGCCTCAGCTGAGCCCCTGAATGGTGAGGAACGTCTGAGACACTCCCATGGTACCAGCCTGGACTCCAACCGTGGCAGCCTGGACTCGGTAAGAATCCCTCCCTTCACCTTTCTGGACATTAGTGTGACTTTATTGATATTTATAACATCCTTGCGTTCTTACTGTGTGCCCACTTGCTCTGGGTGTTATTACTAACGTATAACCCTCTCTTACATCAATTATCATCTTGAAAAAAAGGAAAGAAACATAGACAGGCTGAAGGCCAGAGGGCTTGTGACTGTCCAGAGTTACTGGTACACGAGCTAGCACATGCGTACTTGCGGTTATTTCAGATTGTTTCTGTCACGATATATTAATGTAGCCCCCTTTAGGAAGACTGAAGCAGGCAACTAGTATCTTGTAGGTAAATGTTCTGCCTTAGAGAGATTTTGCAGAAGTAGCCTGAGCTTCTAGTGGACAATCACAAGAGGAAATGGGAAAGGGTGGGATTTGATTTGTTTCCATCATTAAAACTTTTCTTGTTCTAGTCCTGTTACTGTTCAGAGTCAAGGGTTTATTTTCAGCCGCTGTGTACAGGTTAAGCTATTCTAAGGCGTGAAGATATTACTGTGCTGATCCAAGCTGGGGCCTGGTGCACACAACCAAGGCCGCTGAACCTTTTCATTCCTACCACAGGGCCAATGACAGGGTAGTAAAGCTGGGCTATTAGCCTCGCACTTGAAGCCTCTCAGCTTGGATCCCACACTAGGCTCTGGACTTGCTGAGTGCCCTCAGGCTAGTTGCTTAATAATGCAATGATAAATCCACTTACAGAACAGGATGTCAGATAAGCCCACATAAGATGGTGAGGAGTTCAGGTGTGAAGCCAGTGATAGCCATAAAAATACTTCAGATAAATGATGCCCTGGAACAGAGACTTGAACTACAAAATACCTTTTAGAAAACTATATTTTTTTTTTAAGTAATTCGATTTACTTCCTTTGCTATTCTTTTCCAATGGCAGATTGTGACCCTTCTTAAAAAATTGCATGATTTTTTCCTGTTTGCATTTCCCTAATGTCAGCTGCCAGCCATCAGAATTTTTTATGATATGATCTACTTGAGTAAAGGTACCTTCTCTGTGGGCAGGTACTCAGAGGTCACTGTCAGGTAGTCTTCAAGTCATGAATCATTCTGTCACAGCATAGGCCAGTTTCTATGATTCTTCCTAAAATGTAAATAGAAGCGGATGATTTTATTTGGCTCCTCAGTGAGTAGGACTCATGAAAAATCTGGTTGATACTATGTCATAGCATGAGCCACAGGAAGAGATAACTGCAGCTGGGTCAAGATCCCATGAGTAGCTGCTGATCCAAGAGTACCTGTTTCTTGAAACTTAATGGCAAGAGAGGGAGAATGAGTGAGTGGAACAGGAATGAGACAAAAGTGGAGCACAAAGGGGTCACAGAGGGAGGACAGAAGGGAAAAATGAGAAGAAGCAACATGCATCTGAGGAAGGAAAAGGTCTAAGGAGCTGCCTTCATTAGTATTAAATTAATAAAACCGATCAAAAGAAGTTGTATTTAAGGTAAAGGAAATGATAGGGTAATTTGGGATTTCATGTGTGAAGTACTTTCTTATGGCTGAGGAACATTATTTAGTTGGAGAAAAGGGATGAGTAAATACTGTCCTATTATTTCAGTAGTTTAGATCTTTGTTTTTAGGGTTCAGTTATCCTGGAATGTGCTTTTTTTCCTAATCAACCCAAAGCAAGACATCTCCTTGCTGGGGTTATATTAGTGCTCCGTCTTGTCCAGCATCTTGGCATGTCTGCCAAAAAAAAAATCATAAAAATCCTCCAAAATGAAAAATTCTGTATTAATCCCATTGAATCAGATTTTGGACTATGGCCTCTGCCTTGAAACAGGAAGGCCCGTTACTGCAGGTAACCGGAGGTTTCTAGCCGTGTCCACTGCAAATGTCACTCTCCTTTCTGGTATGAAAATTCCATGCTATGGAGACTCTTGCTTTAGGCATTAATGGGTAAGCTGTCAAGCCTATGGTTTTACTGTACTGCTTTTTTTTGTGAACGGAGTATGTGTAGTTTTGCACCTTCTGATCATGTGACTTCTCTAGCCTTGTTACTTTGCTGTGACCAGGAGAAGCCAAGTAGCCTGTATTTCTTGTTTTCCTTTTAGTTTCTGGACAGTGAAGAAGAAGTGGATGTTTACATTGATACAGATGAAGAGTTTTGTAATGGACGAGTTACTATCTTCAATGGCTCAGGACCACCCTATTTTCACAGCTATCTCTACATGAAGGGTAAGTGGCTTTAGCCAAAACCATGGAAGGATGGAACACAGGAAACCCGCTTTCCTCTTCTGTTTCTCCAGAATCATCATCTTCATCTGCTCTTAGTCCTCTCTTTACTCTCTTCCCTGCCCCCCCCCCCCCCCCCCCCCCCCCCCCCCCGGGCCCCCCCCCCCCCCCCC
>VZSC01001602.1:140981-166780 GCA_013398225.1 Steatornis caripensis
CCCCCCCCCCCCCCCTTCTTTTATTTAAAACAAAGAGCTAGGAGTTGGATGTCAGGGAATTAGACTGGATATCTTTGCCACTGAGACCTAATTGTGCCCACTTGGTATGGACTTAAATGACTCATTCTGAGCTACAAAACTGAGGACAGTACAAAAATACTTGTGTAGTGCATGTATTTCTATATTTTGGTTTTGTCTCACTAGTTCCGGATTTTGTGTGTCCAAACTTAAGCATAACTTTGTTTCTCTTGATCAGCTCCTTTGTTTCTTGTAGGAACTGAAGCAGCAACTAAGTCCCTGTGAAGCAGAATCAGCATGGAAACATGACCCTTGTTGCATGTTTGATGAAATTTTGCCCCCTCGCTTTGCAGGAGGTCTCATGAACCCGTGGAGGCGGCGCTGGTGTGTTCTGAAGAACGAGGCCTTCATGTGGTTCCGCACCAAGCAAGAGGCACTGAAGTCAGGCTGGCTTTATAAAAAAGGTGGAGGCATGTCAACACTTTCACGCCGCAACTGGAAACGCCGTTGGTTTGTGCTTCGAGAATCCAAGCTGATGTACTTTGAGAATGATAGCGAGGAAAAGCTGAAGGGGACAATCGATATCAGAAGGGCAAAGTGAGTAAAGAAATAAATTCTTTGGATCCCTAGTACTCACTCTCTAAATCAAAAATGAAGTGTCCAGTGCTGCCAATTCATTGGCCTAGATAGCTCCCGTAGGGCTCAGAGAATCAGAAACATAAGGGAAGGAAAAGACAATTAGAGCTTCTAGTTTTACTCTGGAGGGAGTCTGGAATTACTTGATAGTTCTTTTTCCAGTCTTGCATTTCATAATGCGGCCAAAGCTCTTTCCAAGCCGTGGATGGAGCCAGACCGGGAGGGGCTAATTAAGTACATATCCCATGCATTCTCCCCTACCCTGACTCCATCTGTTTCCTGGCTTCTCCAGGCATTTCACAGAGGTGGCATGAAGCTCACAGCGGGATTGGAATTTGGCAGCATGTACTGTGCTTTTTCCTGCGCCCTGAATGCTCTTTTTGCTGCCATAGCCAATTCCTCAGCTCCTGCTGTAAGAGACACTAGTCACCTGTTAGCGTTATGGGGGCCTGTAAAGTGCCAAAAAGAGTGGCACGTCTAACCTTGTACACAGCCCTCTATATCAACCTTCCTAACTCTTCTTCCATCTAGTCTGCTGGTGTCTTGAAGAAAATCCATTTAACACCTTAAGCTTTGCTTTTGTAGTAGATTAACTGTATGAATCTTTTCAAGGGAACCCTGAAAGTCTTCATTTGTGTTTCTGTCCAATTTACAAGCCACCTGAACCAGTGACTTCCCTTCTGTGTGGTGAATGGTATGATGTGAAAAAAGTTGGCCAGATGGAATTTATGCCTGTGGAAGGTTTTCAGTTTTGGCTCTTGTGATTTGCTGTGTTCCAGGGAGATTGTGGACATTCATGAAAAGGAGAATGCCTTGGACATTGTGACAGAAGACAGAATTTATCATATTGTTGCAGAGTCACCAGAAGATGCCAGGTATAAGAGGGAGTTTTGTTAGGTTTGTTCATTCAGCGCAGCTCCGACCCAGCTACTCATGGGAGAACCTGGGAAACAAAATCACTTACCTTTTGCTGGAGAAAAGAGGAGAGTCATTCCAGAGTGACATTTTGTGCTTACTGGGAGATACCGCACCTGCTTCGGGGACTCCCTGTTGCAGCTACTGAGACGGTGGTTCAGCCTATCAGTCAGTCACAGGCCTCCTACCGCCGCCTTATGTGTCCGTGAGCATGCTGAATTCAGGGGTTACTTCAGGAGACGCACAAAACCTTAGTATAAACTGGAACATCTAATAGCTGATTTATTTATTAAATGGAATCTTGCATCAAACAAAAAGTCTATTCATGTTGTCTGTAAATGATTGCAAGTGCAGCTGGGTTTTGTCCAGGAGACAGAGAAAAGGCTGCAGCTTACCAGAGTCTGTAGTGTCATCTGATAAAATCTTCCCAGTGCAAAGCAAACGAATGACTCATGTCCTTCCTTCTTGGCATCCTAGCCAGGCAGTGGGCATTTAACGGCAGGTTGGACAACCCGTTCTGGCTATGCAGAGCCAAGTTAGAGGCTGCTGTCCCTAGCTGCTCATGTCTTCCCACTTCTCCCACTCCCACCAAGGCTTCTGCTCTCTCGGCCCAGCCAGTGTAACTGTTTCTCTGATCTACTTTAATCTGATTCTGTGGAGTTATTTTGGGTCTGTTGCTACTGCACTTTGGTGTAGAGAGAGGAAGGGGGAAAGCGTTTGGACACAAATAAATTAACAGAAATAGACTAAAGAACGGCCCCATGAACAAGAAATGGGCAAATTCGAGGGGCAGCAGCTGAAGAAACAGTAACTTCTTAACCCAGAAGTTCCACAAGTGAAATAGGCATGCCTTAAGATAACACTGCAGAATTGCTAGGACAAGTGTAAACCAAATGTGGCCTCTGTCAATGCCACGTCAGTCTCTGTTCCGAGGGAGCGGAAAGCACCAACACTTGCACTAGCAAAGGGCAGAATAGCAGATGTCATAGAGTATCCAATTTGAGAACCCTCCGTGAAGTCTAGATGTTTGCTGATCTCACTGGAAGCTGCAGATAAGAATCTGCTTGTTCTGCAACAGAGATTAGCCTCCAGATACGTCTGTAATGAGAAGCCCTTTCACAGACAAATAACTTAAGTCCAAATTAACTTATGAAAAAACTCCATGATTATTTGACAGCCATGTGACTTCCAAGTTTATGAGCAGATCAGAGACAGACTAGTTAAGAAGGCTCCCAGGTGTCTCTAGGACTCTAGTGCGGGAAGATTCCCAACCGATCCAGTCTTTACAACTGCTGTATGCTCTTCTCGGTCTGCTGACACGTGTTCCCTGGTAAGGCCACTGCCTGCTTACAGTGCCTTGAATAGCAAGCAGAAAACTGGATTTTGCGGGAGCAGCTGTCAGTGGGTTGGAGAACATGCACAGAATTTTCATGGATAAATAAGGAGGAAGGAAGACTTTAGAGTCTGGTATGATCAGCCCAAGAGATATTTTGTAGCATAGTCCTCAGGAAATTGTGAATGAGGAAATTTTCCCACAGGCTTCTTTCCAGGTTCCTTGATCATATTCTAGAGCTAGCTTCACTACCCAAATCTTAACTTTGAGTCTGTTTTGATTGCCAGCGGTTGGTTTAATGTCCTGAGCCGAGTACACAGCGCTACAGCGCAGCAGCTGAGGGAAATGCAAGATGAACAGGCCAATCCAAAGAATGCTGTGGTGAGTTACTGTGCAACCAGCCTGTGGGCATGCTTAGAGCCCTCTGTGTTTAACTGTTTTGTGCATGTTTTTCCAGCACTTGGCAGTGTTGTAGTTCATGAGCAGTATAAGAAAGTTGGACAATTATTATAAAGAAAGCAAAGCCGATAGCAAAGAGGGTAAGCAGTGGGGAACATTGTGGTTGCGGTGGGTGGCTTAGCTTCGTCACCAATAGCTCTCTTTGATTTGAGGGGAAGAAGGGGACTGCCTCATGCAGATAAAATGTCTTTGGATGGGATTATGGGACTAGTCTGGCTCACAGTTATGCCAGACAGAAGATGTGCTGTTGGGAAGAACAATGTATTGTGTATTTTGCTACTACTGAGATACTAGCAAAGGTTATTTCAGACCTTTGTAATGCTCTCTGGAAATCTGTAGCTCTTTTTCCTCCAGTCATGTGGAGCCCTTGCACATCTTCTCACGCTGTTTAGGGAGAAAAGATGACTCACTCGTGCCTTTCTCATATGTTCATATCTACTCAAGCTATTGGAATTCAGAAGAATGTTTTCAGTTCCAATTCCGTTCACAAAGGAGAATGTCCGTAACTTAAGATGCAAGCGATTCCTGTTATCTGTGTCTTTCTAACTGTACAGGGAACCCTGGATGTTGGACTTATTGACTCTGTCTGTGCGTCAGACAATCCTGATAGGTAGGTACAGCAACCTGACCATCTCTTAGATCAGAAACTCTAAAATTTTTGTGGGGGGATCCAGGTTTTCCTTTGGGGTTTGCATTTGTTGAAACTCATGAGAATGTATCTCCAAACAAATAAACATAACTGAAGTCTTCAGCTTGTTTTAAGCTATGTCACTTCACAGGCAAGAAGTTCACACGTGTATTGTCTTTGAGTGAAAGTTTCTCATTTCTCTCTTAGAAGTGGAAACAGCACAGTCTCAATGTCAAGAAATTGTAGTCTTACCTGTTATTAACACCGAACAAAAATGCCCCGCAAAAGCAGCACTTCCAGTTTTTCAACAGAGTAATTTTGAGTTAATATTGTAGATTTAGGGGAAAGAAACAGCATTGTGGAAGTATTCTGGATGAATTTAGAACTCCGTACTCTTCTTGAAATCTTTGCAGCACAACAGAGCATAGACCTTTAGTTCACAGATTGGCTAGCTTCAGAGAAGAGATTATGGGACATTTCATATTGCTTTACGTTAATATTTAATTATTTCCTACAGTGTTAACAAGTTCAGCCAGGGCAAAGATTCTTACTACAGCGTTGAAGTAAAATGCTTAGCTATTAAGTTACTTACCTTTGTGGTCTGTTTTTTTCCTCACACAGGTTGCCAGGACTTTGGGTTTACTAGTTTAGAAAATGCATAACTCGGTAGTGAACTAAGATTTCATTGATCAAAATGTTTTAGCCAGTTCTCAGCCTGGGTTCCTCGTAGTTAATCTGTGTGCCTGTGAAAAACTAGGCATAATAGTAAGCTGAACAGTCAAAATTTGTTCATGCATCTGCTGAGGTATGCTGTTCTGGAGTATCAATGTTTGAAGCAATGTTACGCAAATTCTGCGGAGAATGCTTATTTTTCAACCACGGTTTTAATGCAGCTTATTTTTATCTTCCGTGGGTTTATGCAGTGGCCAGACAGTTGCTTGATTTGCATCTTTTACCTTTTGCTTAATACTTGCATTCTACTTTTCAGTTTCTCTGATTCTCGTGGAAATCCGTGTTTGCTTTCAGAGCTTTCTGAGTCTATCCCCTTGGAACTGGTCATATTTTTGTTTTTCCATTTTCCTGTAAAGCATCAATTCTGTGCAGAATTATGAATATTCCTTTGGTAGGACACATCTGTCTGTTGCAAAAGAAGGACAAAGTCATCTAGGAGCAACATAACACTTTTTCCTCTGTTTTGTCAGGACCAGCTCATCCTTTTTAAAACCAATCTCGAACCCAATTTAGCTGACCTTCCTGGGATGTACATTTGCTACTGCATCACTGGTTTTAATAAGTACGAAGAGAGCGGCGGTACTAGCACTAGCTCAGTCCAGTCAGAAGGTAGAACAAAGCCCTTTGCTTATGAACCCAGGGCATTTTACAGCTGGTCATTAGCTAATTAATGTTTTCTAGTCTTTGGAAATAGCTTTTGAAAGATGTTTAATTCAATTAATCTGGTCTCTGCGTTCATCAGTTTGCAGACGAACTGCACGGGAGATGCTCTTAAGTGTTTCTATACTTCTCTGTAATTTATATTCAGAAAATATTTCTGCATCGTTTATGGGAAGGTAGAGGACATGGCTTTGGGTGTGCTGTGAGTTGGGATATTGGTATGGGTAAGACTGATTTTAACACTTTTATTTTCTGGCAGACCAAATTCTTTTGTGATCATCACAGCAAATCGAGTGATCCACTGCAACAGCGACACCCCTGAGGAGATGCATCACTGGATCTCCCTGCTGCAGAAACCAAAAGGCGAATCTAAGGTCGATGGCCAGGAATTCCTTGTGAGAGGTAAAAGGAAATGTATGCAATTACGACATGTGAAACTCATCTTCCGTTTATAATTTGAAGAGGAGGTTTGATCGTAGCTAATCCAATCTAGGATTTAGCTGCCTCCAAAAACAGGCATTCTCTATCCCTCTCCACCTTCCTGCCCACTGCTTGCCACATCCTGTGTTGTGCTGGTACAGACTCTTATCCGATTCCCTGTCACATGGGCTCAGAAAGCTAAAGCTGGGGGGGAAAAAAAAGTAGTTCTTTATATGTCTAGTTTTCTGATGTTAATTCCATAGCCTATCTCAACATGTCCAGCAAGTGCTGTCAGGGAATAGGCGGGAGCATGGCCACTGTTTGGGAGCAGCTGGCTTAGACTGACTATAACGTGACACTGCAGCTTTTGTTTTCAGAAAGCTCTGTTCCTTCTGACACCTGTCATGTTGAGAGGGAGGGAGAGAGATCATTGTGTGTTTGTCTTAAATATTTTAATATTTTAAATATTTTTAAATTTCTGTAGTATTTTAAGCTCATCACATGGTCTTAACTGTACGAAGACACTCCTGATCAATCTGTGGAAAGCAAGTGCATGAGCAAATTGTCTTACATCTTCCCGAAAGTATCTGTGAGGGAATAAAGGTCTGAGAGTGGTCATGGCAAGCCAGGAGGACAGGAAGAAAAGGGTCACCAAAAAGTGGCATAAGCCTTCCATCCTAGTCTTAAACATTTCAAGGAGACTGCATGATATAAAGCAGATTCAGACAGCAGTTTGAGTACCTTAAATTCGATATACTTGCAAGGCAAGAGTTCCTTTTATCTCATATTGTTCATTAGTTAAAAAACAAAAAAGGAATGCTCCTTTGCAAAGTTGATGTATGCTCTGTATTTCACAGTAAGATATCTGTGTGATGGTGGTGTAGCCACGAAGGCATATATTCAGGAACATCTGTCTCTAGCTTTTGTTTAGATGGAACCTCTGGGCTCGGTCCCACATTCTTTGAACTTTTTGCCTTTTGGATGGACACTGCTTTTTACAGCTCTGAATAGAAAATTGTCTTTTTGACAGCTTTAGTAATGCAGACTGACGTTTTTTCTTTTGTAGTATTGAATTTTCTTTTCTTTTTCTTTTTTTTTTTTCTTTTGTGGGGGATCTGAAATGAGAGAGAAATTATTTTTCCTGACCGTGGGAGGAAGAGATGCATGTAATGCTTAAAGACCTTTCTACTAGAAGACATGTATCACGAAACCTCTTCCATCAAGGTTTGGTTAGGCTTTTGGCATCTCTTTGGAAGAATGAATTGTAAATTATTTATTCGGGTGTTTGTGAGGGAAGCATCCTGAATAGCGGATGCTCTCGTGGCAATGGCAAACTAAACCACAGATCATTGACAAAAAATACCTAGAGCTAATGGAGAGAACAGCTCTGTGGAAAATTTTGGGCTAATTTCTTACAGTGACTGTGCAGGGCACCGCTATAGCCAGTGAAGCAGAGCTGGTGGGTCCCAGCGTGAGCCTTTTGCAGAGAGGTGGAGTTCTGGTCCCATAGTCAGAGAGCCACCAGGCAAGAGACAGGATTGCTGTGTGGTGAAACCATGGACATGTTTGTGTTCCTGTGCTAGGCTGGCTTCATAAAGAGGTTCAGAGCAGCAACAAGATGTCCTCTCTGAAGATGAAGAAACGCTGGTTTGTCCTGACAAACACTGCCCTCGATTACTACAAGTCATCTGAGCGCACAGCTGCCAAACTTGGCACGCTTGTGCTCAACAGCCTCTGCTCTGTAGTGCAGCCTGATGAGAGGGTCTTCAAAAACACAGGTAAGAGGAAGAAAGTGGTAATGAGCAGAATTTCCGTGTGTGGAGTTGCCTGAAGAGGGGACAGTGCAGGAAGGTAGCAGTGTGTCATGCTGAGAGGTAGTCATGATGTTATCTGAGGCTCTGTGTCTGGCTGCAAACATCTTTTCCCACAGAAACTACAAGAGAATTGTGAAGGGCCAGAGAATAGTGTGCAAGTGATGCTAATTCCCTCATACCTGGCAGAGATACACAGTGCTGATGTTTTCTCACTGAGTAGTGCCACTATTTATCTAAGTGTTTCCCAAATTTGGGAAAGGGGTATGAGTTCTTAGAGTTGAAATGTAAATACCAAAAATACTGATTAACACTGTAATTATCAGTACATCTCCATAAATAACTGTCACTTTGTAGCATGACCTACATTTGTCTCTGGGTCCATGTTATTCTCTTAAATAACAACGATGGCATACACTGTAAGTCTTTTTCGTAGCATCACTCAACTTGTTCGAACCAAAAGATGACAAGGGCCTATGTTTGCTTTCTGTGCAGCATGACGCGGTTCTGGGAAGGCAGGATCTGGCATGATCCTCCATTGCTTGCCTAATGAGTTTGGGATGGAACTGGGATTATGAGGCGAGGGGTGAATCAAATTGATAAAGAAGGTGAAGCTTCGAACAAGATTTGAAGTAATGGACATTTGAATACTGGAGTCACTTGGGATATTTTTAAAAAGGGCTGGAAGTAAGCTAGAAACTGGAAGCATGTAGAAAAGGGAGATGAGAGGAAATTTGTTCTGTTCACTTGCAAGAAATCATCCACATTTTTTATGTGAACGGATGTCTAGGGCTGCTTTTAGCAGAGTGAACTGTCATCCCCCTTGCCTGTTCTTTCAGTTTATCTACCTCAAACATTATTTTTAAAAGTTATGAGAATTAATTTGGCAATCTCACTGGGTGCTGTGTGTAGAGTGGTCATTTTCTGAGTGATTCTGGGTGATAGCACAGTATAGCCCAAAGCCTGACGGTGAAACTGAGCTGCCTGGTCAGCAGGGAAGTATTCCTGTTACACTGTGAGATACTTGTATCTTGGCAAGTCGTCTTTGTGCCAAAACCTAGATTGGGACCTTCCTGCTGATAAATATGTTTTGGGAATGGAGGATGTCAGTTTTAACCAGACACAGCGTTATGTTGCTATCAAAGCAGCAAGGGTTTTCCTCAGCCACGTGCTGCAGACAAAAAGAGAAGATAACATGGAAGTAAGTTTCACCTTCCAGCTTCTTTGTTTCTCCACAGGCTATTGGAACATCATTGTCCATGGGCGAAAGCACTCCTACAGGCTGTACACGAAGCTGTTGAATGAAGCTATGCGCTGGGCCTCTGCCATTCAAGGTGTCATTGACAGCAAAGTTCCCATAGAAACACCTACGCAGCAACTCATTCGTGACATCAGGGTAGGTGGCATCGTGCTAATTGCCAAGTGAGCTGGGAGCAGCCAGATCACCACTGGCTGTACCCAGTCATTGCTGAGAATCTGGCAAGAAATGGAGTTGCTGTCTTAGAGGAAAAAAGAAAAGCAAAACAAATTATTTCTTAGGAATCTAAATGATTGTGCGACTAAATTGTCTAATCTTAATGTGAATTTTACTTTGAATTACCATGTTAAGCGATCTGCATAAGTTTAGGCTACAACTGCTGTGCAATTACAAATTGCATGCAGGATTACACCATTAAGCATTTGCAAATCTCTGCTTCATCCTTTCCTCTTCCTAAGCATCCTCTGGACACAAATATAAAAATCGCCATTTCTACTAGCCATGTGACTTTGCCGTACTCTAAATTCCTCTTTGCACCTTAGGCTTGTGTGGTTAAATAGCAGAGTAAAGGGTGGAAAGAAAATGTCCTTCAGAGTAGTGGAAATTGTGCTGCTGTGGCAGGAGTAATTTTTGAAAAGGCTTCTTTCCAGACACTGTGGCAAATTAAATGTAGAGTCATATTAGAAGACACACCAAAGCATGTATTTCAGAAGAAATGTATACATAAACATACACGTTGTGATGAGCTCTAAACGGGATGCAATTGGATTGTAACTATTCAGGAAGAAAGAGCTGGGAGTGATGGTGGACAATCTTGGAAAACTTCAGCTCAGGGTTCAAGGACAAATGGAACGTGAAGTATTGTTAGGGAAGGAATGTAGGACAAAATGTGAAATAATGTGATGCCAGTGTGTATGATAGTGACAGGCCCAGATTTTGAACCCCACGTGCATGTTGGTTGTCCGTTCTGTAAACACATGTAGTACAACCAGACAAATTCAGGGAGGACAGGCTCATTAATACACACTAAGCATGGTGCATCTGTGGTCAGAAAGTCCGTTAAGCACTTACTGTTGAAAGTTTGAAGGATATACCAGGGAGGAATCATGCCATACGTGCCTGTTACATGCCTGCATTAGGTATCAGCCGCAAGCCACATCTGAAGTCAGGAGCCTGTGCTTGGTGACCTTTGGTATGACCCACCCAGCATGGCTATTCTTATGTTTAATTTTCAGAAATAAGGTACAGAGTAATTTTTATATGTGAATTATACCTTGGTCACGTCGTCCCTCTATGGACCTCCAGAAACTTAGATAACAGGGGTTGAGCTTGAACCTAAATGTGTAAGGACATCCTGCAAATGACTATCCCCATTTGAGGACAATTCTTTTTCTCTCTCTTTTTTTTTTTTCAGGAAAACAGCACAAACTTTGAAGTAGTGGAGCAGACATATAGGAGGAACCCAATCCTGCGATATACCCAGCACCCTTTGCATTCCCCATTGCTGCCACTACCGTATGGAGATGTTAGTGTCAACTGTAAGTATTTTACCCATGTGACTGAATCCGTTCCCGTTTTGGAGTGTGGCGCCTGATCACCACGGAAGTGGTCTGTAAGCTCCCCCTGTGCAGGTGAATTCCGTTTGGGGCAGTGTAGCCCACAGGGTTCAGAGACAGGGAGCAGTCCCTTTTTCTACCCAGAATGTATTCTGTGTCTGCTGCCTCATAACTTAGGAACGCTGAATCTTAAATGGAGGCAGACAGTTTATCTTCCATCCGGGGGATGTGCAGCCTGTCATCCTTGAGCTACAACTGCGTTGCGAATGGCTCCAGCGCAAATCCTACAATGGGATTACATCATGAAGCTGGCAGCGGGATAGTATTCATACAGAAGCTGCTCTAAAAACAGACTAAATTAATCCTTTCTTCAAATGCTTCAGGAACATGAAAGAGCTAGACTGTTTGATAGGCCACCAGAAAACTAAAGTGATTTGCTGATGATTCCAGACTGTCTGGTGTACTAAAACTGAAAGCTGCTGCTGAAGACCTACAGAAGAATCTCTAATGCAGAGTGACTGGGCCACAAAATCTTTTCAGAAATTAATTTCAATTTGGATATGCAAAGCAATGTATATGGGAAAAATAATGTGCCACATGGGCAGTGATGGGTCTGAGTGATCTAGTTCTGCTTAGAAAAGCGAACACAAATTTACATAGCTTTATGAAAATGTCAACTCCTGTGCTAAGCGCAGAAACAAAACAGCTAATGCATGGTTTTGAAAGCTCAGAAAAGGAAAAAGAAAGTTTTTGTGCACCTGTGTTTATGTATCATGCACCTGCATCTTGAATACGGGATGCAGTTTGGCCTTCCACATCGTAACAAAGATACAGGAGAAGTAAAAACCTACCCAGAGATGATCCAAGGCATAGAAAGACTTGCCTACAATTTAGAGCCTGAATAGAGCAGTACTCTTCAGCCTCAAAAATAAGTTTTTAGGGCTAGAGGACTGTAATGGAGAAAGTAAAAGGGGAATAACTGCTCACTGTCTCTCACGATACAAGGATCAAATTAAACGTTGGATTAAAAGCACAGAAAAATTCTGAAATACAGAAAAACTACAAAGCAAGTACTTACACTGTGGAACTTATTGCTACAGGGCTGCGTATTTGTATTGTACAATTAATGCATGGCTACTGGGAAAGCAGTGGCTGTATAGGAGATTCAGAAGGACCTACGGCCCCAGAGATGTGCAAAGGAGAATGCAAGCCTGCAGCATATGGTAGTATCACATACTTGTGAGCAATTCAAAGCAGATGTTTAGGTGCTTGAAAAACTTAACCAGTGTTAGTGTAGGCCTTTTAAATCTAAATGATAGGTAAAATGTGTATCTGTGGCACAGCACTTTGGCAAAATTATTTGTTGGTTCAGGGGTTAAAGCTCATACAGCACAACACACAATTTTGGAATTATGTATGGCAGGCTTCGGTATCTGCATTCAGGCACCTAAAGCCTTAACTGCATTAGCGACTCTCTGCTTTACAGCTGCTCTCAGGGGAGGAGACAGTTTACACAGAGATGACTTTCTGTCACCCCTTCACCTGTGTCTGCAGATGAGGTGCCAAAAGCTGTCTTTTGGCACCTCACTGGCAGACACTGAAGCCAGATTTCTATGCTAGTTCCCCTTAAAAACATTACTCTCCTTTTCTGCACAGTATATCCAAAAATGGATTTACAGTGGTGACAAGTTAGGTGTTGACACATACTAATTAAAACTGCATTTGCACATTTAAAGGGGAAGCATTAATACATTTTGAGTATAAATTTAAGTTCAGGAGATAAGCTAACGCTCAGGTTGCTGTTCTCCTGTGACGGACTAGTACAGTTGCTAGTAGTGTTGCTGGGCTGGTAGAAAATGAGGGAGATGCTCACTTCTTGTCACCTTTGTGATCACTCCCCAGTGCAACAAGAGAAGGGTTACAGCAGCTTACAGGATGAAGCAGTGAAGATCTTTAACTCCCTTCAGGAAATTGAGACAGTGTCTGACCCCATACCCATTATCCAAGGCATTCTGCAGACATGCCACGATTTAAAGCCTCTTCGTGATGAAGTGTACTGTCAGCTCATCAAACAAACGAACCACATGCCGCATCCCAACAGTACTGGCAACCTGCACCACTGGCAGCTGATGTCGTGCATGAGCTGCACTTTCCTGCCTAGTAGAGGGATCCTGCGCTACCTCAGGTTCCACCTCAGAAGGTACGCGTCCTTTTCCTTCCCAGCCTGTTTCCTTTCTCTCTGCTTATCTTCCTTGGCCTCTTGTAGTTATCTGTCCCACCCTCCTCCTGTGCAAACACCTTCCTGTGGTGTCGCAGCCTCCTACCTTTGCGCACAGTTCTTGCTACCAGTTGTTCTGTTGTATTCAAACTCCCTCCTTGCCACCAATCTGTTGTGTTGAAAGGGTGTGGTAAGTGAGTCTCCCCAAACAGCATACTGTGGAACTGTGTTAAAAGTGGATTTACAGCTGATCACCTATTGCTTACTAATGTCCATATAAACATTCTCAACTCGCAGGAAAGGCGAGGACTGTACTTTAATATTCATGGAAATATGTACTACCTTGCAGCTGCCGCAGTCAACATGTGTACTGGGAGTAGTACATATACTGTAAATCCAATTTGTAATTGTTCAATATTGGTTTGCTTAACTAAGCACATAATGGTTTCAATTTGTATTTCTAATCTGCTTTAATCTCCGATTTCCATGAACTAAAGCATTTACATTTCTTCCCAATTCACATTCAGGTCCTAATGCAACTTTCCAAAGCGGTCTGCATCGGGACTGAGCTGCAGCCGCGTAGTCTCACTCCATCAATGATGAGAAAGATCGATAAAATCTATTTGACTCCTTCCAAGCTAGGAAAGAGTGAGGTGAAATTTGTGCCAGTCCACCAAGTAGCTACAGGGCCCGGTTCCAGTTGATGCTGAGGAATACTCCATGTTGCCATTTCATGTTTATATCACTGGAGTTGCAGATCATGTTATACTTAGAACTGCTGGCCTTGGAGGGAAAAGAACTGTGTACAAGCATCTACTTTCTACCTTCTTGATTCTGAAAAATACTGTAAAAGTGGCTCGAGCATAGCCAGCAAATGAAAAAACAATTAAGAATAAATGAAAAAGGTTTACATTTGATTTCGTAGTTTTTAATCTGAGTTTTGTAAATTGAGATACTCAATCCTGCTATCTTCAGCTGGTAATAAAGTCCTGAAAGTTTGAACTGCTTATTTCATACATTGCTGAGAAATGCCACTGAAGTGACTTTGGAATGACTAGTAAAAACAGGTTGTATGGTTTAGGAAATAAGCAGGCAGGCTCATTCTTCCTGTGGTTGCACTTGACATCACTAGCTCTACTAAACTCTTTACATACAGTAGTGCAAGTTATATGGTAATGTGCGTGCTTTCTGGTTCACTGTGTAATGTTTTTTTCTGCTTCTCTTTACAATTAGGGTAAAAGACCTCTTTCCAGGCTCAGAAATAGACAGGTACGCACAATTCATAAGTGATTCCCTGAAGAGAACGAAGACGAGGGAGTTTGTCCCCTCCCAGGAGGAAATACAGGCTCTTCTCACCCGTGAAGAAATGACCACAACAGTGTACTGCCATGGCGGTGGCTCCTGTAAAATAACCATCAATTCCCACACGAGCGCTGGGGAGGTAATGCATTAGTAGCACTAACCAGATGCAAGCAAGCACAAGTCTGTGTCTGGGTGCTGGGTCTGTTGGAGAGACTCCTTTTTCCCATTCGTTTCCAGTTTCTCAGTTATTTTTTCCTTAGTTACAATTTTTTTGCTTTATCCACAAAGTCTGTAGGGAAAGCTGAACTTATTCTGTGGGTTCAGAACCATACAAGGCCTATGCCTGGGTTGTAGAATGCCACTTAACAATTGTGTTGCAAAAGCTGAACACTTTTGCTCTTCTGCCCATTGCAAAGGTAATAATTCTGAAGACTTACTAAACACAGTTTTCTGGACAAGCTGACATTCCAGATCACAAAGTAATCCTTCTGGAAGGGATAGTCTACCAGTAACTTAACTGTTAGCAGGTGACAAGCAAGATTCTAGGTTACAGTAGGCATGTCTGTGGAAACATTAGTGCTAAACAGAAGTGAAACTGGTAATAAAAAGTGGAACTAGTGCAACTAGAGAAACAGAGAACATCATCGTGACGTCCAAGTCCATTATGTGCCTGTGTCTTGTGCAGAGTTCCAACTCCCTCATCTCCAGAAAGGTAGTGGAGATTGAAAAGGTTCAGAGAAGAACAGCGAGGAGGATGATCAAATATAACTAATGGCTTCCTTGCAGGGAATGATCTTTTAGGGTTAGAAGTCTTTAATCTGAAAATGAGATGACCAAGGGACAAATGTGATGGAGGTCTACGAAATGATGAATGTCCTGAAGAGGTACTGATTCTTCATTGTGAAATTGTGTGTAATACCTACTGTGTGATCTGTCTCTCTCTGATTTTGCAGGTGGTTGAAAAGCTGATCCGAGGTTTAGCAATGGAGGACAGCCGTAATATGTTTGCGCTCTTTGAACATAATCAGCAGGTGGACCGTGCTGTTGAGAGTCGGGTGATTGTGGCTGATATCTTGGCCAAGTTTGAAAGGTAGAAGAATGTTTCATAAACTCTTTTAACTCTTAGTTGGATGTAACACTGGTTTAAGTGATAGTACAGTCAGGTAGTTTTCGCCAAAGCAGCTGTAGTGATTCAACCATTCACTCTGGTTTGAACTTTTCTTTGGTAAGGTTCAAGTGCTCTTTCTTACTGTGTGGAAAACCATGTTCACATCTATTTCGATGACAAAGAAGCATTCTTTATCAGGCTGGTCAGGGCAAAATTAGTAGTGCCTTTATCGAAGGGTAATGGTTTACTACCAGAGCTCAAAGAAGGTTTGCTTAAGTCTGATAATGATCTTGTCAATTTACATCATAATAGCTACATCAGGAGAGAGAGCAAAGATTTGGGCATAGAAATGCAGCTCTGATTTCTTATGTGGACTCTGATTTTGTGGCCAGATGTATAAAGAAATCAATAAATTGTGAAAGAAGCTGGCAATGCCATTGTCTATTTTACATCTGTTCTAAAGACAAAAATAAAATTGTTCCAAATGATGGCAAGGCTGATGCTTTTCAGAGTCACAGGATGACATGGAAACAGTATCTTGAAAATGTCCTGCCCCCAACTCTTGCACTTATGTAGAACCATTGATCTAATTTTTTGACCAAGTATACCTGATAAGAAGTTTGAGTCTTTCTGAATCAAAATTTTGTGTGACTCAGAGGAGAAAATGGAAGGTACCAGAAAAGTCTGCTGCACTGAGATTGTCCTGCTAAGTTAGGTAGTTCTGTATGCTCTCTGTTTCAGAAATCCAGGGGTACCTTCATTTTGTGAGTTGCACTGTGGACATCACAGTACTGTGGTGCTTCTGGTTACTGGTTTTTCCCCCCTCATCCTCTTTCCTATCTTACAGACTTGCTGGCTCTGAAGAAGAGGAGGAGGAAGGACAGTGGCAGCTGTATTTTAAGCTTTATTGCTTCTTGGATATTGAGAATGTTCCCAAAGATGGGGTGGAGTTTGCCTTCATGTTCGAGCAGGTAAGCTCACTCTGGGAGTATGATTTGGTTTTCAGGGCGGCAGAAGCACACAAAAGTATACAGAAAACTGATTTACCTCTGTATTAGAAGTGGGAATGCTGGTTTGAGCAGAAGAGTCTAGTGTGTTGGATTTCTGGCTGGAATCTACCAAGCAGGTACACTGCGGAGTTCTCTAGGGAACAGGAGTATTAGAACAAAAGCAAGAGAAATGATCAAGGGCTTCAAAAAACTGGAAGACCAATGATAATAAAATGCTTTTAAAATTTATCTTTAAATTTGAAAGATACAGAAATTTGGATAATGATTCAAGAAGAATCATTAAAAGTAGCTGCTTGCAGAACACAGGTGTAAAGAAAACTGGAAACTCTAGCTATCTGCGTATCAGCTTACTAGAACAGCACATCCTTGGGGTGTTACAGAAATTCACTAAAAAACCCCTATCTTTTGCACAATTTCCTTTGATTAACAGAGAGGCACTGGAAGAGTACTACAGAAAAAGGAAAAGAGAATGTAGTTGACAATATTTATCTCCTGAGTAATCTTTTTTTTAAGTCAGTATACTCCATAGCACAATGATGCTGGTTAGGCCAGAGATCACACTGGTATGAAATAAATAACCTTGCAGTTAGGGATGCAAAACTAAACTGACTGAAGTACCCAGCTGTGTGATTCGTTCGATCTTTCTGACTTCTAATGAACACTTTGATCTAGCCGTAGAAGATTATAGCTGTTGAAAATTAATTAATACATATTAAAGGGGCTCAGTTTCATGAAGACTGAAAGTCGCTGACAGCCAAATGGATGGCATGCACGTCACAACACAGACAATGGTTCCCTAAGAGGGCTTTCTTGAAATGAAGGTTCAGTATCGTTAGCTACAGAATGTCTTGGAAATGGTCAGGAACAAGACATCACGGTACTCTGTGGAAACTCAATTGTGCCAAACTCCTTGTTGACAAGGCTTTCAGTCGACACAGCTTTCACTAGCAGAGAGTGGTGGAAGAGAACTAGCAGGAGGAGAGTAGATGTTATCCAGACATTAGGAGGATGTATCAAAAAACCTCATCAATAGATTTCACATAAAAACAGGCAAAGGGAAGCAAGAAGAGTGGGGGGAGACAGTGGGTGAAAGAGGAGGATGTGGGAGGTGCCGGTGTGCAATGAGACTGAGGTTAAGAGTCTTGAGTTTATTACATCTAACTCTGTGGTGTTGAATGTGATCTCCACCCAGGAACTCTGGCTGGTACAGCACAAAACAAATTGCCTCAATTCTGGTCTCTCCCATCTGTTCCAGACCTAAAAAGTCCTCATTGTAACACTTCCAGTACAGGATAGGGGCCCCTCAGACATTTCTGTCCTGTCCAGGCTTGCTGAAAGAGATGTTCCCTCCACATCGACCAGTTGCAGACTTTGACTGCTTTATTATAATGTCTGCTTTGACCTCCTGAATTATGTCTTTCCTGCTGGGATGGGCAGATGCCATAGGAATCTGTACATGGATCCAGCTGTGAATAGCATGCTGCTTCTTTCTAATGAGTTTGGGGGACTTTTTGTTTGTCTGTAGGCTCATGAAAGCCTCATAGATGGTCATTTTCCTGCACCAGAGGACACTCTGCAGCGCCTAGCAGCTCTGCGGCTTCAGTACCTTCATGGAGATTATTCTAAAATAAGTTGGACCCTGGAAGGAATCTACCCAGTTAACAGACTAAAATCAAAAATACTGCACTCAACAAAGAGCAGCGGAACTACCAGTCACACTCTGGAGAGGAGACGGACCAGCTTCCTTGAAGGGACGTTGAAACGTAGCTTCAAGACAGGCTCTGTAAAGAAGCAGAAAGTAGAAGAGGAGCAGATGATGGAGATGTGGGTAAAGGAAGAGCTTTCAGCTGCTCGGGCAAGCATAGCACAGAAATGGACCAAGCTGCAGGGACTCTCTCAGCATCAGGCCATGGTGAAATACATGTCCATTGTAAAGGAGTGGCCAGGTTATGGGTCAACCCTCTTTGATGTTGAGGTGAGTGATATATAAACTCATGTAACTACTGCCAAGGAGAGGCATCGGCCTGGAGAACAGATACAGCTGTGTGTATTACATTGCTCAGCAGCAGAAGGGGATTTCATGAACTGGCTGCATTTTGCCTTAGTGAGCTTGCGTAAGGATGCAGTACCACATACCCAAAGAGGTGTGGTGAAGAGAGCACAGAGCAAGCAAGCCGGTGCGTCCCAGTAAACGGAGGAAGAGAATGGATTCCCACTTCATTAGAAGAGCAATAGAATTTGGGAAATTTTTCTGGGCTTAAGAAGGTGGTGGCTAGTGAAAGCAAGAGTGAAACAGAGATCTATTGTCCTTACTGGCAAAAAGTGCAGTCCTGTTCTGCAGGAGTACAACAGAAACTGCTCAGACTGGGTCACTGAGACCACTGGGCTTAGCCTGCTAGAGTAGGCATCCACAGTTCCAGTTTTATCAGTATTGCTGCTGCGTAGGTGAATTAGCATGGGGAGCTGCTTGTGCTCACTCTATTATCTGTAAAATAGCAAGTGGAATATTGGCTTCCTAAATTACTTTAAAATCTGATGAGTGCTGTTACGTATTAGAATTATTTACTACTTATCTAGTATTTGACTCACAGCCCTGTCGCTCCTAAATGTTTGCAGCAGGAGTGCCTACAAGATTCGTTCTGTAGACGTTCTGTTTTTTTCTATTGGGCTGAAGAGTTGAAATGTCCCGTAGGAGACAGAAATGGAGGGCCTTTCCTTGAATCAAAGATTATTTGATCCTCCACTGCATTTATGCAAAATTTCATGTTTCTCTTTCTGCAGTGCAAGGAGGGCGGATTTCCAAATGATCTTTGGCTTGGAGTCAGCACAGAGAACGTGTCTGTCTACAAACGAGGGGATCCTAAACCACTAGAAACTTTCCAGTATGAGCACATTGTTTTCTTTGGAGCACCACAGCCTAACACCTTCAAAATTACAGTGGATGAGAGAGAAATGTTCTTTGAAACATCCCAGGTACATGACAGCACCACACTTGTTGTAGGTGCAGTTTTACTAGCGCTTCAGTAAAGCTGTAATTTCCATGGACTAGGCAAGTTTATATGCGAGAACGCTTGCTGAATGGACTGGTCAGCCAAGGACAAAAGATGAAGGTAGCTTAAGCCTGAAGTGCCATGAAAATGGGGAAAAAAAAAAAAAAAAGAAGGCGGTTGAATGGTCTTCCAATGCACTGAGAATTTCAAATTTTGGGGGCTTTTCTTTGAGCTACAAGCTTTTAAGTGTTGCTACAACAGAGCACAAACTTGTCAAGCATTTCTTTCCTTACTGTCATGTTCACATTTAGTATTACACGCAAAGTTGATAGGGCCGTGACTTTGGATGAGGGGAATCTTTTCCTGCAAAATGTCGGTTATGTCTCAATGAAACTAGGTTTTTAATGTGTTTATCCTCTGTTATGTTGTGTTCTCTCTGTAGGTAGGCGAGATAATCAAGATCATGAAAGCATACATCAACATGATTGTGAAGAAACGCTGCAGCGTCAAATCAGCCACCAGCGTGGACAGTCACGCTAGCATCTGGACTAGGTGATACGAATGAACTGCCACAAGAAAGAGGCAGTTGTTTAATGATCGGTGTTTGCAACTTGCCAGCACAAGTGTAGCAAAGATGTTTTTAAGAACTCGACTGACTGCTGTATTTAAAAACTGAAGTGAAATCTACAGTACCCTAGGATTTGCACCTCTGCCCAAAGACATTAAACAGCAACAACTGTTGTTAAATAGTAACGGCCCAAAACTTGGTTTTCCCCTTGCTTGTTTCATGAACAATGTACCTTAAGGACGCAACGTCAGAAGCGCCTTCTTTCTCCTGCCTGTCCTCTCTGCTGCTTTCACCATTACCTGTCATACTGGCAGAAAAATTCACAAGAATAATTTCTGCACTACAGGAGGCTGGCTTTAGCTTTCTCATGAATTTCCAACATGCAGACATCTGGGACCATGGGATCACAGCATGGTCTGCTGAAAGAATATTTGGG
The DNA here is from genome assembly GCA_013398225.1 of Steatornis caripensis. Taxonomy (NCBI): domain Eukaryota; kingdom Metazoa; phylum Chordata; class Aves; order Caprimulgiformes; family Steatornithidae; genus Steatornis; species Steatornis caripensis. The sequence continues at coordinate 161,040 of VZSC01001602.1, forward strand.
GTTTATTTATTTTGCAAGCAACTCTAAAATATAAGTCACTGTGTGTTTTTTTTCTTCAGGATATACTAATGATCTGATGTGGTCTTAAAAGAAAATGCCTTTGTATAATTGAAGCCGGTGGTCTAACTGAGAGGTCAAACCCTACAGGACAGAGCATTAAACAAACAAACAAAACCACCCGAGGCAATTTTTTTACCTTCCAATAGAAGTTCACAGGTACACAACTGTAAAAAGCAGCACTTTTAAGTTAAAGTTCTAAATCCTCCAATACAGGAGAAAATCTCTGGGACTAGCACCACAGACGCAGATCATCAGGTGCTATTCTGGGTACATTCCAAGCAGCACCTGTTGCCTAAAAATTAAGGACTGCCTTTCACCTATACAGCCCTGGAGGTGAGATAGATTGATTTAGTTGCATTTCCAGAAGAGCTGTTCTTTACAAACTCCGGGTTTTAAATGGAGGTCAGGGGGTTTTAACATGAGCAGCCTGCCTACGTGAAGTTCCTTCTGTCTCTATATGGGATTTTAGGATGACTGAGATCCCTGAACTCTAGTTTTAGGCAAACTGTTTCCTACTGCCTAGATAAATGGTTATAGGCAAGAATTTCACTTCTCTGTACTACTGTACACAGATGCCAAACCACTCATCCTCCTCCAAATTCTAATTGGAACTGCTCTCATCACTGAATCCCCAACTCCACTTCCAGTCTCCGCTAGGTCCCTAGTCATCAGCAAAACTTGAAAACAATGCTGTTTTGCCAAAAGAACTGCTTCTTGGAGGTTTTTGTAGCTACTTGCAATTTGAAGAAGTTTGTTTTTCAGTGAATGACAACAGTCATCTTCAATCTCTCTACGTCAGAAACTTGATTTCATTGTTTAAAACAATATTCGGTATCAGCCACATCATAAATTGGTTGCATTAGCAATCAAGAAAGCTGGTGGCTAGCCATTTTCTATGACCCTTGTCTAGTCTTGGGATCCTGGAATGCAAAGGCCCACTCAATTTCTTAATGAAACTGAAGAGCTGTATGTAATGTGGGCCTTCTTCCACGTTTAAAATCAGATGTCTCAATTTCTGAAGCAGCAGCTAAGGCCTGTTAGCTGGGAAATAGACATTTCATAGAAAAGAAAACTAAGAGTCAGTATGCAACAGATTCCGTTCCAGTCATTATCAAATTGTGTCATGTCACTAATACTGCGTTGCAGAACACTGTAGTGTTGAGGTTGACAATACAAGAAAAAACACGGTATACATAATCCATGCTTTTATCTCATTTGCACTCTACTGCCGCACGTGCAAACACTGTCCACTTGCACAACCAGCCGAAGAGGATAGCCACTACTGTGTATTTTACGTTCAACTGGAGTTTTGCCTTAAATAGCTTTACTGAAGGATCCTACAAACACCCTCTTTTTGTCACAAAAAGATGAGCAGGTCACAAGTGAGAGAGAACAGGACGGCAGAGGCAACCTGCGAATTAACACTTTGGCTCAGTCTGTACACTGACTGGAAATCCGTATGTATCAGCCCAGCCTTGATTATCCCTGTCCTAACTCTGCACTAGCTCTGTGTTCTGGCTCTTGGGTTGCTGCAGGCAGCTTGAACCCACTTGGGAATGTAACTCCCATTACTATTTGTTGTAATTTTGCTCATTTTTATTACAGAATTCCTTTTGCTGTCTTTTTTAATTTGTAACTGGCTTTACAAGATGAAAGTTTAATAAATTATTGGATTGCACAGGCTGTATTTGCTCACAGACATTGTGTGCTCATGTTAAGATGTTTACTCTGAGATCTAAGACTCAGACCTTGTAAGTGAAAAGTAGGCATCAACAGCATGAGGAGACAACAGCCCTTCCTCTTAGAAGCAAATATTACATTTGTGGTGAATTATAGACAATAATTTGCCACTATAATGGGCACGGTTTGTTTCCAGCTTCTGCCACTCACTCTGGGGCTGGGTCGCCCCTTTGGTCAGTGGGCGATGTCCCATGTGAGTTCAGGGGCTGGTTCTGAGATGCTTACTGTGGTGAAAGCAGAGCAAGGAATGAATCATGTCCAATCCTGCAGTCTGCAGGATCAGCTCCATCCCATCTCTTTGGCACCTCCAAAATCACTAATAACAGAATATTGCTTCCAGCTCAAATAAGCTACCAGCTCCACTTCTCTTTTACAGTAGCATAACCTGGGCATGGTGTTCACCTAAGAGCATGCGTCACCAAAGTGGTAAACCTGCACTGGGGCAGCTGTGCAGACTATCCTCTAGCAGACCAGAGTTCCCTCAATCCACGCACTGGTACAGAAACCAAACAGTGATGCATAATCCCCATTAATGTGCTCTCATATATCCTTTGGTCAGATGCTCTGAGAGCCTTGGGACCCTGGAGATAGGTCTATGCAATTTCATCTCCAGCTGTTCACAGATTTTCAGTTTCTTCATCCTTACCACCTTGCATAGTCTTTCCAGAGGCTGGAACTGCTTCTGCTTACTGCAGCAGTTGCTTTTCTTTTCTCATGTGTTACATTCCTTTCTGCATGCTTCCAAAACCACAGTCTCTGACTCCTTTCTGCTTAGAAAGCCTGCAGTCACGCATAGGCAGCTACTGCTCGTTTGGGTGGAGGAGGGTGTCAAAACCAAACACGGGCTGCTTGGCTTACACGTCTCTCCTGAGTAGCCCTCTCGTGGTAACGCACCTCTCAGTCACATCAGGCCCTGGCATGGCGTGGCTCCCCCACTCACTGCCTGCTGAGCTGCACCTAACTCAACATGGATTTTTTTCTTGGTGGCAAACCCAGAGCCCATCCCCAGTTCACCATGGACTAAAGCAGGAGCTATCTATCTAGCCAGTCTCACTTGTTTGCAGGTGTTGAATTTCAAACTCTACTTGCTTCATCTAATACATCACTATCACGACAACAAACATGCACTGCTGCAGGCCCAGCACGACTATGACAGCAACATGCACAACCTCATTTATGACTTTGGCTGCGGTGAATAACCACCCAGGGCAATGGCCAACTAATGGCGTTCTCCCACTCCCATTCTAATTGAGCTGTGTCCCCCTGCCAGTGTGGCATGCCGTCCCTGCTGGCCTCCACCTCAGTATTTCTGTAATAGTTAATTCAACTTTATATGTTCTAATGTTTCTTTCCTATGAAGCCGTTTGATGCCAATGGGTGTTAGAGAGTTAGGCTTTGGAACAAGGTACAATATATAATCAGCACCTACACAGTAATAATAAAATCAGTTATACACAAAACCCACAGTCCCTGGTAAGTTATAGTGCAAGCACGTGTATCTAATTATTAAACCAGTTTGAGCGTAAACTTCAACTGTTTATTTACACCTTGTTCTAAAACACACAGCCTTCCCCTATGTAGGCTGAACGTTGTATCGTTACTTTGTGCGTTCACTTCCAAGTGACATGCTCCTTTTGGGCATTTAAGCAGATCCCTCACACATGAATTCCAGCCCTCCACTGTAAAATATAACCTCCTAAATCTGTGGATTGCAAATTTGCTAAACTCTTGTCCACATTTTATACTAGATATTCCTAATGCTACAACTGGATATAAACTTTTGCCCCATACCACTGGCAATACAGAGGCGATTGCCGAGAACTCGATAGCGGTACAATTCACTTCTCTCTACCTGCCTTTTGAGCAAGTGCTGCTCTTCGAGCTCGGCTGTGTGCTGGACAGCCTTTTAAACCTCAGCGGGGAGCACTCCATCTCACAGTGTACCTGGACTCTGCACTGGTGTTTAGGTCTGGATGCAACAAAGGGCAAACATGCTCTGTTGGGCCATTCCTGGTTCTTTTCAGATGTGTGCTGCCACCCGCTGCCCCATGGGTTGGGCAGCCCAGCTGGCTGCAGGGCACAGCTGGTGGTAGGGAGCCCAGCTCCATCTCCTGCTAACACTGCACCCAGGGACATGTCTGTGGCCTCCCACAGGCCTCAGGTGCTGCCCCCTGGCACAGTGGGTGCCTCAGACCTTCCCCAAAATGCTGTGATTGCTCAGGATTACCAACTCAAACCTGCATCCTTTCTGTAAAACCAAGCACCAGTAAATCCTATACAACTCCTACTCAAAAAGTGACAGCCTGTCAGTATAAACTCAACAGGTTCTGTAACAGGTTAGGCTTTGGGCACAGTTTTTGCAAGTCCACTAATGAAGCCCACACGTTCTTAGGAGCAACCTACCTGTCTTGCTTCTTCCTCCTGTTGCAGTATGAGGCCAAGTGAGGGCAAATCAGCTGTCCCCAGTTGGGCCTCATCAGCGTGTGCCCAGGGGCAGAGCAGTATTTAAACCTAGACTGCTCTCCCTCCAGCTCCTCTGGGATAGCTGCATCTTGGCTGCTCACCTGTTGTGAGCAAAGCGACACAGAGAAGGGCCTGCGATAAGTGCTCAGAAGCCGATCTAGTCCTGCAAGGTGAGACTGTCATGAGGTATAAAGGCACTGAGTCTGCGTGGTAGGAGAATCCCTGGAGGCATGGAGGGAGGCCCCGGGGGCCTGGAAGAAGGGAGTGCTGGCTGTTGCCCCCAGCCAAGCCCTCCTTCTTGTGGTGTGAGTGCTTGGGCCGGGGTTGAGATGGCTGCTCTCTCCCTGGCTGTGTAGGGTTATTGCTCGCACAGGAGGGCAATAGACCTACCCTTGCCAAGGTGGTGGCGTTCTGGTGTTAGGGGCTGTTCTGGCTGTCTGTGCTGGCTGTTCTGTGCTGGTGCAGTGGGGCTGGTGGCAGCCCTCATCCAGCGCCTTTCAAGCTGGTGGCTGTGCTCAGCTGGTTGCTGCTCTTTAGGAAGCAGAGAGTTCTGGTCTTCTTTCCCAACAGCTTGCACTGGTGTAAGGCTGTGTGGCTGGCTTTTGTGTCTGTGGTGGCAAGTTCATCATTTGGTGGCTTATTTGTCAGTGCTGCAAAGCTGGTATGAGACAGAACAGGTACACAGCAGAATGGTGGCTGCAGGACACGATATGAGATGGAGCTTTCAGGAACTCAGCCATTTTCCCCAAAGTAGCTCACGATCCAAGCCCTGGGTAAACATGCCCCCCTATTATCCACATACATGTATAATTCACACTCTCACTTGACACATGATACTCTTTAAATACCCAGATCATCTTTATAAAAATAAAGACATTTAAATGAAACAGAAAGCACGTTGGTTGCTAATGGGGATGACATTAAATCATGCGTGTTTTAAAATAATCTCAACCAGCTAATTTGTAAATTTAATTTCAATATGCATACAAATTCTGCTAGTTTTTACAGAGTAAAAGCATGATGTTTTTCTGTGAGTATCTATTCTATATTGTCTGTTAAAGGGGAACTGTGGCATACGACACTTGAAAAGAGAAGTTTAATAGAAAACAAGATTAGAACATTTACTATCCATACAGTCCTGAGATACAGCATGCAGAAAAAGATCTTTGTTCTCATTGGTTCTAACAAAAAATGTGCACATGAGGGGCCAGCCTAATGAAGAAAGCACGTTTTACAGTAATTATTTTGTATCACTGAAATTCTACTTTCGTAAAAGCCACGTTGGAGTAAGTTATTCTATTTATGCTGAAAAGGAGCAAAGCTAATAAACAACTGTTGTTCTGTTTATAATTACATTCCCTTCTGCATTGGGAAATAGAAATCCAGAAGGACTTAGTCTGTGTTGCATTACTGTGTAATTGCAATAAAACCCTCATCTGGTACCCTCCCCTACTTGCCCTCTTCCCCCCCCCCCCCCC
>VZSC01001602.1:166938-216180 GCA_013398225.1 Steatornis caripensis
CCCCCCCATCTTTAAAAATCTTAGTTACTGGCAGATACTACAATAGAGTGCACAGGAGTTTTCAGTGTGAAAACACCATAAAGGAATAACAACAAGATAGCAGCACTTTAAATGGCATTTATGCTATGCACCATTCGCAAGTTAATTTGCTATCAACAGAAAATTACTTTTCTAGTGTTTTGTCAACTCTTATCTTAAAATTCGTCAGAACCAAATGGGAAAGGTCCATTAGAGTGACAATCAAATTTTTCTCTCCAGTAGCTGATCTCCTGTTTTTCCTAAGCTTAGTTCTTCAATATTGCTTATAGTTCTTGCTTTAAAACTGCAAAGTCTGTTTAATATGGTCAATAAGAACTTTATGTACTTCTTGACAACAGAATGAATTTGACTAACTTTTATGAACCTGGGTGTTGCATACCCCGCTGTGCTCCATACACACAGCAACTGCGGATGCATAAAGGGTACAAACCGTAATTCTGGCTTCTGGTAAGAAAAATTGTAATGTTTGACCTTTGTTTATTTGCAGCCACACAACAAAAAAGCCCCCAAACCTCTGACAGGCCATGCAATTTACTACTTCCTTTCAAAAATGTTTAGATGTAGAACGTATGTCCAGAGCAGTGAGCAGATGGTGCATTTAGTTTAAAGAAAGAGGAAAAAGCAGTAAATACAACAAATGCATCAGACCCAAACGGTGCTTGTGCATAAGCACTTTTGGTTGATTTCTATGTCAATTAAGTTATTGATGCAGAACCAGTATTAAAATAAAAATGCTGGCTGGTCTAGTGGCAGATGTGGATTAACCTTTCCATAACACAGGGTCTTCAGAGACTGGGCAAAGTTCAGGAAGAACCACCATGCTGCTCCACTCGCCACGAGAGGACTTCATTCCCATGGCAGTGAGCACTGCCCTAACAGCAGGGAGACAGAGTCACAAGTCAGGCCATGTGCATTTTCCTGAAGTTGGACAGTTTTTGTCTACTGTAGTCCAGCAGTCAGTCTGTGCTCTGAGATGTAGGAGTTTTAGGATGTCTTCCCAACCCCATTGCTCTGAAACCTGGGAAAAGCATTTCATTTCTGTGCTTCCGTTTTCCTGCTCATCTTCAGTTTTTAGATTAATATTTTTGAAGCAGATGGCCTCATTCACTGTCTTGCACAATAGGATGTTTCTCCCAGTAAGCTATTACTGCCCTTTCACCAGCAGTTGCATATTTTGGAGGTCTGGAATTCAGAGTTCAGATGATGCTTAAAACGAACACATCTCATGCTTTAATTGCAAATGTTATAGGGCTGAAAGTAATTTAACTTTGTCCATATTTTATGAGGAGTTAACGTTGGGAGCCCTTTTAAACTGCTTTGCAGGTAAGATGGGCCACAAGGTGCAAAAGAACTACACCCTGAATTTAAAACAAAGGCACAGAGTAATGTTCCCTTTCCGTGCAAACCCAGAAACAGCTTGATAAAAGCTAGGTCTAACCATGTTCCATGATAAAGTATGTTTTCAACTGCAAAAAGAGAGTTGCTTGCATTCTTTTTAAAAACATCAAAGATTTTTATTACCTCTAAAGTTTTGTTATCACAGTAGTGTGTACTTACCTGCTTTAATTCTGATCACAGCCCCTGTGCTACATGCTTTTTTTTAACCCAGTGATTAATGAGCTGTACCTGAGCTCTAACTGCTTCCACAGAAATAAAACCAGTGTAAGCAGTTCAGTGTTTTATTTAACTTTATTCTTGCAATAACAAAGCGCTAAATAATCTATTTATTTCAAATAAAGTGGGTTATTCACCTGCACTAAAGCAGTTGTGCTTACTCAAATAAGAATTACCAGTGATCAGACAACTTGGGTATGATGAAACAAACATGAGAAATGAGGCCTTAAAAATTATTTACATCACTCATAAGAATAAAATATACCTTTTTCTTAATAAAAAGTATAAATTCATGTGTGTTGGATAATTAGGATTTTACTGCCAATTTCCATTTTCAGTTTCAGATTCACACCTGAAAATGCTCAAAGTATAAACATCTATAAAACTAGTAAATCTCAAAACATGAGAATTTGTAAATAATCTTCCCCACTTATTACTGTTGTTAGAAAAGGACAATAAACAACACTTTTTTTAGTCCATAACATTAGGAGTCATTTGGCAAAGCACTTAGGTGTATAAGCTAAACCAGAAGATGACAGGAGCCAGGTTTTCTTATGTTTCAAACACTTCTCATACCAGGGTAAGCTTCAGAAGCAGGGAGAGGGTTATTTTCATTACATAGTAACTAGCATCATAACTACATTTTCCACAAGTTACCTCAAGAAGGAAGAAAGAAAATGTTCACAATTGTGCCCCAAGTACCAAACACACGAAAGTGCCTATTTCTTTGATCAGCAAACACAACAGTTCCTTTGCTGTGCCCCTTCTGGCTGCTGTTCTAACAGGCTCTAAAGAGGTACCTACAAGAAGTTCTCTATTTCTCAGTACAAATGATAAACACTTGCTTACCGAAATAGTGCAAACGGGAACAAAGAAAAGTGCTGTCAACGTAAGTAAACTGCAGGCGAAAAAAAGGCAGCTGCGCATCATGACCTCGCACTGTTGCTTCAGAGAAATCAGTAGTAATTTTCTCAGCACATCAGACGAAGCGTATTCCTGTTTGTCGCGTCGTACGCCACCATGACATGGAGAATGGATTTGGTCTTTTACACATCCTCCTTCATAAAAGTAAAGTCTAAAGACTTTTCCAAAACATTAATTGATCAAATCATTGGAGTAATTAATAGTCACAATTCTGTCTTCCCTTTTTCCCTTTGTAGCTTTCTTTGTAGTGCATAGAAAAGGCCACAGTGACACATCACGTATAAAAATCAAGTTTAAGTTTTATGTAAAATACTCAAGTATTTTTAGCATTTATGTACACAAGTTTATTTACCATACATTCTTTCTCACCCTTTCCTTAGATATTTATCTTCATCTTGTTCCTTGGACAGATGACATATTTCACCTATAAAGGCAGGCATTTAACCCTAGTATAAATAAGAGTATTAGGGGAAGTGAGTGTCAGGAGGGTCTCGTTACAGAACAACAATGCTGCCACTGCAACGCTCTTGTCCCTGGGCGTCACAGTGCAACAGACCATAAAATGGAGCAGGTCTTTTCTGTGTTTTGATCTACAAGAAAATCACTCGGGCCTAATTTCAGAGTAGTTTGAAGACATAAGATAGAATGCAGGACATCTTTCTCTAAATACTACCCTAAGTTCAGGGTTTTTTTAATCTTAATTAATGCTTTGGTCCAGATACTGATTTTCACTGTAAACACTCCTGCTGTTTATGCTTTCAAAATATTGTGAAAGGAGCTGTGAAAAGAAACTGAACCATTGACTTAAAGAACAGTTATGTCACAGGATAAAACACAACATTCATGCTTTTGCTTTTGTAGGGCTAAGGCTTTTCTTATATCTGGAGTTCTGCTTGTGTTAGCCCTTAACAGGTATTTTTGTTAGCCCCAGCACCATCTTCAGGCGATAAGAGTAGTGGTCTGTGAGTTTGCCACATCTCAGGGTTCAAATATTGTACGTTTGTTTAATTCAGTCCTAGATGGCATGGTTTTAGTGGAGGGTACTCCCTATAACTCGCTATTAAAAATGTACATTCTGCATTCTAAGGAAGATTCTTCTCTCACTGCTATAACATGATTTTTTTGTGTGTCTTTGGGGGGGGGAAATCACAATATGACCTTCCTCCACTATAACAAGAAAACTTAAATTCTAGTTGGATGGGAACAAATACTTAGCTGTTTCGTAACTCCCTTTTCCCCTGCTATATCAAAATTTATAACTGCTTATTACAAATTTGCTACATGAAGACAGTTTGTCTCTTATTTATCATCTTTGTGCTAGCTTCTACAGAGTAACCCAATGCTAGCAGCAAAACCCTTATAGCATATCAAAATGGTATATCATTTGGCATCAAAGTTTTGATGGATAATCGCACAAAGTTATGGAATTCATGCAGCAATTTTAAGTATTCATTAAGGTGACATTTCATGAAGTACTGTTGGCATTAGTTACTCCATTACAAACTCTTTCCAGTAAAAAAAGAAAATACTGTAAATTAAAAAATATCACAGAACTCTAGAAACCTTGCCCCTTAAACAGCTGAGGCCAAATGTAAATAATTACCATGGACTTAAATAAAAATTGCACTTGTATAAAAGAACAAAATTTAGCCTCCATTAATAACCTACTTATTACTTTTCCAAAAAGAAGTAATAAAACATCAAGTAGTTCATTCCTTATGGCTTCACACAGTGAAGTTCATGCTAAGTTGCCCAGAAGGAACAGTTTCTCAATAGCTATCTTTTGTGAACATATCATCAGTTTCATCATCATTCATCCCTCTTTGATAGCGTACTGAAGAGAAGGCACTCCAGTGAAGACGCTTCTTTTTATAGAGATACCACACTAATCCGACAACGAAGACTAAGATAATTAGCAGGGCAAATGCTACAGCCACCCCGGTATGATTAGAACCTGAAACAGAATAAAACACAAATAGTTATTCTTTAAGAGTTTTGGTAAGAATATTTTGTCATGGGGTTGATGCTTAGGTAGCTATACACTAATACTGCACACATTTAGTTGAAGTTAAGGCAAACTGCTTCATCATATTAATAGTCTTCACTTCATCAAGTGAGAAGTTAGGTTCCCATGTGAGTCAGCATCTACTAGCTTATTTTGATCACTCTGTTGTTAATTTCCTAATCATATTTAGGTTGGAAGGGACATCTGGAGGTCAAAAAACCTACTAGTAAATCCTGCACTCATTTAAAGGTTTGCATACTTCAGAAATCTAATGATTTCCTGGACTCTTGGAGTGGAAGGGAATTATGCTTCCCTTGGACTGAAAAGATCTTGTTGAAGTCTTCCTTGGCAGCATGAAGTTAAACCTCTTGCTGCATTTCCACTTCAGTGAATCATAGAATATTTTGGGTGGGAAGGGACCTTTAAAGGTCATCTAGTCCAACTCCCCTGCAGTGAGCAGGGACATCTTCAACTAGATCAGGTTGTTCAGAGCCCCGTCCAACCTGATCTTGAAAGTTTCCAGGGACATCCACCACCTCTCTGGGCAACCTGTTCCAGGGTGTCACCATCGTCATTGTAAAAAATTTCTTACTTATATGTAGTCTGAATCTACCCTATTTCAGTTCAAAACCATTAGCCTGCTGCAACAGGCCCTGCTAAAAAGTTTGTCCTCATGGTTCTTATAGGCCCCCTTTAAGTACTGAAAGGCTGCAAGGTTTCGCCGGAGCCTTCTCTTCTCCAGGCTGAGCAATCCCAACTCTCTCAGCCTTTCTTCACAGGAGAGGTGCTCCATCCCTCTGATGTATACAAAATCAGAAAGATTCCACTGCTGCTCAGGGACTTGCTTGCTTAATGCTCGGGTAACTGCTTTCTTTCCTGGAGACAGCAGAGTTATGAGGAAGTAACACGAGGCCTGAGTTTTTCTGGAGCTGCAGGGCACCATTTTCAGAAGCTTCCTCAAGACTAAAAACACCATCTGCAGTACCTGCTTACTTGGCATTGCTTACAAGCAGAAGTCTTTCTATTGCCACCTACATAGATTCACCCATGAGAGATACCCTGTGGTAAGAAGTGATAGCAACTACTCCATGCTGTCTTTTAAGTGGAAATTTCAGTTCTCTCCCTTACCCTTTAAGTAAGATAGTGAGAGCTGGGAGCAGTAAATTCCTAGAGAACTTGTCCCTGAACAGCAACAGAAAGCTCTTGCTTAGGCAGAGGTACTTGGTAGGTTCTTTTATGAATTGCGCTTTCTTTATTTCAACAGACTTTGCCCACCAAAAAAGGAAAATCCTGAATATAGTCACTACAAAATTAAGTCTGCTAAAATCAATGCTTCCGTACCTAAAGGAGCTTTACAAACCACTCTGCTTTGACTATGACTGCAGTCAACTTTGGACCACGTGCCAGTTGTGGACAGGATAACACTGCATTTTTCATTGACTTCTGCAGTTTTATTTTCCCAGTTGGCATAATTAACTGATGAGCCATCAAGCCAGTTCAGGGACTGATCTGTTGAGGGGAAAAAAAATTGCTTCGTTTAGATCACCAATACATGCTGTAATGCTACACAATGTCATTCACAATCTATAGATTGCTTTACGTTGCTAGAAAAAACAGGGCTGACTGACTATCCCGTATATTAAAAGCAATGAATATGAACACATGACTTTTAGCCACAGATCTTCTCCAGATCTTTAGCATTTGATGCATTTGCAGCTTAACCATTGGGCACCAATGACAGTCTTGGGGAAAACTGATTTTGGCCCCTCTTGATTATCTTACGCATGCAACAGGAAGAGACTTAAGCTACAGTTAAGCCCAAAGGGCTTCCAGTGAGGGATTCCAACCTCAGGCAGGAGTTACTGTAGGCTGTCAACACCACAAAACTGTATTCTTGAGGATTTATGCATTTTTATTTACCACATGAAACATTCATGCTCATACGCAGTTGCTGCTTCTTACCCTTAGAGCTCTGAGCTAGGCCAAGCCATACGTTCTTGGTGATGAGATCATTTTCCTTTATGTGTGTGCTCACAAATGCGTTTTCTTCAGCATCCGCTATAGTGAGAAGGGTTGCTGAAGGATCTAAGAGCAAGAGGAAACTGGTCAGAATTGCAGCTTCAGAGATTTTTCTTTGTACTTGTACATTGAGTTTTCTGTGGGAACAATTACTATGGGAAATTCTCTGGGCTTGTGAAATTAGCTTGAAGTAAGCTGCACAAGAAAGACATAACCCCCCCACTTCCTAAAATACATCATGTTACACAAGACAGCTTCAGATGACTGGTTATTCAAGCAGGTCACACAAAATAAAATGAGTGTAAACTTACTGCAGCTGTGGACTACATACATGAAAGATATCAAAAGATATGCCACATTCAGAATTACTAGTCTTGTCCAAGTAATAAGCCCTTTTCAAAAATACAGTTGAACAAAAGCTCAGAATTTTGCTGAGTCAAGTTAATTTCTAAACCAATCCCTCATTGTGCCTCAGGTTTTCATACACAGTATTATAGCAATTAAGGAATAAGGAGGAGGAAAGGCCATACTGGCTCAGAGTGTACCCATTCTATACAAGTATATGCAAATATAAGCCAGAAGCTTAATTTAGAGAAAGATCATTTTCTCTTTTCACTACCAGGCCAGGTAGGACTCAACAGAAAACTGCATCCAGGACTGGGACTACTTGCACCTTTTCTTATTTGTCCTACATAGTGACTTTAACTTCACATTGTAAGATAATTCAACAAAAAGTTATGATAGTCACTAGCTTCTAAGGTAAGACGGTGATTGAAAATTCTGTACAAAAGACTGCTTAGCATCATCTTCTGCAGTACAATTCCCACACAGCTTATCAAAGAAGATATAAAATCCTTTAAATTTGTCATGAAATTAAGTTTTTTAGTGACACCATGTGCCTTAATATCTATAAAGTACGTGCTTTGAACCATTTGATAGGTTAGCAAGCTCCCTATTAGCAAGCAGCTAATGCAAGGACAGAAGAAGAAAGCACTGGTAACAGCACTAACTTTTTTATAAAGTTAATCATATGCAAATAAAATGTTTTCCCCCAAACTGTAAGCCTTAGATTTTTCAATGCTCTATCAATGGCTATCTGTATTTTACTTGCAGATATCTGTGCGCCAAACAAACTGTCTGCAGGTTGCAGTGTTTTTTCAAGAACCTTTATCAGATGTTCAAAGATAAAGCTTGCTATTACTTCTCCTGAACTCAAGAAGCATAAAAGCTAGAAAGCTTAAGTACAACCAGTGCAGGTTTTCTGGTTGTTGGGTTTTACTTCTTTTCAAATAGTGGACTAGTTGCAAGTAGTAATGGGATAAAGAGTCTAAACATACTCAGTTTCTGGCAGACTTTCTTAGCATCTTCCACGTTATACACTGAAAAATTGTAGAACGCCATGTCAAAGGCATAACAGTGATCCTTATACTGTATCCATTGTAGGGTATCACTAATTTGTGAGCATCCTGGGGCTCTGCTCACTTGCTTTGGCTGTAATTGCCTCTCTGCAAAGACAAAGAAATTGACATTATTTCTGTTGCAGGCGTTTGTGCATAGTCTCCTTGTAGTATCAGGACAGTAAGTATTAGCAATGACTACTTCTCCCAAGAACCGTGATTCAATTAGCTTACGCTCCTTCGTGTGTCGTTGATGAATTTATTCAAAAATGAGCATAAGACAAGTCCCAAAGGCTTGGAACCATTTTTTTTCTCGCCTTTTAGGGAGTTTTGAAGTTTGTTGCATGTGTTTGATAAGGATTTTGATTCAGAAGATACATACAGTTTGATCACAGGTGATCAAAAGGTGACCAGGATTGTTTTAGCTTTCCACAACTGGAATGGAGAGAATTAATCTCTCTTAAGTGTTGTATCGTTCCTGATGGACAACTCTTCTTTAAGAAGCAATCATGTGTAGTATTTCAGCCTTCATTACTAGTTCTAAATACAACATGTAAAGATAGAATACAGAAGACAACTACACAAAACACTTACTGTTTGGAGGGCTGTAGCAAATGGCACCTTCAGCAACATTTGTACATTTTGTACGGTTCCAAGATCCTTTAGTATCCAACAGAACACAGTTCTCAGTAGTATTTGAGTTTTCCAATTCCCAAGGATAGTAGTCAAAGTCACTTCCATCTGACCATTCAAAATTAGCTTTACTTCCCTAATTAAAGAAAAAACCCACAGCTTTTAAACCACGGCATACGGTTGTGGTTTAAATCTTGTCAGTCATTAGTAAGTCATGTAGCAATATTTATCCCTTGTAGAGTGCTAAGTTCAGGTGGCCTCATTTTCTAAATCCATACTAAACAAACGTACAACATAGTCTGCATTTTCCAATCAATTCCTAACATAGAAATCCTGGTTATTTGTGGGAACTGAGAAAGTGCAGCATGTTTCTAAGTTTGAACCTGCAATGTGCCTTTTTTTATTCTATGGGGAACATTTTACTTGATTTCATCCTGCTGTTTCATTTCATCAGTCTCTATGAATGTTATTGGGTACGTTGCAAACTGCTAAACTGTCAAGATGGCCTCACCAAGTAAAGCTGGCCAGCCTGGGAATGGTTTGTTGTGCTAGCTCCTACTTCAGATACACTGCTGGAAAGCCATGACAATGAGAGGTCACATAGTGAGAAGGAGAGGGACCCATTCGGACCAAAGGATGGGCACAGGTAGCAAAGAAAGATACGCATAGAAATCACACACCTCTCTCTCCAGAGGGGTATTCTTGCCAATTAACTACCATGGCCGGGTCTCGGGACTCTAGCGGCAAGCAGGGTTGGGGCCACAGGGTTTTGGCTCCAGGCTTAGGCAGACAGAGGAGCAGGAAGATCTGCAGCTGTCTCTTGCTATGTCTCCTGGCAGAAGTGGCGCGTAACGCTAGGGAGCCAGTTCCTGAACTGCCTGGGAGAGCCAGCCAGTCCTGACCTGAACTAAGCAGGCTCCACACAGCTCTGATTGTATCTGCTACTGGAATCTGATCCTACAGAGGGCTGTAAATCTGGAGCCTCCAAAGGTAGTGTTACAAATTGTACTTCCTTATGCCACAAAGCTTTTTATTATTTTAAAATTTCAAGGATTTGGGGAAAAAAATCTCAGTGTGGCTACACACACTAAAGTTTAATATACTTTATATATTAATATACATATGTCACATGGGGTTGAAAAAGTAGGTAATTTACTACATGGAATAGAAATTCCAAGAAATTGGAAGAAAGCGTTAGAAAATATTTTATGTCCTGTGCAGAAAATTATTTACAAGCTCTGTTACTGAGGTTACCAACAGTATATACTTACATCATGAATTGACAACCCTAGCCACAGAGGATAGCCATCCTGCTTGACAATATCTTCTAGAAATAACTGTTGTGATTCACTGTGTACACTTGCTAAATCACTCCGATTTTGTTTGCATTCTCTCAATGCCTCATACCACGTTAACTTTTTCTGAAGAATCCTGTATGTTCTGTTTCCATGTGGAATAGACTCCGGCAATGGAGGCTTGTGCTGTCGGGGTCCTATTTCAAAGAGTAAGACAACAAGTTCTGTGCACTTCATGCATGTTACCAGGGACACACAGAAAGCATTAAAATCCTTCTATATCAATGTA
Organism: Steatornis caripensis; assembly: GCA_013398225.1. Lineage (NCBI taxonomy): Eukaryota > Metazoa > Chordata > Aves > Caprimulgiformes > Steatornithidae > Steatornis > Steatornis caripensis. The sequence continues at coordinate 177,154 of VZSC01001602.1, forward strand.
ACTCAAGCATTAAAGTGTTCAGCACAAGCCACTTGTATCGAGTAGGTTATCTTTTGCTACTTTGAACACTGTGAGCAGCTGATGGAAGAATAGAGCAAACACATTCCTGCTGATCAGAACATTACATCGGTGATGCACAGACTGACCACACAACCCCAGAAGCCCATGACAGCTGCGCCATGTGTTTCCCTGGGAGCAAAACCAAAGTCTTGTATAGCAGATTCCACAGAACTAGGACTTAAATTATGACCCTCATCCAACACTCCAATACTATAGATAAATCTTCTCTGTTACTTACCCCTTTCGATTTTACAGGCGAGAATACTGTACACATTATAGTGATGAGCATGCCAACTTTGAGAATAATTATAAATGTCCCAAAACCCATCAAGATTTACACCAGCAAAAAAACTGTTCTTCTTTATGTTAGGTCTTCCCAACCTCCAGTTATTGTAAGTCAGATGAGTTTCGTCATACCACTTGAGAACTTTATCTGTGGAAAACATTGCATATTTATTAAAACATTTGAATTATGTGTACAAATACCATTTAACTTTGAATATATTAATGACATTAACAGATATTCACTTTGGAAAAAATACAGTGATACTCTAACTTAGTGTAAATCAGTTCCATGTACAATGCTAGCGTTACTCATCCAGTCCCTTCTAAGTCCTGCTTTCCAGGGAAATCAAATCTAGACTAAACAGAACATACTGGATCTAATTATCGCTCAAATAGAAAGCATACCCAGTTCTTTTCTGTTAGAATATAAGACCAAATATAAAGCATTATTGTAGGTTTGCATTCAGTTTGACTTTAGCTGTATACTGAAACATGCAAGCAACACACGCTTAAAATGCTGCAAACTTTGTCTCCGATCCTGTTGTTAACAAAAAAAATGCTTAACTCTTACCACTGTCATCATAAATCACACCCAGCCAGATCCACATAGCCAGACCGCTGAAGGAATGAAGCTGCTCAGTAACAAAGTTATTCTCTTCTTCATCTCGAACACTCAGAACAAATGCTTCTGGGTCTGTTAAAATTTTTTTAAAATTCATTTCTTACAAATTCACCTTTCAGTCAAAAAATACATATTTTTTTTGTACTATGGTTAATTATGACAGACAGGTCAAGAATGTGCAAAAGGCCAGACCTTTATAACAATAACTAAAGTAACAGTGAGAAAACAATTTTCAAAAGTATTATCAACAGTGCTTCCCCTGGTTTTGTGGATAAATGGAAGATATCAGGTTCAGAGACATTTGTGAGTTTTACTGTCACTTCAAGTTATATATAGTAAAATTTCTTTGCATACAACATAAAAATATCAGCAATCTTTCCTGATTTTCTTGAAGTGCCCAGTAGAGAAACAGCATTAAGAAAAATACTGAACTGAAATCAATTAATAAAAAATAAAAACAGTTTCTGGAAAGATGCATGTCTGAAGTGCCATGAGCAACGGCAATAAGAGGGAAGCTGTTCCTAAGCTTACACTTTGCTCAGGATGGACAGGAAAAGCCCATGTGCTTTTCTGAATTTAACTATTTTCAGTCTATTTTGTTCCATACAGCAAAGTGGGGTGGGGAAATAATGAAGTAAAACTTCATTGACTTCAGTGACTAAAACCAGAACGTTGCCAAGGGGATAACAATTACCCAACCTATTTAAAGTTTGCATATTATAAAGAGAAAAAAAAAACCAACCCCAACAGCCTTCCAGTTTTTCAGAGATCTCAGGATTCAGTAGTTCCTAGCCATCTCTCTCAAACTCCCCTACCCATGCTCTGGCACTTTTCATCAGAGTAGTGCAAGGGCAAACAGTGTTAGGCAGTGCAACACTGATGCACGTTTCCAAATGCTACAACCTTTCTCAACTCTTGCTTTGCTGTCATTGTAAGACAATGATTCAGATCTAAAATTAATCTCCCTCAAGATGATATAAGTCCATAAATACCTGTAATATGACAAAGTACTTACTCATTTTCTTGCATAAATGATGAGCTTCTTGAGACTTCAGTTCTCTCCATCTGTTTTTTGTTATCATAAAAGTGTAACAATTGTTTCTAAATGATATCCAGGGTGTATTTTTAATCTTATGTGGGCACTTAATTTGTGTAACTTGTTCTTTTTCAGTCTTCTCTAAGGAAAGGAAAGAAAACATTCACGACATCACTTATTAATAACAACACTTGACCTGACACACCACAAACCACTTTCAGGTGCCATTTTAAAACACGCAAGACAACGTGCTCTAAGTGTGAAATACATTGTTCTTTCAGTTTCCTCATGATGGTGAGCAGTAAGCACTATCAAAGAATACAGATGCTTACAACTTTTCACAGTTGTTGTGTTATAGAGGTATAAGAAAAAAATCCCTACATTAAAAGTGCTAAGTATGGGCCAATAACTGAAAGCTCTTACTGCCCCTTGTATGAAGGCAGAACACTATAACAAACAAGCTAATTCATGTCTGGCAACACATCTCAGTTCTGTGGCTTTATCTAATACTTGAGGAGTGAGAAGGACTCTTCCTGTAGCTGCTTAGATTGCAACTACAAAATAGTTAAGGATGTCATAGTGCCAAGTATACACTTTACTGTGACCCAGTATGTACAACAATGGTTACCTGTGTGTCCCCTCAGGAAAAAAAAAACCAAAACAAATTATAATGGTGTCAGGGAAGAAATCTGTGATGATGTCTCAGAAAGATCTTTTTTATTTTTCAGTAAAGGGCCGTGCTACATACGCATCCTGTAGAAGAAAGATGTCCTGCTGTATCCCTACCTGTCTTGCTATAATACATATATACTTAGAAAGGTTTTGTGAGCTGCAGATGACTTTAATTTACACCTTTCAATTCAGTGTTTACCTGCTATCTTTATTCCCCATGTAGTCATGTACCTCCTCCCTGTATAGACTTCCATGTTTGAAGAGATTTCAGGATGTCCCAATATTAAGATGTAAATAGTACAGAGGTAGCTGAATCTTCTTCCACATGCAAGTGGGAGAGATTAGTATGCAACTACCTTACAGAAACAGTGTGAGGGTAGAATCTATTGGCAACCTGAAGGGTACAGTCTGGCCCAAAGCACCCATGCCCAGTTCATCTGTAAGGAACATATGGATTAAGACCAAAAGGTGCACGTCCCCCTATTGGACATTTGTTTCTTTTTCTCCTTGCATGCAAATCAGCCTGTCTGAGAAAATGTAAGTTAAAAAAGTTGTAATTTTGAAGTTCCAATCTGGAATTATCAAATATGCTTCATAATGAAACAAAATTCAGCTTTTATAAATATTATGCTAGGATACATACTTTCTGATGCATAGCAAATAGCACCTCGATTTTCAGAGGAACAGTCAGAAGTTTTCCAGAAGCCATCAGTATCCAAAACCACACATTCTTCACTTGTTTCTTCATCATCTTCAGACCAGCGACTAAAACTAACATGTTTCCCATCCAGCCAGCCATAATGTTTTCCTCCCTAGCATTGTATAAGTAAAAGGGATGAGCTTACACAGTGAAAACACTAGGTAAAGAAAATGATATGATAATATATTTACATTGGCTAGACATTTACAGTGTCTCTGGTGAGAACTATAAATATTCCACTGTCCTCGTGATCTGATCTGCTGCTCACAATGTAACAAACTACATTATTTTAAATATTAATTAGCTGAAGTGGATGGCAAATTATCAAATGGTGACATTTAACTACTATGCTTACGGAGGAAGGCCCAGCAATGAGATGTCCAAATTGCAGCATTTGCACTTGCAAACCAATGGTGGATATAAATGTCTGGTCTTGGAAAACTGATAATATCTGAGAATAAGGCCCAGTCTCAGTTACTCCACACTGAGTTGAAAGTCATCTATTAAATACTTAACTGATTTAATAAAACAGATGTGTTCCTACCCTGGAGGGTGCAGCAGGAGGAATATTAAAAAAACCACGTACAACAAGCATACCATTCTTTAAGAATATTACATTTTAAAGTTTTCTTCAGGAAATCCCCTTGCCACTTTGTAATTTAATTTATCTTGTACCTTTCTTTTGTGTCTATGATTCTAGCACTGGAGTAACAGGTTCTGTTGACCAGTTTCATTATAATTTCCTTTCATGTGACTTTTTAACTGTGCCCAAATAACAAAGTGTTGCAATACTGAAAAGAAAGTGCACGCCTGAGTTGTATGCAGCAAAATGAATCATCTGATCTTTACTTACAGATAAAGATTCAAAAGAAGAGGGAAAATAGGTTGTTCTGTTTTCCCCATCTTCACTAAGATTAAATGCCTGTTTTCTTTTAAAAATATTCTCCATAAAGTATATACCCAAATTTCTATTTTTCCCTGCCCTACTTCTAGAATACTCAGCAGCTCATTACTGACATAGGAAGATCATAACACCAGAGATGCTGAGTGAGCACCATTAGCCTTTGTAGGTAAGGCACTTCTCAAACAAATTTTAAATTTTTTCTTGCAATTATCTCAAGACTCATGTGCTTGACAAAAGAGATAAACCCTGCGAGGAACCCCAAGCTGTTTCATTAATGGCTGAAAAAGCTCTCAATCCTCAATGAAGATCTTCCAGAGGTCCTCTGGCTAATGAAGGCAAAGCAGTGCCTCCTGCATTGAATTTTCCAAAGACAAAGCAAACAAGAAAAAAGAAAAACCCACTAAATTTTCTCAGGGATGTCTCCCTCTAACTGAAAACATAGGCACAAAAACCAAGAAATAACGATAGAGTCTAAGTTAAGCTTTAGAAATGTATCTCCAGAAGCATTCAATAATTCATTTTGGATTTTACTTGCCAATTCTAGTTTCTCCCTTTTAAAACAAATTTTGGGTTGTCTTTCTAGAGTGCTACTGTAAACAGCGACGATGATATTAAATGGCAACACTAATTACTCATTTGTTAACAAAAGAGACAAAGATGATTCAGCGATCTATGTTGCTGCCACCCTACAATATATCCCTTCATTCTATAATCTTTTAAAAGAATTTTGCCCTTATCATCAATCCGTCCAGTGGAGTTCAACAACTATGTAACTTGGAGAACTGAAGAGTTAGAACATCAACCTTGAGACTGTCCAGATAGTTACCCCTAAATGAAAAGTTACCCTAGAAATTATTTTTTCATTGCATTTCTTTATCCCAGTTTGTATTTCACACAACTCTAAAAACTACTTTAAGCCACAGTCTGAGGGGAAAATAAAACTTACATCTCTGCTGAAGAGTCCAATCCACAGTGGGTAATTACGAAGGGCAGCCTGAACAGCGAGAAAAGCCTGCTGGAACTGATCTGTGATGCTAACCAGCTGCATCTTGTTATTTATGCACGCAGCCATTGCATCATTCCAGGACAAATTCTTTGGAATTATCATGTATTGAACGTTTTGATAGCTCAGTGTTTCATTAAGGACTTGCTCTGTATGGTTACCAGCAGTTCCTATACATTAGAAAGAAATCCAGTTATTAGGTGGTTAAACACTGGGATACATTTTAAACTCCCAATTTCTCTGTAACAAACAGAAAAACCTGTTTGAATTCATCCTGAAAAAAAAAGTCTTAGTAGATTATGCTAATGATTATAGTTAGAAGCAAATATAGTTGACACTTTAGATAGAAAACACATAAAAAAATAAAGATTATTTTCAGCCAATCTATTTTTATATATCTTTTTCTCAAATTAGGTTCACATATTTTATATTTGCTATTTTTAACTAACTGCTAAATAATGTTAAGAATTCTATTTATTGAATTAAAAACATATTCTGTAACTTTAAATGAATACAAGAATGAGACAGAGTGACTGCTCTCTGCTGCAATATAGCAAAGCTAAACTTGACTTATTTATCTCCATGGAACCTGTAGATTTATGCTTATGTGAATCTAATGGGCCACAAAACTTGTCTACGCAGATCTTGCAGTGTACGGCACAGTCCCAGAATTCCTTACTGCTATCCATGGCTATATGGGGAATTGGTTTTGCCTCCACATGTGCTTAACTAATTGCAGAAAATCCACCTTGCACAGGGAGGGGTATAATTCACTGTTCGTGCTCTAAGCAGTGAGTGTTATCACAGTTATCAGCATCATACTGAAGGCATACAGCTCAGCGATGCATAGCAACTGCAGCTAATAAAAGATGCAAACATTCCCAGAGGTGGTAAATTAAAGCATGCAAACCTGGTAACCCCAAAAATTTTATATGCAACCAAAAATAAATTGGCTCTCCAAAAGGGAGAAAAACCCTGACATTAAAATATCTCAAGCAGAAAAAGCTCACGGAGAGAGAGGGGGGAAAAAAAATCACTCTATAAATAACAGGCTATAAATGGCTGATTGATAGGCTTACAGGGCCATTCTCCAAAACTCAAGAAGACAGAAAAGTAATATTAATTTGATATTTATATGCAATTTATAACTTCTAATAGATCAGAAAAGTGACAAGGCTGAAACAGATTGTTTGAAGTGGTTTGTGTCTGCTGCCAAATGCTGTCATTTAGTAAACAGCTACAAAGAAGGAACCATAGAACCAAGGGTGCCATCACACATCAAGGGGTACCAAATTGGAAACAAGGTAGTAAGGAAAGTGTCCATTTCTGAAAGAAGTAATTGCCGATGATTAACATCTCAAAAGTTCCGCAAATCGCAATCATGCCAAGATTTCCAAGGAACCTGAATCATCTTTTTCCCTAGGATAAAGCCCTAGGCAATCTGGAGTCTCTCACAGCTGTCCCTGCACTCTGCTGCGGTCCCTTACAGCCTGAATTATCCTTAGATCCCTAATACAATGATGATATAAGACCAGCTCATACCAGGATACATTCTCTGGCAGTCCAAAACCCCTTCTCGTTATACCTTCTACATACAGCTTTGGCTAGGAAGAAGTGCTTAGTATTATAGTCAGCCCAGACTAATAATATATTGATCTACACAGATATACTGTCGACCTCCTATTAATAAAAATCCTCTTTTTGAATTTTTATGACTATATCTCTTCCATCCAGACTTCTAATCTGGACACTTGGAATTTCTTAAGTATTGGTCACTGAAATAAAGAAGATTTTTTGTGTTAAATGGCAGGGGGATGGGTCTCTCTGCCTATTTGAGAATGAAGGTTGGCATATTCTTGGGTGTTTTGCACACCTGGTCTTTTGTGGGTTTTTTTTTTTTTTAGAAGATAGCATGTTAGTTACATAAAAGGATTATTTACATCCAGGAACATACTTAGAAGTGGGTATGCTGAACGTTAGCCCATAGCAGTAATTAAATACGTATAATAGCTATATTTGTTTGATCCAGTTCCAGTAATTGGTGTTGACCAACCCACATGGCTACCTCAGAATATTATTTTTAGTTCAGATTAAGAAAACCCACTCACGTCAACAGATCTGTATGAAGCTAGGGAAGGCTGCATCACTGCAAATTATCACTCTCCATGTATGCCCTCAAGGTTTGCTCTGGGGAGACCAATTTCAATTTTAAGAGTATATATCTCATATTCTGATAGTGCTAAAACCCACGGGATATGTTTAAGGAGGATGGAAATATTGTGATACTCCTTTCCAGGGCTTCTCGCAACCACAGTTCTGAAGAGGAAAAGCGGAGTCGTTTGTTCCCCCCCTTAACATACATGACCTCTATACCCCACAGAACATTAAAGGCCCATCTGCTGAAGTATGGTTCCACTGAAACAACACAGAGTCTCTCAGGAAAACAGATTCCCACTGAACTTGTCTATGAAAAATGAAAGGGAAAATTCTAAATGACTGATAAAATAGGTCCCAGATCATCCTCCACGTTCTGCTTTTCCAAAATTTACCTTCTTAGTCTCTACAAGAATCTTGCTCTTCAAGTGCAACAATTTACATGCATTAAAAAAATCTCCTGGCACACGCATCTTAACCACAAATTCTGGCTGTAATTTATTTTGACTGTTCAGCCTTACCTATAGGCCGCTGGCATATACCCAAGTAGTGCCTGTCAGCACAAGCAGTGAAATTCCATGTTCCAACATACTGCGATTTGGGATCATTGAGGATTACACCGCACTGATTGTTAAATTCTTCGTCAAAAAGCTGAAAAACAGATATGTGCTTATCAGACTTAAATAAGGCATAAACACACTTGTGTAGAGAAGGTGAGGTAACATGAGGCTAGGAGAACCTGAGCTGTCTGAACTTGTTTAAGAAGTTTCAAAGAAGTGGTGCAATACAGCTTAGCTATTTTACAAACATTACCAGGTACCTGGACTCAAAAAGAATTCATACGTTAAATACGGTAGAGAATATTAAATTAAATTATTTATTGCTTAAAATAAAACTTGTTTGTGGGTGTGATTTATTATGCTTCACCTTGGGTAGAGCAGTGAGCAAAATACCAATGTGTATTGGTTTACAGATGCATTCTAAGCGTAATTGAACCAAGAATTATTGATGACAGCTTTTTGATGATTGTTTTCCTGTAGTATTTAAGTTGCAAATACTAGTTCCAGAAGAGTCATTAAAGAGTTGTTTCAGCTTTTTTCTTTCACCTTTCAGTGTTTCATATCTCAGTTCAGAAGCTGTCATCCAAATAAAGGTAAACAGGACTCCATTACTGTCAGTCACCTTGTTTGCCAATTAAAACCACTAACCGGGGCATTTGGTCTGTTACATATTTTTTGGCTTTTTTTTTCTTGATACAGTCAATATTCCAAATTTCATTTCTTAATAGTAAAGAGAAGTCAAAGTTAGAACTTACATCCAGTGGAATTTTCCTTAATCTTCCTGTCAGGAGTGGGTGAAAGTTACTATACAACAGTCTACTCTCATCTATCCATTTGTTTTCCCTTGTGCTGAACAGAAACTGCAAACCGATCCAAATATCTTTTGGCATACCAGGAAGCAAGGATGTTATATAATCTGTTGGGCAGAACAGTAAACATACATATTGTGGTTCAGACTATAGTAAACATCAGAAAAAACACTTCACATAATTAAGATAATGCAACTCCCATTTGTATTAACTTATTTTTCCCAACCCTTTATGATTGCCAAATGCCTATCATCCCTTCTTTCCATAAGACAACACCTTTCATGTTGATTTTATCTGAAAGGAGCAGACTACTAGACTACTATTTGTCCTCCAAATTCTCAGCTGAGGAGCAGGTAGTGGATTTAGCCTGTTTCTCTGCCCACCACTTTGTATTCTTGCACTTACATGCAAATTTCAGAAGCTGCTTTTTTCTACAGGTCTGCAAGATCTTCTATTGTCTCCTATAAGAGAAGAGGTCTATAATACGAGAGCTCCCTCCTGCCCTCTCTGAATTGATGGAGGAAGTCTTATCTCTCATCTTCCTCCCTTACTGCCGTATGCCACAGAGCAGAAACATTTCTTTGATTCTGGCAGAGTTTGCCCACTCCACCATCAGAGAATGCAGGACAGGACAAAGGAACCCAGGTTTAGTTGGAAAAAATGCAGCTGGGAAAATCTAAATCAGACCTCTCTTAGTGAGCATTCTGGCACAGAACAATGGGCCTTGGTAACCCCCCAGGCACCAAAGGCATTCACTGAGCTTTTCTAGATTAGGAAGACAAATTGAAGCTATGTAATTAGCTATTGCTGACATGTCTCAACTACTGGCCACATGCCAAACTAGCCTCAGCCTGTCTTCCCAGCTAGGCAAAGCCATTGAAGATTTACATGGCAGAGCTAGCCAGCTGCCTAGTGCCACCGGGAAGAGTAGAAGCAGCCCACAGAAAGAGGCATGCTTCTTTAAGAGGACTGCGCCTTCTTTCCGTATAGGTGGCCTCCACTACAGGGGGGAAAGAAGAACAAACACACACTTCCATACGCACCAAACCAGACAAAAGGTCGTGCTATGTATCATTTCAGAATGGCTATGCTTTTGCAATCTTAAAAGCATCCAAAACCAGCAGGTCTCAGACATGTATATTCCTGTATGGTTACAGCCCTATTCCTCCCCAATAGCAGCAGTAAAAAAAATTACCATTCAGCTGCTGCCTGCAGGTACGCTACCAGCCTCCCCCAGTGCACTTTCAATATTCCATTTGGCAAGAGGTTATTTGCTTATAAAGAAAATATGCACCGTGCACATTGCAAAATTAAATTGAGCTACTGTACCTGCAGAGAACTGTTAGTTATCTAAAAGAATATAGATGCAAATACAGCTGTCTCATTCCGCAGGGTATCACTGAACATTCCTTGCAGCCAATGTGAACATTTTTCTTCCTTGCTGCATTTACCTCAATGACTCCAGTTTATGACAGCTGAGAGGCAGGTCCCAAAGGTGGCACAACTCTGTTTTGCAGTCCCCTTGCCTTCCATCCTCCTAGCAGTGTCCTGGAAAGCTTGCGGGTGATCGGTTTATACACACTACCATATTTAGCTGCTCAGCAGGCTTAGACACAGAGAGTCCTATGTGCTCCAGAGGGCATTGTGTTTGCCATCTCATCCCCACACACACAGCTGAGCTTGTCTTGGAAGCAGCTCCTAGGGTGGTTTTCAGTGCAAAGTCTACAGTCTCAGTTATGTTTTAACTTGCAAAGCAAAACATGGCAATTCTTCATTCAGTGGTGACCCTTCTATGCTCAACCCTTAATGCAAGGTTTTATATTTTTTTCTTTTTATAACAGGTTAAGATCATACAGAGAAGCTGCTCTTCAAACTGGCTCAAATGTTTGCTGACTGCATTTCCGTATTATGTTTTCAGTGATGCAAACAACAATTGCCAACACATTTTTAACTGGTCTTGGATTTTTAGAATACTCCCATTATGCCTGCAGATAACTAAGTGATTTTATGCTCAAGTTCTTAGGCAGAATATACCGAATTTGGAAAGAAGCTGCATACTAAAAGTACCCCCGGTTCATCATACCTTGCTCAGCGTGATTTGAGATAGATGGAAGAGAGCCTCCAAAAGTTACACACTTTTCATTAGCTGCATTAAATGTTAAATATTCGGGTTTCATCTTTAGAAAACACTGCAAAATAAACATAGTGAAACTGATTTTCATCACACCATTGCTTCCTAAGAAATAACTCAAAAGAAAATGTTCCTTAACTACCCTAAAAACTCACTTCTCATTTCCTGCAATAAAATACAATTATTTTTCTCAGAAAGCAAGGAAACTGACACTAGCTGCATGCATTTCTTATTAGATTAACAGAACAGCTAAATATAAAATGATGAGTAATCCCACTGAATAACTGCTCATGCACTGAGGATTAGAATTCAGTAATTTTTAATTGGCTACATCAGGATCACATACTGTTTTAAGAATGAGAATTCATGCACAAACTCTAAAAACAGATAGGATTGGGCCAGGATCCTGCATTGTAACGTGTTACCCTTTTGGAAGAAACTACATGGGAACTCAAAAGCTATATTCCGCAATGAGATTTGCAAACCTTGGCACAATATATTGTGCAGATTTGATGCATACTCCTTCTTATTTACAGCATAATGGCGGGCCAAATAACAGGAACCAGTCTCACCAAGACTTTAGATTACTCCCTTAAAACATAGTACTGAAATATACTACAGTATGACTTCTGACCTCTGTTGGTTCATTCTTAAAAGCTGCTTCTAATTCTTAAGTGAGTTAAGTCCTTCAGGCAACTTAGGTAGCAGAGTGTCTGCCAGCTTGCTGCCTGCCTATGATTACTCAGCAAGAGAATCAAGATGTTTCTGCCACAGAAACCTCATCCTCTCCCTTTCTAATCCTCTTCCTTCAAAGTAGAGCTGAAGATTAGACAATACAACTAACATTTTTGGACCTAAATGTGTGGTGACAGGAAAGCAAAAAACCCTGAAAATCACTGCTTTGAAATTAAGAAACCATCAATCCTGAGTAAGGGACAGAAAAGTGGGGGAGATTATTTTAATCACTGCATATAGTTTTCAAAAGCTACCTCCCCATCCACTTCTGAACACAGGGGCTAGTTCCCCACCTCTTTCAGCAGGGCACTCCAGCTTACTGGACTATGAAAAATAGGTAAGGATGACTGATCTGTATTATCTCTGTACCTTATTCCGGAACTGATGCCAACCTTTAGGGCAACCTCCTCTGACTGGGTGGTAACTGGGATTGTGTTTCTCTAGTAAGGAGGCATTGTTTTTTTCACAGATGAAGGGCAGTTTCATGTTACAGTTAACTGGGTAGTCTGCAGAAACATAAGTTTAAAAAACAGTTATGGTAAAGCCTATCATGCTCCAATTGCCATCCATATTTTATGACGTGACAAAGACCAATCTGAAGCGAAGTCCTTTTCAGTGCAACCACAGTGAAGTACCATGCAATCTAAAGCATTAAAAGTAACAGCAGAGCAAAAGACAAATATGAATGATTTATATCAGACAGTAATATAATATTCCTAACGATCCAGTGTCTGATCCCTTACTTCCAGTAGTAACACTTCATATAGGCAGAGATCACTTCAAACAGAAAAATAACAGAAATAAGATTTTGAATATGAAGACTAATCTAATATTCTGGCATAGAGGGTGTGTGACTTTAAGGTCTTTAAAGCCAAAAGGAATCCTTTAACATCCACATGGAGAGCATCTGGCCTGTACTGCTTTACATGACTCCTACAGTAACTGGACTGGCTTCCTAGTCAAGAGCAATTTTTGGCTAATAGGGATGAAAACACGTCAGCAGCATACAACGGAATAATGTGCTTTAAGTGAAATAGTAGTAGCAGGAGGAACTATTTGTTCTCCAGGGCTTGTACATCTTACTCAATATAAAACAATGTTCGAAAAAGGAAGTCAGTTTCAAGTACCACCAAGTGGCATTTCTATTACTTTGTGTACCTCTTTCAGCATCATTCCACTAAAGGAAATTTACACAGATGCATATGTGATTGCAAGTATTCAGTTAAGCTCCTCTAACAAACATAACTCTTAAGAATTAATTTCCAGAGCTCAGGTTATGTATATGTATATATATGTATGTATGTATATATATATGTATGTATATATATATATATATAAACCAAAAAGGTACCCACCAAAACCAGTTTTCACATAATCAATTTACGTCACAAAAAGAGTGACAATCAATCATAAAAAAATCGTCATCTGAATTCAGGTTTGCATCTGGTCATCAAAATTATCATGGCTTCTACCATAGGGAAGAAATAAACAATTCAAAATTCAATCAGATTATCATCAAGAAGCCATTCATTCCTAATTCAATAACGATTTGCATTCAGTATAAGAGTTTGGGCAGAAAAGTAATTATTTTTTCTTTTTTTTTGATATAATAATGACAGAGAGGGGTGAAAAAAATAAAAACAACCTCACCTCTATACCAGTTCTTTCTAGAAACATACCAGCAATCCCTCAGGAATCGATCATGGAAGCGTGAAAATAACTGTAAACTGGATATAAACATTTCAGAGTCAATCTCCAACCCAATGTGAAGTGGAAACTGATAGCAACAGAGCCAGTGCAAACAAAAATCTGGGCTAGCAACTGCTTCTAAGAGATGCCCTACAACTTTGGAAAGGACAGAGGGGGGAAAAACTAGACTAGGAACAAATATTTGGTAGGTTCAGTACGTATGTACCTTGCACAGATTAATTGTGTTGAGGAGATGAACCAATAAACCAATTTCACATTCTCTGTTCTCAAGTATTTCTCAGATAACCTCAGAGCCAATGGAGAGGGTTTTTTTTCAGATTTTTTTTTCAGTTCCCCAATTATTAACAGAACATAAAAGTGGGCTTAAAAATCCGATAAAAGCATTTTAAAGATCAATGGAATACATTAGCTATTAGGACCACAGATTTCAATGATTCACATGATGAAACTAAGATGTCAAAGCCCAACAACCTGAAACCTAGAGGCTCTGACAGACACAGAAGAAATGCATTATGAATTCAGTTATTAACAAGTTATTATGAATTAAATTTTTGACGTCAATAATGCTTGTAATGGGAACAGAACTCAGAATTCGGGAGCTAATTAAAACATTTCAACAATAGTTTGAAATACACTCTCTTTCTAATTGTACACACATACTGTCTTAACCACTATTTGCTTTGTCTGAGCACTACACAGTTCTGCTCTTTCTGTTTTAGGTACTCTATGGTCTAAGTTTAGCATGGCAACAACAGGTGCAGGTACACGTGAACAAAAGCAGAGAACAGCGATCACTGACTAATGCTGTGTTTTCTAGCTTAGTTCAAATTACTTAACTCTTTGGGATGATACAGAAGAAGTAATCTTTACAAATTTTGGATAAAATATTTTCCTTTGAAAACTATTCTAGTTAACTATATTCCTAAAAAGCACATCATAAAAAGCTTACAATAAAGCTTCTCATAATTATTCTACATACGGTGAATGATAGCTGTAGCCATAATCAATAAACTTCAGCCACCACTTCTGTTCGCTGTTTGATAACTGTGGAAATAAAGAACAAAAAACCCAGTATTTTACAACCCATAGAGAAAGAGCTCCAGACTCCATTAAGGATAAATCAATGACAAAATTAATTTTGATTGAAAATGTTTCTAAAACGTGCAGAAAATAGTATTCTTCGGCAATAGGAAAGGATACAGTTCGAGACTGATATGCTGCGTAGATGTATTCCTGCACCTACTAGAAAACAGAAAAACATATTTCCCACTGTGCTGGATAAAGCTACAGAAAGCCTTGCAACACTGTCTTAAGTGTGTGCTAGATACATCATTCCCACAAAATTCATAGCAGTGACTCTACCAGACAACCAGGACACAGCTGCAGGCTGTCTAAAGCTGATGTGGTTCCACAGGACCTTCCTTACTTCCTCAGAATAATCCTGTTCTTCCACCAGATAGCCTAACAAAGAATAGTTCATAAAAAAGCTAGAGATTTAGCAGGTCAAATCCTCAATTTCTCCTGCCTTGTAACTTCTCCTTCCAGGTAACTTCTTGTCAGGAGAAATTTCATGAAGAGAGCTTGCAAGGTGCTGATTTCAGAAAGTATTGTTGCCTCACAAGCAGTAACACTGAAGGAAGGTAGTATCAGAGGTGCTGAAACTTGAAATGTTTTAGTAAGATTCCTTAAAAGAATGTGCTTTCATGCTATGAACACCACAAACCCCTTTCAGTGAAGGCTATCAGACCATCATGCATTTCTAATTAAATTCTCTCATCAGGTGAAAAAATGATGTGCTGTCCCATGCACAAAAGTAAGAATTGGCACAACTGTTAGTGAAATATTTGCAGACAATGGGATGCTTACATGGAGGTCCTGTTATGACACTTTCTCTCCATTTGGAGGTGGTTTGGGTTTTTTCCCATGTTGTTAAGGCTCCTTTTAAATTTTAAAAATCCTTTTACAAGACTGACATTAAAATAGTTCTCTTTCAACTCATCTTTTCCTTTTAAGTACAATTAAAAACTATTAAAGCCAACAGGAAAAAGAAAGAAATTACAGATTAACATTCTCTTATATTGGAAAAATTGGCAAGAAAATTTCCCTATAGTGGAAAGTATCTATTAGGCAGATTACATGTCCTTACCTTTTCTATTTGTGATAGTATTGTTCTGAGTTTTGGGTAAGACTCCACAGAGGCTAAATCACTATCATTTTTTTGACAGTAGAAAATAGCTTCCTGGAAGCTCAGGTTTTTATCTGGTACAAACCACAGCTCTGCTCCATCAACCANACATGTCCTTACCTTTTCTATTTGCGATAGTATTGTTCTGAGTTTTGGGTAAGACTCCACAGAGGCTAAATCACTATCATTTTTTTGACAGTAGAAAATAGCTTCCTGGAAGCTCAGGTTTTTATCTGGTACAAACCACAGCTCTGCTCCATCAACCACAAGTGGGGCTCCATGAATTCCAATTTCATCTATGCAGAAGAAATATCACACGCATAAGAAATAAATTCAGAAAAACTCATACTTTCTTTTTCTGAACGTAAAAAGAATTTCAGTTTGACACTGGGAAGAGCCAACACTCTTTCTTGCACTCTGAGCTCTCTCAGAATCATACTCTATCAGTCATGACCTTTGCTGGTATAAAACAGGTATTACAGTCGTAATATAAGACAACTAATAAAAGATATAGAGTATTAACAACTATATACACATAGCGGAAGAATACACAGAAGTCCATTTACCTGGTATGTACCACTCGGGTGTCTTTGGAGTGCTACCTGTCCAGAGGAAAAAAAGGAATAGTCACCTCAAGTTCACCTTCTAACAAGACTACTGTCACCAGTTATGGAATTGATGTATTGTACTCATGCTTCTCAGCATGCATAATGGAAAAAATAAAAGGAGGAGGAAATCATACACAGGTTTAATACTTTAAAATAAGCTGATGTAAAACTAATGGGAGTTTTGCATACCTCAGTCTTAAGCAACTGTGGCTTTTTTTTCTCCCAAGCAGAACACAAGCATCATAGTAGTATATCTACCCGTATCTCCCCGCAACAAAAGTTTCATTCCCTGAAATGCTTTTTAATGCACAATCAAAACATAAAAGCCTACTGGATTACAGCACTTTTCATACTGCACAGAAATATCTGGATCTGTGCAGATACGCCATGCCATTTTTTTGTATTCCAGCTCCTCTGTCTCACTGCAACGAGGAGCTAGTACACCAGTTTTACCAGAGTAAGACTAATCCACCTAAGGTTGAAGCAAACTGTACACCCAAGATGTCTGTAGCCATTTAGTTATAAACATCACTAAGAAAGGTTAAGTAAAGTCCACAAATGCTGCAAATCTGTGGCTTATATTACGTCACCTAATAAGAAGTCACTTCTCACTTCATGGGACAAGAAAGAATATGGGAGCAGTGTTACTGCATCCTCCTCATGGCCATTTTCTGATGTATCTTTGAATATTCTAAGTGCACATTTGTTTGTATGTGACATAGGCAAGACATCTATCTCATGTACTGAGCTCTCAACAGTTCAGAAAGAAAATTATTGTTTACAAAGCTTCTGGTATTGGGCAATAATGACAACTCAATGGTAATAAATAATAAGCCCTTTTATAGCAATAAATGGATGTAACTGCAGTTTACCTTTTGTTATCTGGCAGACCCATTCAAGTTTAGCTTCACAATCAAAAGGCTTAAAGTAAAATTCCAGGTCTCTTCCTTCATGGAAATAAAACCTCCAAAATGACCTCCGTGAAAACTGAGAGGTCTGTATAAAAGTAGAAACAGAGTTAGCATGGCATAGGCCTTGAAATGTGAAAAGAAGCTGTATTAAAAAGGTACTTTGGCAAAATCAGTATTTTTTACTGTGGTTTTAGTCTTACAACTTATTTTGCAAAAAAATGAGCAGATACAACTGTAACTCTTCAACTATAACCCTCCATGCTAGCCAAGTTTGTGAAGCAATTAGGTAAAGGGCTTAAGGTCAATCTACATACAAAAGTCTCTTCTTGCAATGTTGTTTCTTTGCTTTTTTTGTAGCGCACAGGATCCCATCAATGCTTATTATTGAATTATCTGTTGCAACTTGTTGCTCTGAAATGATTTTCATTTCTGCTCAAAAGAAGCAAACATCTGAACTGGCACAAAAATAATCTTTCTTAGTTAAGATTATTTCTTACAGTCAAGCTTAAAATCTGACTTCACTCTTACTGATCTCTCCAATTAGGAGAATTTTTTATCATTCAGTGAAAGAAAACGTCTATACCTAGCAGGTAGGGGAAGGAGGCTACTATATTCACAGTGTCCCCTTCAAACTGCTCTCCTCTTGCCTAGAATTTTTAGTAGCTTAATGCCGACGGCTTCTCAGCCTGGGGAGGGGAAATGGCTGTGAACAGAAGCAAAGGGATGCAACTATCCTTTCCTTCAGTAAATCCCCAAAGCAGAAGTGGTTCTAATTAGGTTAAAAGAAGGGATGGTATTGGAATGATCTTATAAAAAGTCAGCTGATACTTCAGAGAAGTTAAAGGCCATTTTAAAACTCATGTCGTCAAGACTAAATTAAGCAATGAAAACCATAATTAGGAATTAAGCAGAGGCCTGACTTTTTGAGTTAGAAACCAACACAGCACTTACAGTCTATTTCACAAGCAAACAAGGAAATGCACCCAATAAACACAAACACATGCTCTAGTCTGGCTACTGCATTCCCTTACTTTAGGTTTCAAACATTTTCGTAATTTGCAGTTCAGATAAACTAATCTAGACTTTTAAAGTTACCGGCAGGGCTCTATTTGCTTTTTTGGTTTAGACTCCTTGTTACAACCTGAAGTGTTACGTGTAATATACAGGAGGTGCATAGTATGGCATTACGCAATAGAGAACAGCACTGTTACTAAGGTATTTAGTAGTTCAAAAGAAGTCTTATGAAAGGTTATCATTAGGACAGTGCTTGGTTCATAAAAATCTGCTTGAATAAGGGAAAATCGATAATTGGAGTAGATTGATAAAGGGAACACTAGCAACTTTTTCACTATGCAAATGAAACATCTCAGCAGTCAACCTAGTTTCAAGACGCAGCTAGCAAAAGTATTTTCCCAAGTACTTCCATGTAAAAATATGCATGCTGTTATTAAAAGCCTTAAAACTAACCTTTAACGCAGCACAGTCTCTTGTATCATATTCATCTTCCAGATAATCGAGTGGCATAACAACACTAGTTACCTACAGGATGGACAGGATGAAAGAATCATGACTTTACAAATATTTTTGCTATGGTAATCCCCAGAGATAATAATTCAAACCTGGGATTCCATTATGTTTTCACTATTAAAAATACGTGTTAAATGGCAGTTACTGGATCAGTTTTGAGCCTGCGTACCTGTTATTACAGCGGGGAGAGGGGAAGAACTCACAATTTCAGGCAAATAAATCAATTACAGTGAGGAAGATACTTTTGGAGAAGTCTCACATCACTGAAATGAACTGATAAACCCTCCCCTCTGTTGTGGCATGAAGACATCTTGTTGTCTCCATCAGCTTTTAATGTTTACTACTATATTTCTGTTACAGTATTTTAATGCAAGGGAGACAGAAATCAGGTTAACCTTATTAAAGATATCTTTTTAATTGGAAATCTGCCTGGATGGCAGCTCTTAAGTGCACAATCTTCTTCTGAATTATTAATCTGTTGAAGGATCTGCCATATTTTAATTAAAATATTTATCAATTTACTTTCAATCCAGCCCAAGCTGAAACAAATCAGGACATAATGGTTCCTGGTTAAAAGTTAACTTACGGGTTTATCATCACTCCATTGCCAGGTTCCCAAAGAATCTGGACTCCTCTTATTCATTCCAATCCATACCCATCTGTCATTGCTGTAAATAAACAAGATAAAATCTTGAGCCAAGTATACAGTTCAGCTCATTTAATAGAAAGACTGACCTATGTCATGGCATTACTTAGGATCAAGCAGCAAAACCAAAGTTTTACTACTGCAAGTTGTAGCATTTCAAAAAGAAAATCGGCGTAAGGGCTAGGACCTCTCCTACACTTTTAAGAAGATCTGTGGGCTGTCTTTCCCTGACCACAGGGAAAACTAACGAAATCAGATAATTCCTTTGTTCTCTCCATCACCACTTCATCAGTTGTCACTTGATTTAAAAGTCTCTTTTCTACATTTTTCTTCCAGAATCACACACAGTATTTATTTGTCTTGCTTCTCTTTTGCTTGTCCATCTCAGGTCATCTCTCTCTACAACATCAGCTCAAATATACTCTTCCTCAAACCACGCAAAAACTTCTACTCACAAGGAATAACTGGCTTCATATTTCCCTTAAGTTTATCAGTGATATAATCAAACCAAGCATGGACACATATTTCAGTTTTGCACCTTTGTAAAAGAGGCATAGACACAAAAGTGCACATAACACCACTGACTCCAGTTGAGTCTACTGCAATCGAGCTGTGGAAAAGAAAGACAGGAAAAGGATATAACTATTCTTTACACTATATTAGGAGACTAAATCCCCAAGAAAAGGAGCCATTTGAGCAAAATGGACATTGTATCTGAAGGAAGAACAACTCAGAAATAAATTTAGGTTCAAAATTCAGAAGAGGTGTCTGACCAGCAGAGGTCAGAGTCTGGAAAAGGCTCCCAAAAAAGTAGTGCTGACAAATTGTCAAAGTGATTTTAAGACAGAACTTGGAAAGCTTATGAAAAATACTTTATGACATGGAGGGATGGACTCATACCCAGGCTTACCTGCATAAGCAACGTTACAAAATCATGGGGCAATGATAAAGATGACCATAAAGACACTAAATTGAGCCTGAAATGGCTGACTGTGCAGCACCAACAGACAACAGTATAACCCAGAGTATGTGGGCTAAGTACATGAAATCCAAGAATGGCAACAGCATTTTATTTGGTAGGGTTCCCACTAGGAAGCATCAGCCACAAACAAATCTCATTTTTCTTTTTCTCTCAACACCAGTATCAATTTTCTGTCATTGGGGTGATAGGGTGATCACACTAGTGCACTTACCATACCAAACAGTCTTTAGTCTTTTAATGATAACACTAAGGAGCCTTTAAAGACCCTAAATGCCCCATATCACTCCAGAGGGAAAACTGAGCCAAACATTCACAGCTAAGTGCCTTTGCCTTTCAGTAGCATTTTATTTTTCTGTGATTGTTCTTTCCAATCATGGATCAGGCATTGCTTAACCCTCCCTTCCTAATGGTCACCTACAGGCTTGGTGTGGTTTAAGCAACTGATCATCACGGAGGAATATCTACTAAAAAGAAAATTTGAGACACTCATGCCAAAAGGATCTGCAGTAGTTACCTGAGGAACTAGAGCAATTTTTCAAAGGCTTTCAACTGGTATTTGGCTTTTACGTAATAAATAAATAAAAAGAATTAAAAAGTGTGCCAGATCAATAATTTCTCCAGCTTATCTCCCAAATTACAATTACTGGCCTGCAAATATAACAATGTTTTCCAGTTGACTGTGCACTTGCACATTAATGTACATTTTTTGCTTCTTTTGGAACTGTTCAGACATGACCATGAGTAATTCAGTAACTGCTACACTATTCTTGATAGCACTTTCAAGCTTAAGTAAAGCCTTTTGATAGCCCTCTGAAATTATACTATCACCTCATCACAGAAAAGAATTCCGCCAACTATTTAAGACAAATATGAATTAAGGCTCTCTATTGCAACTAAGCTTGCAGCAAGGAATTTGCTTGTACTTTAGGTGTCTGTGTCCTCATTGCAAAGCATTTAAAACTTATTGTATGGACTGCTATCAAAATGGATTTATCAGTGCAGAGCATTCTTTGAGCTACGGTCCAGGAACTGCCTCTAAAGCCTAGATTATCCTGAATTTTAACCTAAAAAAATAAGTGCCATTTGTGCTTTAGAATAGCTGCTTAACAATGAAAGACCCTAAATCTCTAGCAATCCTTGCAGAATACTGGTGGCTCTTCTCTCACACAGAGCTAAAACCTCATCAAGTTCAATGTTGTGCAGGAGTGGATAAATACAATTTAGATCAATGTGAAAGGAATATAAACCAGTAATTTTACTAATGTCATATTCTAACTGTCAAAATAGAAAAAGGATTTTTTCTGTCCCTTACATCACCTCCAACAGAAGATTAAGAGCCTAAGTGAAGTTACTGTGGCTTGCAGTTCAACCTAATTCTCGACAAGAGGTAAACTATGACAAATGTGTACATCTGGGCCAACACCCTAATGCTGCAATTTAAGACACCATTTAATTTTAGGCAGTGCTGGCCTAAAAGTATACATGGACCCCATTCGACCCCCTGCTCTTCCTTCTGTAACAGGCTACTGCCACTAGCTGAATATCCATCATGCTAATGACCTACTCTTTTAACGGAAGCAAAGAGAAGCTGTATTAATGCAATTACTACAGCTTGCATCTCAGCTTTATTGCTGTTTTGGCCAGTTGAGAATAAGATCAGGATTTTTCTTGCAAACTCAAGCATTTGTGAGGCTTTTGTCCTGGCTTTCGAGATTCAGAACAATTACAGCAGCAGAGCTGTGCATATAAAAGGCAACAGCTGATTTCTTTCCAGTAAGGTGTCCTCAAATGAAATGTTATTTCTAAGCAATCCAAGCTGTTACTCCCCTTGCGTCCAGTGTTGCTGCCAGCTATAAGCTGCAGGATGCTCACAAAAACAATCCTAAAAGAATGGAAGTAACTGAAGCGGATCTGTTCTGCCTGTATCATGTCCCTCAAAGTGAAAAGAGGTTATCTCCTATTTCTTTCAGACAGGGGAAGGCTGGCAGGCTAATTTTATTTTCCTTTCCAATGGCAATTGCTTGACTTGGCTGGAGTAATTCTAGTTCTTATTTGCGTCTAAGGTGGAATCTGAGTAAAGAACAGAATGGACTAGGCAAGCTGCCCTTTTCCTGGTGAACCAAACTGACTTTTGCTAACATTTAAAAACACGCAGTTCTCAATGAGTCACCGGAGAACATCGCAAGGGGAAAAAACCCAAAACCAAAAAAGCCAAGGTGTGGCTCCTTCCCCAAGATGAAATGAGTGCACTGAATGAATAGTTTAGGTCAGAGTTTGCACTAAGTAAATGCAGGGAACACGGTCAACCTGCACGCGAGCGCACTTTGGCAGCTAATCACATATAACATTATCTAAGGATTATTTCTCCCAATTACCTAAATTATTTGTTCTTGGTGAAATAATTCACTTGGTCTCTTCTCTCCTTCCTGAAATGAGCTTATTTTCAGACAAGTTAGCCTTCACTCTTGATCTCCAAAATACTTTATATAATTACCACCTCTGAGTAATTTAAAAGCATAATGAACTTAAACACTTCATTAGGTTATCTAAACAAACAAACTTTATTTAAAAGATTTCAGGCAATATCAGATATGTAGTATTTCTGTTCAGGAAGTTCTGCTGCTTGAAAAGAGGTTAACCCAGATGAAAATACTGTGGTTTGGGTTACATTTGACACATGCAGTTACTGCAAAACTGACCACAAAGTCAATTTATACTGGGCTCAACATATTGCCCCATATTTAAATTCTGGTAGAATAGTACTGAATTACTGGGATTTTCCTTCTTCCAGGCTAAGTTCAAATTTTCTGAAATATGGGAACTGCAGTAGCATCATGTGTCAGTTGACTTTCTGGAAAGGCAGGAAAAGTCTCTACCTTTAAACTCCTAATAAAAAATGGCCATTAACTATAATTAATACAGTCTGCCAGCTGAGAAGTAGTTCCAAGTACTTGCAGGAAAATATAAATAAGTTACTTCTTTATTCGTGTTCCATAGTAGATTAGGTACACTAAAACAAAATTTGTAATTGCAAAACAGTATAATAAGATCTATAGCTAAAAATAATTTGTGCACTAACTTTTACTTCAGGGACTTTAGTCGGAAGTGGCTTTTATACAAGCTAAATCATGTATATATAGAACATAGAAATTTGGTTTTGTCTCTTATTAACATAAACATTGAGTAATTTTCATGATTTGTGCACTTCTAAAAAAAGTTCACCGGGTTTTCAAGAAGACATCTCTTCAGTCATCAAGTTTTAAAATTTAATCACAGTGTTGTACATTGGCAGCTTCTGAAATAATCCCGATTTAGTTTGTTGATGAAAAAATTCAGGTCATGTAACTGGCAGCATTTGAGTTTAAGCTGGCAAAAGTTCTGAAAAACCAGGCTGCCAATCAAAAAAAACATATTACACAAGGATCTGACATCACACCGATGCATAATAAAGCTTCGCAGTGACAGTTCCTTTGATTAAAAATAGAGCCTTTGACTCATAAATTATGTAGCATTAAATTTGTTGATACTAGAAAACTCAACGCACCCATCTAATGCCCATATAGTGTTATTGCAGTTATGCCAAAGGGGATCCATGCCAACCAGATTGCTGGACACTACATTATTCACGTTTTCAAAAGATAGCACCCAGTTTAGTCAGGAAGGATTTCATGAATAAAGATGAGACCTATCCGAAAAACTGAAATAATAACTCATCTCTAAAGAATAGGAACAAATATCACCCTGTTGTGCCAAAATTCATCAAAAGAAGAAAACACTTACTATAAAAACAGAGATTTAAGTTCATGTAAGGGAAGATGCTTAAAGCAAATCTCTCTTTTCCTGCCATCCCTCTAGCAATGCGAGCCATTTGCCCAAGCTGTAGTCCCTTGACATTTTCCAGGAAGGCAGTGACACGACCAGCAGTTCAAATGCCACATCTAGCGGTTTCTACTGTGGGAAACACAGTCACCATACACTATCTCATACTTGCCATTTGGGGTCAGCAGCAGCATTTGCAATCTACTGCAGAATGCAACTGAAATAAAATTTTTAGCCCATGGCTACTTTATTACCTGATTATTTTTCTCAGGATGGAATGAAGCGCCTTGATTTCTTCTGAATGACTAAAACTAGGCAGATGGCCTCCAAGTGCTTCACAGAACCTTTCTGCCTCTTCCCAGGTCCTGGTTCGCAGCACTCTTTCACTGTGGAAGAACTTCACGACAAACATCAGAGCAGAAAATAACACAAGTGACAGTATTTTTAGAACAATTCTGTACTACTCAAATGTGGCCACCCTACGTAGGAATGAGTAATGGGTATTTCCAAAGGGAGAGAGCTTGACTTCTTAACAATTACTTTATTTTTTTCAGTTCATTTGACAACAGCCAGACTCTGAAGTTTAGCTGACAAAATTTGTTTCAAATGCAACATATTGCATATGGCAGGCTTTCTCTGTTTTTCTTTACCAGAAAGATTTTACAAACCAACACTCAATTCACTTCCAAAACTGCGAGTCAAATTATAGGTTTTAAGGGATGCTATTCTTTCAAGCTTATGGTGAACTGCAAAGCCCAGTTTTCACTGCAACCGGGCCCGTTTGGGTGCTGCAGGTGAAGAAAGATCTTTGGCATGCCCTTTGCTACCTGTGTGTATCAGAGCTGCGTACTTGGCTCATATACCTCAGCTAACACGTCCACTTGACCCCCTTGACTTCAGTCCAAGCCAATTCCCATCAGCTGGATCTCCACACAGACATGCTGCACTTGGTCAACAACAGTTTTGAAGAAACTGCCAGGGCCAGCTGTCACATCCCATCAGCCATGGGACAGCAATGCTGCACATCAGCCAGACCCAGCCCTTTGGGACCCTTGCCCACAGCCTTGTTATTCAAGCTGGGTTTCCCCACTTTGCTACATGAGCTGTTTACAAGACACAGTTCACTGCAGACACTGAGTCTAGAAGTAATCAANTCTCCACACAGACATGCCGCACTTGGTCAACAACAGTTTTGAAGAAACTGCCAGGGCCAGCTGTCACATCCCATCAGCCATGGGACAGCAATGCTGCACATCAGCCAGACCCAGCCCTTTGGGACCCTTGCCCACAGCCTTGTTATTCAAGCTGGGTTTCCCCACTTTGCTACATGAGCTGTTTACAAGACACAGTTCACTGCAGACACTGAGTCTAGAAGTAATCAATAAACAATCCAATAAGCAACCTCAGTTTTAACTTGATTTGATTTTTAATAGGAGGGGAAAAACCTGCATTTCTAAATACAAACTTTTTTAAGCTGTTCCAGCTAACTGCATAGCTGCTTACTTCTCCTATTTACTGCAAAAGCAGTAAAATACAATTGAGGCTGCAATTTTTTGATAAAGTTTGATGTCCATATTGAAGCCAGAGAAAATCCCACCTCTCCTGTCTACACTCAGAGTATAGAAATGTAAAGGACAAGGGAAGGTGACGCAAGGTACTTTCCTTCCCTGTTCAGATGTCTCTGAATACCAGATGATGGCAGACAGGCTAGGATACAGACACAGCACCCTCCGTCAGCACCAGGCTCCTGACAAGGCAGCATGGGTGAATGCTGTCACCCCACTCAGCTCTGATGTGTAGAGCTGGCCACAGAAAAAGCAGTGAGAGGCACACTGCATCTTTCAGGAATCAGCAGTGGGTGATGCATGAGAACATCTAGAGGCAGTCAACCTGAATCAACATTAATTCCTCTTCCCAGCGTAAAACATCTTTGAAATATCCTTCAGATCAGCTATAAGACACAAAATGGCTAATCACACACTTGCCTTAAGACAGTAACGAACAATTAACACCCAATAGGAATAACATTTTACCTTGTAGCAGGCAAGGCCAGATCCATTGTGCCAGCCGGGGGGACAGGGATCACTTGGCTTTGGGAGCACTTCTGGCTCCTTGGGGAGCCCGATATATTTTTTGCAGACAGAAAATGCTTTAGTGGTTTTACAGTCCTTAGTTTCCCACTTTCCAAGAGACTTTCCACTGGACATGGCCACACATCCTCCTGAGAACTCTGAGATTTAAGCCACCAAAGACACATTAAAAACTATTGGCTGGTTTTCAAAAAAATCCATAGATGTCTGAATAACTATTTTATTTCATCCTTGGAGTCCTGTAACATGGTACTCCAACGCTTGCTCAACGTAAAATGATAGTATTTTTACATATTTTTTTTTAATTGTTAAATTTACCTGGTTGCAAGGAATTCCAGTTAGTGTATGTCACAGCTTCACTTTTTTCCCCATTCACTGTACCCCAGGAATATATTCCCGATTGGCTAATATCCTGCAAACCAGTCCAGAAGTATTTTTCTTCAACTTTGGTGTGTTTTCTAATTAGACTGTTTATAAATTCTTGCTCAAATCTGAAAATTCAGAGATTAATTTGAGTCAGTATTTGAAATAGAGCTGAAACTATTGAGATAATTTGAAAAGCAGGCGTATTATTACATGAGTTAGTACGAGTGGCTGTCCAGGGAGTCCCATATTCAACGTGGAGTCAGCAGGTTGGAAACTGACATACTTCCAAGAAGATTTTACACTGTAGGTTTACCATTGTCACACCGTGGAAAACACTGCTAGTTTTTGCAAATGCAATTCTTTACAAACCACTAATTAGCATACAAAGATTTTAATCTCTGACCATATCTCTGGGATCATACTGTAAAACATACTTATAAATTAGGGATGTGCTTTACCTGTTCATCACTGTAAGATTGCACTGTGCTCCAAATGAAACTTCAGTTTTATCAATCTTGTAACAGTAGTTTCCATGTCTCTCCCATCCCTGGTTAGAGAACGAAAACTGTGTTTATAAGTAACAGTCTAATAAAGGCATTATCTTCAGGAGAAAATGAATCATTGCTAACATGGGTTGGTGCCCACAAGCTGGCGCAGCATATACAAGAAAGAAATGCAGTGCATCACATACAAGGTCCGGTATCATCAACTCTCAGATTCACAGTTCTAAGAAATAATGCAACTACAGGAATAAAATACACCACTGTTTTAGCTCAACTGTGCAGAGTCTTCTGACTGCTACATACATTTAGAGAAACACAAGGGCAACAGCCTAGTCCTATTCGAAACAATAGGAGTCTTCATGCTGTTCCACCAATGCCAGGATTCAAATAGAGGAATAATAAGAGGGCATTACTAATGTTTCTTTACTTCTGAAAAAAAATATTTTATACTGAAAATACGTGAACTTACAAAATTTCTCTATTATTCAAATCTTCTCCCCTATATTTACATTGAAATTTCAAGGAACGTTACTGTGTTACCTCTTTGCAAGCCTACCATTGCCCTTGGTGTCTGAAGAGCAGAGAAAGCTCTACCTTCTACATGCTGGCAGTCTCTGATGAGACAGAGTAAAAAATACCCCGAGGTTGTACAGAAAGAAAGATAAGGGGTAAACATGTTTCCTGTTGCAGGCAATATGCCACACAAAACTGAACCAAAGAACTCCGAAGTAGCTAGTGATACCATCCCAAGATTGTTCAAAACAGAAAAGACTTCTTTGCAAGCCTTATTTATGCCATAAACATATTATACTGTAAACAAAAAAAAAGGACACCCCCCACTTCCATTCAAGTCAAAGAACAAAAATGAGAGCCAAGTGTAACAGAAACCTCATCTCATTTACCAATCTCTGCGTATCTTTTTGTTGCAAAGTGTTTATCCTAAGTTTTAAAACACACTTAAAGCAAAACCAAAAAACATTTTTTTTTTAAACAAACAAACAAAATGCAACAATTTCTGAGTCCAAGCTCATAATACTTTCATCAATAAACAGAGTGGTAATACATCCGGAGTCTGCTTAGGAGAATCCGAAATTTGGCTCACGCTATATAAATCTCCTTTTTCAGCTAAGATGCTCCATGGGAAGTAGAAAAAACAAGTAATTTTATGCAGGTTTCTGAACCAAGTGAAAGTAAAAGAAATACAGACTTCCTATTACCTCTTCAAATGAACAGCTTTTATCTGATTTTGTTTCATTCAAAATCTCTCCTTTTTTCTTGCACACATATTTCAATTTTTCTTCACAGGATTTGACTCTCCACTGTCCCAACTGTGAAAAGAAAAGGAAAAAAAGTATTTTAAATTCTAAAATCTTTCAGTTTCCATAGTGCAGAGGCTGATTTTTTTAAGGGGGAAAGCCAACACGCCTCTAGAAGAAATATTGGGGGTGAGATTATATCCACAGGTGCATGTTTGGAAGGGAGAGAGAAAGCTGACAAATGTGGAGATGGGAGGATTCTGGATCACAACTGAAAAAGGAAGAAAAGCCTAGGGTGGTGCTGACTCTCTCAGATCAGGAAGGGAATGGGTGCAGGGTGTGTGCAGCTTAGCGTGGAGGCGGGGAGGAAGCAGCTCAGAGGAGCTGGGCACATGACCTCCACTGCCAGCCTGACAGCACAGCAAGTAGATGCTTGCCCCAGTTTTCTACTGAATCTGGGAGATGGGATACAGCCTGCTTCCCTCTCCAGTCATCCTCGTGACCTCCTTCCCTCACCCACCCCTTGCTTCTGTACTGTATCCCTCCAGTGTCTGTCCTCTCCTCTTCTCTTACCGAGGTATCTCACTACCCATCCTCAGATAGGGTGGCCCAAATCAGTCCTGGAGATGACGGAATCCAGCCTTTCCTTTAAACAGTTCGTCCCACCTCCTTCCTAGCTCTCTGCCACATACACCCATGAATCCGGTAACCCAAAATGCAGAGTGACAAGGACAACTGGCTGGCCAACAGCAGTGGCAGTCTCAGAGCTGTGAACAATTTCTTCCATTCTTTGCAGTAAACAGCTACCAAATGTCGGCTAAATAATTTTAAGAAATTTGCTTGTAGAAAAATTATTATCTGTATTTTAAAGATTATTCCAGAAATAAAATCAACTATCTGCTTTATTCTCCCCTTGACTTTCACACACATTAGTGTTGCCTCTACTAAAAAAACCCAACATTGTATTCCTACCTCGCCTGAATATGACACACAGTTAGGAGTGCTGTTAAAGGGAACTTTTGGTTCATTCTGATCCCAATATGTAAAAACCACAGCTGAGTGATCTGACCATTTGAACAAGGTTGGTACATCTTCATTCCTGAGACCCATCCACACTTCTTCTTTAGCATCTGTAATTTAAAATTGTGACAACACTGTAGTTTCAAAATAATACTCAACCTAATTGGAAAAAAAAGTTAAATCAATAAAATTAGGTTTTTATCACTATACAGCACAGCATAAATGCCACAATTATTTTCTTACAGTGAGAAAGGGAATTTGAGACAAGTACAGTATATTTTCATTATCTTGCTTCTTAACTTATATTCCTGAATAAGTTTTACAGAGAAGGTAACAAATGGGAAAAAATAAAACAGAAATAATGAACACTCAAACAAAAAAAGCTCAACCAAATTTAATTTTTAGAGTGCGCACAAAAATGTAAGACCATAGAGTACAGATAGCGTTTATTAGTTCAGTGACCCAATAGTCAAATATTGACCCAACTGTCTACAATCGTCTTTGAAAGAAAGTTAAACACAAAGTATTAGACAACTAGAAGTAGGCTAGCCCAATAAACAAACAAACAAATAAATAAATAAAGCAGAACAAACCAAAACAAGAGCTAATACAGAGGGATTGGTCCTGAACAGCCACACTCAGAACTTGCCTTGGTATAAGCTCAGTACTGGCACCTTCATTTAAAAGCTAGAGGTTATGACAATCATATGCTAAAACATTGAAAGGGTTTGTAATTTATGGTGCGCAGCATTTGGTGCTTGACCTTTACTAGTATTCCAACTCACCATTATGAAGCTTTGTAACAACCAGTTCGACATCAGCTAATGAGTGTATGCTGATGAGGTTACTCTTATTTGCTTTGCACAACTCATCTGCCGTACTCCAAGGTGCCTGGTTGTTAATCAGCATGTAGCAAAAACCATTGTGGGGAAGCCAGCCTGAATCACAGCGAGTATCCAAGTGTCTCCAAAACTCTAACAGTGAGGAGAAACAAAATTAGAGGCTCTTGTTTTACACTAGCTAGTGCAATGGGTTGGCATTTTCTTCATGTTTTAAATCCGGCAGCACCTTGAAAACAGCCAGAAAGCAGCGATCAGAATGTGTTCGCACCTCTTTGGGTCTAATGTTTTAAGGAAGGGTCACCATTCAGTCAAGTAGACTTGACTGAGAAGCATTATGGCAATTCGTAATACTTTGGGGCCATGAGGTAGGCAGAAGGAGAAAGAAGTTAGTGGGAGTGAAAGTAAAAAGCTGGAATGTATTACAGTATGCTGGACTTAGTGTAAGCAAAAGGTTCAGAAGTAATTGTCAGCAAGATTTCAAAAGCAATTAAAGGCAAATCAAGTTACTTCATTGCAGGACAGCAGCCTCAACAAAAAGTTGCTTGTTTTATTCTGGCAGGGTTTTGCACTTCTAAAGGGCATTATTATCTATATGCAGTACCGTGCATAAGACCAATTTTGAATAACTCACAATGAAACAAATGCTTAGTTTAAAATTTTTTTTTTCCTGAAAACTGAGATATTCAAGAATTTAAACTGGTTTTAATGCATGCCGAAAGAGGTATATACTAATAGCCTTTCTGGCTCAAACCACACTATAAAATATTCCAATCACAAGAATTTTGGTTTTTAATTAATAAAACACGCATAAACACTCATAACAACTCTACTACATACCCTGCTGAGGTGCCAGAGAACAGATAAGGATGGTTAATTGACAACTAGTTTTCAAGGGATCATTTAAAAATTTGAATTTGTTTCATTAAATTTAAACTCCTTACTCATTTTTTTCCTTGAAGGCACACACCTTCCCTGTGGGAGCCAAAGAGAATGTGCCTTAGCCAGTGACACTCCACAACACTTTCCACCTCCAGGACACCGTTTCATCCCTCTTATCCCCTTGTCCTCCCCCTCATCCAAGAACAATCATCTTCCAGCAAAAGTTTTCCCATGAGAGCCCCACAAGCATGAGCCCTGCAAACTGGGCGAGGCCAAAGCACACATGGAAGAACAGGCCATGGATATGGGAAGGGTGGGACATCGAAGTGTAGGTAAATGGCCGAAAGCATGGAAGCAGTTAAATGTCACAGCTGGACACTGTAAAAACTGAAGGACTGTATCTGTGTGTCTGTAGAGAGGAGAGAATAAAGCTTTAATCTGTTCTGGTTTTCCTATTGTATTATTTACTTTCGTCTTGTAAGAACTATTAATGGATCCAGTAAAGATTACACACTGGGCAAGCTGACAACTCTTGCACACTGATTTCCAGTGCTGGGCCTGGTTTCAAAGAATAGTAAGGTCATTTAACTACTTCTATTTGAATTCAACGGAGTTTGATCCAAGCCTCAGGTAGGTCCCATTTTATGTCAATACACACCAAGAGCGAGAGGAATGTGCTTAAAGCAGAGATGGAAAGGTTTGAGGTGCAACTGCCAGTTCCAGACTTACAGTAGCGCATGAAAGAAGGCACAAGCCATGGAGCAAAATGTGATGAAAAGGGCAGGACTGTGCTAGGAAATGCTTTAAGTGCGAATGAGAAAGCTGCAAAAAATGAAAGCTGTTTGTGATGCATCATCTTGACACTGACGATACAGAGTTTGCTTCTGCTTTGCTAAAAAACCCAAAGCTGTTGTGAAAGTGTTTTGGCAAAGACGCCTAAGAAGGCTTGGGAGGGGGAAAAAAAGACTCCATAAGTGAACATTACACTCACACTAACATACAAAAACAAAAATGCAAGTTGTCCTACCTGGGAGGCTTGAAACTTCACTGAGTGACTTCTTGCAAATATATGGAAGTGGAGTCCCACAATGGTAACTCTGCCACTGACCTGAAGCAGCATTCATCACCACACAGCTAGTCCCATCCAGCAAGGACAAACTCTGCATATCTATAGCCAGGAATAAACAAAAACAGAAGAGCACAAGTTATCAAACAGTAAGGTAGTGACTGCTTCTTTTTAATATTGCTTTTCAAAACAAGAACAATATACTTTGCACAGTACAGCACCTTGTATTTGAAGAATGTAATTTGATTTGAATGGAGACACCTGTCCTACCATAGGGCCCACAGAAAGTTTTTTGTACAAGAAAAAGTTTCAGAATCAAGGAATTTGGACTTCTTTTCCAATGTTTAATCATAGAACCAGGAGGAATGTTCTATTTACAATACAACAAACCCTTGGCTGAGCACTTTCCCAGACTAGAAATATCTCAGGGGAGAACCCTTTTTGCAGCCCTCAGTTTCCTTTGGCAGTCCCTTTCCAGCCCCACTCCAAACACAGCTCTGCACTCTTTCTCTCAAGTCTAACAATAACCCTTACCTTAACAGAAATCTGAGACAAGGCCTCAAATTAAAAATATCACAGAGGAGAAGTCTTTTTCGCAGTCCCCAGCTTCCCTTGGAGCCCCTTTCCAATGGTACTCTTTGGCTTTCTCTGAGCCCCAACGCAAACCCGAGCTGTCCCCTACAGGAACACCCCAGCTCCCCCTGCACTGGGTTTGTTCTGTATCACATAGAAAAGGCTCAGGTTGGATCTTAGTTCTTTGTGGGAGACTACAACACAGATAGGGCAAGGCCCTTTTCAGAGGTGTACTGTGAAAGGACAAGAACTAGTGGGCACAAATTGCAGCTAGCAAAATTCCTGTTAGATACCAGTAACTGTTCTTCACAAGAGGGGTAGACGTTAGTATGTCTGCCATGACTGCACACTAAATTATTCCACTCTAACTTGGGATAGTCTAGTTTCTAGCTCTGCATTACAGCCCTACAGTGTCATCACAGTTCCAGAAGAAGGCACAGACAGTAGTACAAGCAGCAGCCAAGTCCTTAACCTTCGCAAAAGAAAGACCACATCCAGAAAATCTCACAGAAATTTCTCAGTAAAGCTTTCAAAGAAGTAACAGAAACCACTTATCTTTTCACAGTATTCATGCAGCATTATTACAGAAACGGAAGGAAAAAGAGACTTCCACTTTAAAAAGGTCAAATTCAGCTTGAACGACAGAATAATACTAGCTTCAGTATTCCTGATTATTACACCTCCAGGATTCTCATATATACACATCCATGGCATATTTGTGAGAAAATTACAAATACATGCTGAAAATTCCAAACAAACAACACTCTCACCAATTCTACTAGGAACTTGGGAGTAACTAAAAATGTTTTTTCTAAGGTTTTATACTTCTTTGATCTTCACCTCGAAACAAAGTTAAGCAATCTTGAAGTTTAAAAACACAAGTTAGGTTTCTAAGTAATGTCAGTACTTGCACATACATCAATAATTGTACTATTTGAGGGAAGTCAATGCTATTCTGTCAGTGGGAGGAGAAGTTCAGCAGCTAGGGAAGCTGTAGATTCTTTACTAAAATGGACCTCAAAGATACTATTTAAGTTTTACATTTTTAGAGATTTATTAACCTAATCATCCATAAATATAGAACGAGTGCAGGAAGATTCACTGGCTAGGAGGAAAAGATGCTTCCAAACTTTTAACAGAAATGGAACGATTGTTTTGATGAAGTCTGATGGAGAAGGGTATAAAAATAAAAAAAAAAAAAAAAAAAAGAGGCAAAGCAAAATACTAGCTAGCGTTGTGAATACTGTTAATACCACCAGAAACATCATTACCTGGATGCCAGTTGAGAAAATTCAAAGGTTTGTGATCTGACCACTGCCAACCTCCAGAAACGTCCAGTTGATTTAAGCCAATCCAAAAGATCTCAGCTATGTCATCCTTAGCTGGAGATAAATTTAGGGGTTTTTTTAAGAAAACAAGTAGTATAAAATGCTCATCCTTTATTGGCCTCCTTTAAATTAAAAACATGATCTGAAAGGGCGTGCATTTGAGGCAAGAAAGATTGCTACTATAATTGGACATGGAACCTTTCTTGAACTGAGGAGGAATTCACCCACACAACTCGTCCCTCCCAGTGCCGTCAGATGTGTGTCCTTTGGTTTTATATTCCCAACGGCAATGATAACTCCTCCAGGCCAAGCCTAAACATCACTGAGGACGATTTCATGACAACAAGTTGGTAACATGCTGCTAAAACACCAACTGCCACCCTGGCCCGTATTTGGGATTTTGGACACATTCTTCATTATAAATACGAACAACAGCTAGCCACTACAATGAAATCACACAGATAGATTTTTAAAAACCCTCTGAAGTGAGATTAGCATCTAATTTTTGCTACACAAATAAAAGCACCAATGCATTCTAAGTACAATCCAGTTTCAACTCAGAATTTTAAGACAGAAACTAAAATGCTGTCTTTGCTTTATGTTAATTTGTCAAGATTTCCTGACATTCGTGTATGAATAATTATACCTACCTTGTATGTAACTTAATTCAGATGCATCTTGGATACTAAGTAAATCTCCCCCTTGCCTTTGACATGAAGTATAAGCTTCCTTCCAAGAAAGAGCGGACTGTGTATTAAACTGGTAGCAACTTTCAGACCCCGGCTCATGATCCCAGACATCATGACAACCATCCTCTGTTTAAAAGAAGCAGAAAGTACTTGTAACTACAACTATACTGAAACACCATTAAAGTTTTGAAAGAAAAAATTATAATACTGGAGGTCTATCGATTTTTATATTGATATTCCCATATACTGCAGAGTAAGTGTGTGCTGATCGTCCTGTCAACGCCGCAATAGGAAAGGGACCTGCTTTTACCCAGCTTAACAGCAACGTGCTAGACCAAGGCAGAGCCGTACACACATGAAGCGACAAAACGCTTTTAGGATGTCCATTTAAAAACCCAACATGCCTGGTTGTAAGCAGATTCCCCATTTTCCGTCTTGAGCATAATCTTCAGATGTGGCACACCACTTCCCACCCGTATGCGTTTCATCCTGAATGCAGTCATGATGCCACGTCTTATTATACAGAAAGGGGAACTCACAGGGTTTTCCATAGGAGTTCCCATCTTTGGTATAAACCTCTGCAGGAAGAAAAAATGAAAGAAGTAGAAACAAGTTGTCTGCGGGAGGAAGGGACAGCAAAACAATGTTACTGCTTGTACAGACACAGTTAACTTAAAAGCATGCAAATCACACTTGCGGTCTTAAAACATGGTATCTTGTTGTTACAGATAACATACAGCAACACCAGAACTAAAAGAACTGAGAGCAAAATATTTTTCTGTACTTTTACTTCCGAGTGGGGCACAAACTTGTTTCCCCTTTCCTGGTAAGACAGGGATAAATACATTGTCCTGTCGAAATCCAGGTGGTTTGCACAGAATACTACAGAACAAGGCTCTAGGAATCAACACATACAGGAGAGGGAAAACACTTCAAATTGGAGCCTGCTGGGGTCTTCAGACCAGCCACTTAGAACAACTCAAAGACAAAGAAAATTCTGCTCTTAAACATGGTAAACCAAGTTTTCACCACTTCTTCCAGCAAGCATCAGATTTCAGATGAGAGTGGCTTCCATGGCAAGTGGACAGACTACCAAAGCAAAGCAAATGGGTGGTTCCTGAAAGTCCAACATGCTGCGAGCTAGCAGCATGCACTGAATTTGACTGTACAGCCTACCAGCAAAGAACACATCCCTAAATCCTGCTCTTATTTGGCCTAACAGCAGAATTCCCACCACTGTGAAGATTAAAGTGTCAGTTCTGATACAAGGTGGTTGAGATTTCATAATTAAACAGGCTCTCACTAAAAAATGGGGGGGGGGAATGGGGCAGATTTAAACATGCTAAGAAAGCCACTCGATAATACAACTTCTGCAGTTGTGCATATTTATTTTTATTAAAAACAGTTAAAGTTTCATACTTGAACATCAATATCTCTTTACATCAAAAGAGTCTACTGCTTTTACTGATCACTCTTTTTGTATGATTAACTTTAAGGATTTATTGGCATAGACATACAGCAACAAGCCCTTAACAAAAAAGCCACAAACAAACAAACAAAAAACCCCTAAAAAACCCAGCCTCTAAATCCCTGTGCAAACTTACCATGGTAAGGATTCTGACATATATCATTGGAAGAACTGTTGCTTCTCCACTGGTCTGTTGCATTTATGCTTGCAGTTACATAGGTACTTTTGAAAGTCACTTTGTACTGAGACGCACCAAGGATGGAAGCGTCTGCACATCGCCACCACAGCATTAGTTCTGAGTTACAATCAACCATTTTCAGGCGAGACAGTGATTTGGTGAATATATCAAGTCCCAGGCACTGCTTGGATCCCAAATGAAAGAGGCGATTCTGGGATACCCATTTCCATAAAGCTTCACTTGTCTCCTTGCAGTCATCTATCACTATTCGTGAGTTTTTAACTTGTATACACTTGTTCAGTGTGTCATGGCGAATGGTAAAAGCATCATTGCCTGTATAAGAACAAACAAATATCCACATATGGGCATGATTCACTATCAGAGGAAGTTTATTTTTAAAAATGTAACCATATTTTGAGACATGCTACCAGAAAAGCACAGCAACTGCTGTTTGTACATTGTACCATCTCTTTTGTATAATCTATGTTAAGTACATTTTCCCACTCTTTAGTGGTTAAGTACGTTTTCCTCTTCTTTACTTCTGGGGGGGGAATCTCTTTCAAAGTCATTATAAAATGAAGGAAGACAAAATGAGGCCGTTTTCTGAGTCCAATCCTATCAATGAGAATTCTTCCTTTAATTTTAATGCATACTGATTGGATCAACCCCTAATAAATTTGCAAGCTGACTGGGTAAAGAATCTTGTCTTCATGTCTATCTGCAAATGCAGTAACACACAGCAGGTACCACAAAATACAATTAATAATAATCTTCACTTAGTAAGCACTTTTTTTTTGTTAACTGTGTATCATAAATGATATACAGCACGATAGGCTCATACGTGAAACAGTCCGCGGGTGCAACTGCAGTATTACTAAGATAACTGGCTGCTTTTGGGAGAGATTTATGGAATGAATATCCCACCAAAGACATCACACAAAGATAAAGATCACAAAGATCATTTTCAAAATGATACGGGAACTCTAGTTTCATTTTCAGCTGTGACGTGGCTTGTCATAAAAAAAAAAAAGTGGACAAAACGCAGTATACAATTTTAAAAATATATGGATCACCCTACAGATACAAGCCGACACCTCTGCCAGTACAAGAACAGCTCCATGACAAGTGGCAATAGGTTTAAGCTAACCAAGAAAAAAATGCGTTAAAGCTATTTCTACGCCACAATAAAGATGGCCCCACAGCATAAAACTTTCACTGGCTGAAATGGACCTTGGCTGTCCCAGACCCATAAGGCCATTACTCTGCTATTTAAATAAGGAATTTGCTGAGTAGTGTTTTGTATTTAATAGTAATGCACTGTCAATCACATTCCTATGGTGTCTTTTTTTTTTTAGTATGACTTAATAATAGGTTTGGCTGAACAGCAAGGAAAATATTCAGTGATGTTATACAGTGAATTTTACCACTACTTCCCAGTATACTTGTGAATTTTCCGCTGTGTAAGTGCCAAATAGTATCTAAACAGTACTGAGCTGGTCAAACTGTAAAAAAGAATCTCTAAGTCAGCCATCTACCGAAGTGACTTTTTCTCAACAGCACATTTTAACCGTCTGTTTCATTCTCTCTATTAACTAAATAAGACATTTTAACAACCAAACTTGCTTTTGTATTATCTTTTTACCCTGTGCTTTTTCAGCACTACATCTGCATTTTGCTTTTTATTCGCCCCTCCAAACTTTCTTCTTTTCACTTCCTTAGGACATGTTCTTGGCCTTCTCTCAGATCTTCCCTTTCCTCAATCTTCTTTCACTTCTTCCTACACAACTCTCATTCTGACATCAAGAAGAAAACCACTTTTTAAAGTTCCCGATAAAAACTGCTGATATCGTCTCACCAAATCCCTCTGTGCAGTGATTTATTAATACCAGTGCTCAGTTACTCCAGTTCAACACTCCTGCCATGAAGTTTTACCTGACATCTAGCTACAAACCCCAGCCTGTTACTAACAAAGGATATAAAAATACGTGAGGTGCAACTATTCAGGGAAGAGCTGAACCAGTTTCCCAGCAGCTCTCACCAAGCGAGTGGCTTTGGCTCGCAACAATTTGTTCAACGCGAAACTTTTCCACCTGCTTTCCCAGAGGCTGGGCAAGCCTCCTTCCTTTCTCTCCGAGCATAAAGCCGCGAATAAAAATGACGGCTTGACGCCCTGCGGGGGACCGGCCCAAGCTCCGGTGATTTCTCCTCTGGAGGTAACCGGCCAAGGGCCCGCCTCCCCCACCCCGCTCCGCTCCGCCGGCCCGGCGCTGCCCTGGCCCGGGGGGGGGCACCGGGAACGTGGCACCGGGGCACGGCGGGGCAGAGGCCGGTTTCGCAACGCCTCAGGCGAAGCGCGCGGTCCGGGAGGGAGGTTTGGGGTTTTTTTTCCCCTCCTTTTTTTCCGCGCCTCCTTGTAAGTTTCTCACGTTGTTTCCACGCAGTTGGACTTTGCGACCCAGCGCAACGCCCGGAGGTGCCGGGAACGGGCAGGGAGGAAGGCCCGTCACAGCGCCGCCTTCCCCCGCTCGGGCGCCCGCCAGGTCACGAAAGGGCCTTCCGCGCCCCTTGCGCTGCAGCGCACCGGCGCAGCGCCTCCCTCCCTGCCCCCGGCAAGGTGGGCGCCCGGCTTACCTGAGGGGTCCCGGCGGGCCGCGCAGCATCCGAGGAGCCAGGCGAGGCCGCAGGCGGCCAGGCAGAGCCCCGCCGCCCG